>VFSX01000001.1:1000000-1077019 GCA_016618255.1 Chlamydomonas sp. UWO 241
GTGCGTGGTTGGTGAGGTGTGTGGTTGGTGGGGTGTGGTTGGTGGGGTGTGGCCAGTGGCTTTACAGGTTTCACATGTTCGCGCCTGAAGGGCCCCGGGGCGCGGGTAAGGCCTAGGCTATACGTCTAGGGGGGCTCGACTAGGAGAGCCACGAGGCTGCGCAAGCGACAGCCCACCTGGGTGGTTGGTAGGGTGGGGCGGTCGAGGTGGCGGCGCGCGCACGGGCACGCACACATGAGCGTGGCCACACACGCAGACGCACGAGTTTGGGCGTACAGCAAACTGAGTCTGCTCGCGGCGCACCTGCAGCCGCGTGAAGTCGCCGTGCTCCGCGATGAAGCGCTTCATGTCATCCAGGCTCTCCACCTGGGGGCACATTTGCATGTCTGTGTGAGTTGGTGTGTGTGCTTGCGTGCGTGCGTGTGTGTGTGCGTGCGTGTGCGTGTGCGTCAGGTTTTATAAGGCGACGGTGGTGGTGGTGGTGGTGGGCGTGAAGTCGCCGTGGTCCGCAATGAAGCGCTTCATGCCATCCAGGCTCTCCACCTACGCACACATTTGCATTTGTGTGTGTTGGAGCGTGTGTGCGTGTGCGCGTGTGTGTGTGTGTGTGTGTGTGTGTGTGTGTGCATGTGCGTCAGTTGGGTTTTATTTGGCTGCGGTGGTGGTGGTGGTGGTGGTGAAGTCGCCGTGGTCCGCGATGAAGCGACTCATGTCATCCAGGCCCTCCACCTGCGCACACGTTTGCATTTGTGTGTGTTGGAGCGTGTGTGCGTGTGCGCATGTGTGTGTATGTGTATGTGTGTGTGTGTGTGTGTGTGTGTGTGTGTGTGTGTGTGTGTGTTTGTGTGCATGTGCGTCAGTTGGGTTTTATTTGGCTGCGGTGGTGGTGGTTATGATGATGGTGGGGGTTCAGTCGCCGTGGTCCAAAACAAAGCGATTTGTGTCATCTCCGCCTACGCACAAAGGGTGTGAAATGTCGATGCTCGCAAGTTTGGGGTCGAGACCTGCAATCGCAACCAGACACGCCAGCCCGAGTCGGTCAATCTCAACCTGACAGTGCGCTTTGTCGGGGTGTGGGTTTGCTGGCGGCAATACTGCTGCTGCTGCTGCTCCCGCTCTGGTGCACGCAACACATGTTGTTTTGGGGGTTTGGGGGTTTTAAACTAAACCTTTTGTAGATGATGATGGATTTTACGGTCGTGTGTGACGCACCTACAGGCAGCGTATGTACGGGCAGCGTATGTATTAAACGAATGAACTATCAAACATGAAGATGAGCAGGTGCTGGCGCACACATGGTCTTGTGCCACGTGCAGCAGCAGCAGCAGCAGCAGCAGCAGCAGCAGCAGCAGCAGAGCAACAGCAGCAGCAGCAGCATTATGCAGCAGCAGCAGCAGCAGCAGCAGCACCAACAGCAACAGCAGCAACAGCAGCAACAGATGCAACAGATGCAACAGTAGCATTAGCAACACACAACTCACATAAGTGTAGCGGGTGCTGTTGGACTCATAAACGTCCACATCAAACACACACACACACACACACGCACACACACACAGAACAACCCCCCCTCGGTTTCTCTCTCTCTCTCGCTCTCTCTCTCTCTCTCTCTCTCTCCCTCCTCACATTCTTGTGGCGCGTGCTCTTTGACTGTTACGCGTCAAGCAACGACTTGACGTCCATGCCAACCATCACCACGCAGCACACACACACACACACACTAAGCCCTCTCTCTCTCTCTCTCTCTCCCTCTCTTCTCACATTCGTGTGTCGCGTGCTCGTTGACTGGCACGCGTCCAGCAACGACTTGCCGCCCATGCCAACCACCACCACGCAACAAAGACACACACGCACACAACGCCCTCTCTCTCTCTCTCTCTCTCTCGCCCTCTTTGTGTCTCTCCCTCTGTTCTCACATTCTCGTGGCGCGTGCTCTTCGCCTGGCCCCCCCCCCCTTCCCCTCCCAAATGCACAGCCCACCCTAGCCCCAAATACACCCCCCACCGCGAAAACATGAATTTAGACACTCACATTCTTGTGGCGCGTGCTCTTTGACTGGTACACGTCCAGCAACGATTTGACGTCCATGCCGACCTCGCCATAGTTGGAGAAGCGGTGTTTTGCGAAAAAGTCGTCCGTCTGCGTGTGCATGTGCGTTTAAGAAAGAGACAGGGCGATGAAGAAAGAGAGCATAGAGAGGAAGAGTGTGGTTGGAGAAGCGGTGTTTTGCGAGGAAGTCGTTGGTCTATTCAGAAGGGGGGAGTGAGTGTTAGAGAGTGTGTGTGTGTGGTCGATTTTACAGTCTTGTTGGACGCCTTTAATGGCGTATTAGACTTGTGCTTGCACACTCAATCCCTGAGGCAGGCAGATACTATCACCCGCACTAGTCCACTCAGTGGATACACATTGACTGTGTCCATCCCACTAGCTCTAGTACATCTGGTCGCGCCATGCGTCTCAGTTCGGGCAGCCAGCCTGGCCACCCTCCTCCTGTGTGTGTGCAAGTGAGAGAGAGAGTGAGCAGCGTGTGTTGAGGGACATGGCGAGAGAGTGTGCGCGTGTTCAAGGAGAATCTGTGCGTGCGGGAGGACCTGCTTGTGTGATCATTCCCCCCGCCTCCTATAATAATCAGCGCTGACACAGACAAGGCGCGAACCTTCACACGTAAGCCCTAAGCCTTAAAACCCTGAGACCCTAAACCCCCTACCAAGGCGCACCTGCGCGTCGAGCACCAGCTCCCTTCAGCCTGGCTTGACGTTCGCCGTAAACTGGATGCTGGTTACCCTTCCTAGGCAAACATGTGCGTGAGTGTGTGTGTGGGGGGGCTGTGTGTGCGCCAAGTCCCGCCGCATCCTGCTACGATAATGAGCGCTGGCACAGACAAGGTGCACACCCTTAACCCTAACAGTTACAGTTACAGTTACATCGGCTTTCCAGCAAAGACTTCCTTCTAGTCCTAGTATCACCGCCTAGACCCAAGTCCAGTTCGGGCCCTAGCAATTACTTGTGAGGGGCGGTAGCCACCAGCCGGCTGCCTGCCAACGTGCAAATCCTAAACCCTTGGCTCTAAAACCCTGAGACTCTAAACCCTAAGCCCTTAACCCCCCCGACACCGTACACCCCAACCCCGCTAGGGCGCACCTGCGCATCGAGCACCAGCTCCGCGCCGTCTGGCCCGAGGTCCGCCTCTAACTGGACGCTATGTACATACATTCGAACGCTAGGAGACTGGCAGCTAGAGCGCACCTGCGCATCGAGCACCAGCTCCCTGCCGTCTGGCCCGAGGTCCGCCTGCAACTGGAAGATATCTATATACATTCAAACGCGAGGAGGCTGGCAGCTAGGGCGCACCTGCGCATCGAGCACCAGCTCCGTGCCGTCAGGCCCGAGGTCTGCCTGAAACTGGACGATATCTATATACATTCAAACGCTAGGAGACTGGCGGCTAGAGCGCACCTGCGCATTGAGCACCAGCTCCCTGCCGTTTGGCCCGAGGTCCGCCTGCGACTAGACGCTATCTATATACATTCGGACGCTAGGAGGCTGGCAGCTAGAGCGCACTTGCGCATCCAGCACCAGCTCCCTGCCGTCTGGCCCGAGGTCTGCCTGAAACTGGACGATATCTATATAAATTCAAACGCTAGGAGGCTGGCAGCTAGGGCGCACCTGCGCATCGAGCACCAGCTCCCTGCCGTCTGGCCCGAGGTCTGCCTGAAACTGGACGATATCTATGTACATTCAAACGCTAGGAGGCTGGCAGCCAGGGCGCACCTGCGCATCGAGCACCAGCTCCCTGCCGTCTGGCCCGAGGTCTGCCTGAAACTGGACGATATCTATTTACATTCACACGCTAGGAGGCTGGCAGCTAGGGCGCACCTGCGCGTCGAGCACCAGCTCCCTGCCGTCTGGCCCGAGGTCTGCCTGAAACTGGACGATATCTATTTACATTCAAACGCTAGGAGGCTGGCAGCTAGGGCGCACCTGCGCATCGAGCACCAGCTCCCTGCCGTCTGGCCCGAGGTCTGCCTCCTTGGTGAAGCGAAGGGTCACGCGGCCGTCCTGAAGTAGCAACACAAGGGAAAATTTATTTTTCCGGTATGTATGTTTCTGGTGAGGGATCAAAGGGGGGGGGGGCATCTGCGTGGTGAACCGTCGGGCCGCGCATTCATCCTGCAGTTGAGGAAGGGCTTGTGGTTGGTAGTTCAGGAGTTGAAAGAGATTCAAGAGATCAGATATTTAGACGCCGCCTCCCAGTGTTTGCTGTGCCTTCGACGATGATGACACCCATCCCACACTTCCACACGTCCACACTTTCACACCTGCATCCCCAGCAGCTCATGGATCATCGCCTGGTACGTCCACTGCGTCAGCAGCGGGGTGACAGGGTCGTCCTTCCTGCATGTGCGTGCATGTGTGTGGTGTGTGTGTGTGTGTGTGTGTGTGTGTGTGTGACGGAGAGTGTTGGGAAAGGGCGGTGCGTGTGTGCGTGGGGGGGGGGGGGGCAGCGGAGGGATGACAGGGGTGTCCTACCTGCACGAGGTCAAACAGAAGTAGGAGCAGCAGCAGCAGCAGCAGCAGCGAGCAGCAGCAGCAGCGAGCAGCAGCAGCAGCGAGCAGCAGCAGCAGCGAGAAGCAGCAGCAGCAGCAAGCAGCACGCGGCACGCGGCAGCAGCAGCAGCAGCAAGCAGCAGCAGCACGCAGCACGCAGCAGCAGCAGCGGCAGCAGCGAGCAGCAGCAGCAGCAGCAGCACGCAGCAAGCAGCAGCAGCAGTGAGCAGCAGCAGCAGCAGCAGCAGCAGCAAGTAGCAATCAGCAGGGGCGGGGCGCCGAAGGCACAGGGTCTGGCGCCCAACTACCACCACAGGCAATCTGTCCAGCAGCAGCACGTCCCCCCCCCCCCCGCTGCTCTCGCGTCCGGCCCTCTGCTCGTCAACACATCCGCTAGCCACCACCCACCACCTACCACTAAACCATAGGCAGCAAACTCCGCTAGTTAACACACCCGAAGCCTCCTGGTATTAACTAAAGACAGCTACTAGCTGCAGCCACACACACCCACCCCCACCACACACCACCCCCACCCTCACCCCCACCACCCCCACCACCCCCACCCACCACCCACCACACCACCACCACCTCACAATAACACACATCACTCCGCTGCCCACCACCACCCACCACCCACCACCCACCGACCGCCACCCCAAAAAAACGGAAACCCTAAGCCCTAAAACCCTTAACCAAACCTTAATAAGAACACAGGCGACTAACTCCGCACCTGTCCAGCAGCAGCACGACCACCCCCCCTGAGCCTGATCCTCCGCTGCTCATGCCGCCGCCGCCGCGCGCTTTGAAGTCAAACAGCTGCCCTTGCTGCCTGCATTCAGCACACGTGGACGTGCACACACGCATGCGTTAGGAAGGCACGGGGCGCACAGCCTCAGTTTCAGAAGGATGCCGCCGCCGCCACCGCCACCACGCGCCCCCAAGGCAAACAGGTGTACCGTCTGCCTGCTACTGTAGATCAGGTGTGCAATGCGTGGGCATTAGGAGTCAGATCTGGGGGCCGAGTGCCCTGTCTAGGTCCAGCCCCGACCCACTAGCCCCCCATCACAGTAGCCAGCCACCCGTCAGTGGTCCCTGGGAAGGATTTTAGTAATAAGTTTTTCCCCGGCTCGAGCAACTTTGACTGCTTATACCAGGCGCAATACACAGCGGGTGTCCACGCAACGCATGCCGCTGTGCTGCTCTCGGTGACAGCTTTCCAACGCACCCCTCCACGCCCTCTCCCACCAAGTACGGGGTGTTTTGGGGGGAAATGGGAAATCCGGCTCCGAGCGGTATACGGCTCAAAGGGGGATCACTGCCACCCGTCTGAAGCGCTCGGGCGTTATACGCAGAGCAAGGTCGAATACGCTAGCCGGTAGGTGCGTCACACACGACTGAAAAATCCATCATCATCATTATCATCAGGGGGGCGTGGATTCTTCAGGGCGTGGATTCTACATTCCGAAAAGGACATGGTGCACCACCGCGACGGGCGCCATCTCCTGGTTGCACGGCTTGGTGCACGGTTTGCGGCACGGTTTGCGGCACGATGTGCGGCACGATGTGCGGCACGATGTGGCTCGCTGGCCCCGCCGCCCCCACGCACCACCATGGCAACACACCTGTACACCAGCTGGTAGAGCGAGTCGGCCAGCCGCCGCGCCCCGTCGCTGCCCCGCTGGAACCGAATGACCGGGCGGCGCTTGAGCGCTAGGAAGAGAGACGAGAGGCCCTGGACAAAGCGGTCAACCTGCTCGTACCTGCGTGTGGGGCGTAGGCATCGGCGGAGTTTTGTTTATTTTTTTTGCTGTTGTTGCTGTTGTTGCTGTTGTTGCAGTTATTTTGTTGTTGTTGTTGTGTTTTATTGTTGGTTGTTGCTGTTGCTTGTTGCTGTTGCTGTTTCTCGTTGTTGTTGCTTTTGCTTGTTTGTTGTTGTTGTTTGTTGTTGTGGCTTGTTTGCTGCTGTTGTTGCTGTTGTTGCTGCTGTTGTTGCTGCTGTTGTTGCTGTTGTTGTTGCTGTTGTTGTCGTTGTTGTTGTTGTTGTTGTTGCTGTTGTTGTTGTTGTTGTTGTTGTTGTTGTTGTTGTTGCTGTTGCTGTTGCTGTTGCTGCTGTTGTCGCTGCTGCTGTTGTTGTTGTTGTTGTTGTTGTTGTTGTTGTTGTTGTTGTTGTTGTTGTTGTTGTTGTTGTTGTTGTTGTTGTTGTTGTTGTTGTTGTTGCTGTTACTGCTGTTGTTGCTGTTGTTGCTGTTGATGTTTGTTGTTGTTGATGTTGTTGATGTTGATGTTTGTTGTTGTTGCTGCTGCTACGTTTTTTGCTGCTGCTGCCAGTTGAAGTTGTGATTGAAGCTGCTGCTGCTGCTGCTGCTGCTGCTGCTGCTGCTGCTGCTGCTGCTGCTGCTGTTGTTGTGAGGGGGAGAGGGGGGGCGAGGGGTCCAAACCAGGGGTTCAGGGCTTCAAACTTCTACTCACAGTGACGCAGCACCGCAAGGGGGTGGGGTGGTGGCAGCAGCAACTAAAAGCCTAGAAAGTGTGCAAGGGTTCAAGGGTGCAAGGGTTCATTCAGGGGGGCAGGGGGGCAGGGGGGGGGGGCGGGGGAACAAAAACAAACTCACAGCGAGGCCATGCTGCCAGGCACCGTTTGAGGAGCAACTCAAAGCCTGAATAACAGGTGTGCAAGGACACGCACACACACATACACACACACACACACACACACACACAGCGAGGTACTGAAACGCTGTGCAGCACTTGACACTCACACAGACACATACACACACAGTGGTGTGGTGAAAAGACACTCACAGCGATGCCACACCGCCGGGCACCGACGCCTTGGGGTTCAGGAGCAGCTCAAAGCCTAACTCTCAAGTTTTTTTTTGCAAGGACGCAAACACACACACGCACACGTGCACACACGCACACGCACACACACACACACACACTCACACAGCCAGGTACATAAACGTTGTGCAGCAATGTGCAAACACACAGGGGTACTAAAACACACTCACAGCGATGCCACACCGCCAGGCACCGACGCTTTAGGGTTCAGAAGCAGGTCGTTGTATGGGCACGGCACGAGGAAGTGTTCCTGGGGGGGGAGGCGTGTGTGGGGGGGGGTGGGGGGGGGCGTGGGTGCGTGGGGGGGGGGCGTGGGGGGGGTGGGGTGGGTGGGGGGGGATGGGAGGGTGGGGGGTGGGTGGGGGGGTGGGTGGCACCGCTGGCCGCACCACACACACACCCGCACCCGCACCCGCGCGCGAGAGCGCTCAAGAACCAGACCCACCTGCCCGACCGATGAACAGTCGGCGTAGTGCCCCCGCACCCGCACGCGTGAGCGCGCAAGCCCGCAACCTAGATTTCTACAAGTGTTCCATGTGTGTACGCTCCCAGCTCCGTGTCAGCGCCCCCGCAGGCGTGGATTTGGCCCTAAACCGTGAAATCTGAACCCCGACCCACCTGCCCGACCACTGAACAGTCGGCATAGTACTCCTGGAGCTCGTGCACGCATGGGCGCAAGGCCCCCGACCCAGCCGGAATTCGAATGGCTGTGGAAACATAATTGTAAGAGGGAGTCACTGCCCCGGCCCACCTGCCCGACCACCGAAAAGTCAGCATAGTACTCCTGGAGTTCGTGCACCTGCAGGGTCCGTGTGAACACGGGGTGACCATCACAAAGCCTGAGAGGGAGAGAGGGGGAGAGGGGGAGAGAGGGAGAGGGAGAAAGGAGACACATAAACACAGAGAGAGAGAGAGAGAGAGAGAGGGGCAGATATATATATATATAGAGGCTTGGCACAGACAGTTACGTCGGCATACGACACCGCGTACAGAAGTTGTAGTGCCTCAGCCACCAGCAGAGAGGGCCCACACAAATGCCAGGTGTGGTGCCTAATGCTTGTACCCTGCCCCCCCCCCCCCCTTCCCCACACTGATGATGATGATGGATGTTACAGTCATGGACATCTCTAAAGGCGTATAAGACCGTGCTCTGCGCGTATGGCCCGAGCACCTTGCTGAGATGGCTGGCTGTTGGTGGTAGGGAACCCCAACTCTGTAAAGAGCGTGGGCGCACCCCTAGGTCCCCTACCGCAGCGACAGCAAACGCTTGTTGAAGTAGGTGAGCGCATGTGGGGAAACGGAAGCGCAAGGCAGGTTCGTCGCCAATCGCCAAAAGCGATATCCCCCCGTGGGGAGAAACGCCAAGGCGTGGCCAAAAAGGATATCAATATCAACACTATCTCCACGTCTCAGCCAAAAAAGAAAACGCCCACCCACCCACCCGCACATCTCTCCCTCCCTCTCGCCTCAGCCCTCCCACGCATTACCGGCGCCTAGCACGTGGTGCCTCCGTGGCGAGTCTGTGTCTGGGCCTCGTGTATCCGAGTTTAACAAACTGGTGCCGTGACTGCTGTTCACATGAACACAGAGTGTAAAATCCATCATCATCAGAAAGAGCGCCCCCCAAAGTGGTGTGCTTCGACAACGTCGCCCCCCCCACCCACCCCACCTCGCACCTGCTGATTCAATGCGTCTGCCTCAGCCAGCTCCTGCATGTGGATCTGCGCATTGGGGGGTTGGGGTGTCAGGGTGAAGGGGTTCAGGGTTTAGGTGTTCGGGGTTTAGGGTTTAGGGCTTGTTTCGGTTGAGATTGTAGGCATGGGTTTACGGTTTCTTTCTATAAAAAAAAGGCGAGAGGGTGAAGGGCACACAACACGCATGCACACACACACACACACACAATCACACAATCACACAATCACCTGCGGTACGATGTTACTGAAGTACAACACACACGCACACACACACACACACACACACATACATACATACACACACGCACACACACACACGCACCTGTGGAACGATGCTGCTGAAGTACACGTGGTACAACACACACACAGTCACACACAATGCATTCCAGAAAGTCACAAACATAACGGCGACATACCTCATGCAGAGGTCTGCATGAGGGCGTCTGTGAATAGCGGGTGATCGCTCGTCGCCTTGGTGGGATAAAAAGCAAATCTGCTGCGGGGGGGAAGAGCCGGGGTTGCCTCTGAGGCACTGCAACTAAGTATGCTGTGTTGCATGCTGACTGACTGTGACCATTCTCTCTCGCGCGCGCTCTCTCTCGCTCGCTCGCTCGATCTCACTCGCTCCTCTCTCTCTCCTTCTCACTCTCTCTCTCCCACCTGCGGTACGATGTTGCTGAAGTACACGTGGTACGAGTGGAAGCGCGGGGCGCGGAGCTCCTCCTTGAGCAGGCGCACGTTCTCGCGTGTGGGGCGCAGAAAGCAGATTGCCTGTGGCATGGGACACAGCATTGGGCATGGGACACGGCACAGGCAGTTCCATCGAGCAGGGGGGTGGGTGCGGCTGTGTGTTGCCATGTAGGCGCAGGAAGCAGGTAGCATAGCGTGGGAGAAGCGGTTGCGTGGTGTGGGGAGGGCGTGGGGTGTGGGTTGCCATGTGTGATGCCATGTGTGCCGCCATGAGTGCTGCTGATGCAGCAGACGCAGGAAAGAGATGGCTGGTGGCATGCATGGGAGGGGGCTGCGCGCGGCTGCAAGAAGCATGCAGTGGGAGGAGGGTGGGCGTGGCTGTGTGCCGCCGTACAGTAGGCGGGCGTGGGGGCGCAGGAAGCAAGTGGGCCTTGGCTGGGGGCAAGGGGCAAGCTAGCAGGCGGTGCTTTGGTGCTTGCGGCTTTGGTGGATAGGATGTGTATAGAGAGGGACGTAGGGGACAGCTGTGTGCTCCCAGGAACGCATGGCATGGGCAGGAATGAGGGCGGCACACATCACACGCGCCATGCATGGTGCATGCATGGTGCATGCATGGCGCGCATGGCGCCATCACACAGCGGCGACACACCTTCAGTTCCTCGTGTCGCTTGCCACCGTGCTCGTGTATCCGCTCCACCAGCACGACGCCGTGCTCCCCCATCTCCACTCGCCCCAGCAGCGTGCTGGCGCTCTGCATGGTATCTCTGTCGAGCAAGAGCACTTTGTACCCCGGGCACGCGCCCACGGCGCCCAGCAGGTAGCTGCGTCCAATGCGCACCAAGTCCATGGACGCAAGGGCCTCCTGCTTCGCCCTTTCATCAAAGCCAGGCCCTCTGTACGACGACGAGGCCGTCGCCATCGCCTTTCGTGTCTGTGCCCTCACGCACTGCGACGTCTAAAGCAGCTTGATCGCGTCAGAGGTGGGTCGGTGCTGTGAGCGTTTAATAGCGCGTGATCGCAACAAAGTGCAATGTGAGGGCGTGGGAGGTGGGAGAAGTAACCTACTATGCTGTTGCGCTTGTTCCGTGGCCGTGGCTCCACTCTACTCTACAGCATATTGCTACGGTAAGTCTGAAAAACGGCAGGTAGGTGGTGACGGCCCCCTACGCCAGCGCAAGCTTACGCGCCAACTACCCCGACCTGCCGACTTCCAGAGAGCCTGCGACAGCCGCGAGCGGCTGCGTGGCGCCGGTGCCAGTGATGATGCGTCGTTTCATACATGAACACACTATCAGATGATATATGATACTTGTGTCAGCGATAGGGACACGACACTGACTGAAACTGGCTGGCTACCTGCTCTTCTATGCTCATAATAGGTGTGTGTCACTGTGTGTGTGTGTGGCCGGGGGCTCTCCGCCCAGGCCTGCTCGCGGTGTCGTGGTTGTTAGAGGTTCTTCTTCATCGCGTCCCGTCATTGCTGCCTCCGCTGCCTCCTGTGACGCGAACAGCAGCGCTGTTGCCGCCGCCTGCTCAGAACTGGAACTGCGCGTCCACCGCGTGCCCAACCGCATCCAGGTTCTTCTTCATCGCGTCCATCATCGGCAGCGGGCCGCAGCGCAGCGTCAGCGTAGAGGGCCCGGGCGCCGGCAGGTGCGCACGCATGAGGTCGGCGGTGATGTAGCCGGAGCCGCCGGTCCAGCCGGCGGGGGGCTTGTCGAGCACGTAGAGGACCTGGGATGTGCGGGTCGGGAGGGGGGGGGGGGGAGGGCGGTCAGAGAGAGAGAGAGGGAGAAAGACATGCCCCTTGAAAGCCTTGCATACCCCCCCTCCCTTTGCTGGCCACGGCATGTGCCACACGCCACATCACCCACCCACCCACCCATCTACCCACCCCTTGCGTGCACGTCACACGCTCTCTCGAGTGCGCACCTTGGATCAGTTGGGGAACAAAACAATATGCGCTCGCTCTGGGGTGCGCCAGAGCGAGCGCATATCGATCTCCTTTTCACACCCACACGCCACCCTCCTCCTCGGGTCCCCCTTGTATCTATGGTTAGGAAGCCAGCGCACAGGCTGCAACGCCTGCGCCCCACCGCCCCGTGCACCCTCTCGAGCGCGCACCTTGAAGCGGCCGGGGTGCGCCTGGGCAAGCACGTCGAGCTCCTTTCGCAGCAGGATGTCCTCCTCTGTGATGCTGCCGTAGATGAGGCTCACCTGGAGAACACGATCCGGGCGGGGCGGGGGTTTGGTGTGTTGGGTGGGTCAGGAGTTTGATTGGGTGGGTCTAAAAGTGTGGTCGGGGAGGTGCTCTGAACACAAGGCATGCAAGGAGAGTGGCTGCGCCCCCGACCGCGCCTCTCACCGCCCCTAAGTGTACTGTACCCCTCCGCCTGGCCACCGTGCTCCCCTGCTGTCCTCACTGGCATCCAAAGCTTGCGAGGTGGTGCTGATGACAGGCATCCCCCAAAATCTTTCTCTCTCTTGAGCCCTGCGCTGCCCCCGCCAGCCTGCTCACGCAATCCACATACCTTTGTCTTGTCGCGCGGGTTCTTCAGAATTGCGTTGACCACCTGGTACATGGGCGTGATGCCAGTGCCGCCACAGACCATGCCGAAGTGCGCCTGCGCCGTTGCGGACGCCGATTAGAAGGTGGCATGCAGACACGAGGCGTGTTGCACACGCACACGCACACGCACACGCACACGCACACGCACGAACGCACACACACACACACACACACACACACAAACACACGCACCTTCATGTTTGGCACGTACTGCAGGCGGCCCTTCGGCCCCTTCATCTGCACCGCGTCGCCCACATTGAGCTTGTTGAGCACCTGCGTCATCTTGCCCTGCGGTGCGTGCAAACAGGCAGCACAGGCGCTGCTAACTATGCGTGCCGGGGAGGAGCATGTGTGTGCCTCGCACCACATTGCCGCTGGGTTGGTGGTGCGGGTGGCCTCGGCATTTGTGCTTATGGTGCATGGTGCACGCATGCAGGCGACGGTCATGCGATGCCATGCACTAGATCCACTGCAGCCTGACTGTGAGGCGTGCCCTGCTGCCTGTGCGAGGGAGATCCCACGCACACACATGCTGGTGCGCCATGCGCGTGGACGATGCGCGTGGGTGGCGCGCGCTGGTTTCACGGTACCTGGTCATAGATTTTGATCACGAAGTCGACAGAGCCCAGCTGGTCGTCGTCGGAGACGGGCGTGTAGGACCGGTAGACGTCCTTGCCGTCCTCGCCCTTGACTAGGAAGGAGATGTGCTGGCCTATGGGCAGGCCCAATCGCATGGTTGGCGACGAGAGGTTGAAGCGCAGGAAGAGCGTGTTGTGGTTCAGGAAGCGCTTCTCCGAGATTGCCAGAGGCTTGAACTCCGCCGGGTCAAGCCACTGCTTGCCGCCGCGGGGGGAGCGGGGACGCGTAAAGAGGTAGAGCTGCCAAACGAGCGCTACTCCAAACACGGCAGCAAACGCAATCCAGTTGTCGCCTACGGCTGATAGCAAGCTAGAGGGCGCTTGGAAGAGAGGCATGGCGGGTAGTTATACGCAGGCGGGGCGCAATGCATGCCGACAGTTCACGACAGCGTTGGTGTGAAGGGCAGCTGCTTCGACCTTCACTTTTCTAACAGAGCGCGCGCGCCGCACGCGACTTCCGCAGCGTACCAACCTTGGAGCCATGGTCATCTACCGTCCCAGAGACGCAGCCCCCCATGGTCTCTGGGGAAGCAGAGGGAAGCGATGCACCCAGACTGTGTGTCTCCACCGCTAGCTGTGGTATTATTGCAACGTTGCGGTGCAGTGCGTCCCCCTGCACGCAACAAAGTGAGCTTCCTTCTGGCTTCCTGCTTACAGGGGTAGGTTTGTGGATTTTGGCCCGGGGGTTATTTAAACCCCTAAACAGAGGGTTTAACCGGGGTTTGATTCAAGGGGTTTTACCGGGGTGGGGCGGCTACATCCGGGTGGCTCCAATGCTCCATGAGCCATACGTCACTTTTAGCGACCTTCCGCAGGCGACTGACGGAGGTGCTGCTCGGCGCCTGAACTCTAGTGGTCACAAGGAATAAGCCACCCCAAACACGAGCAATGCTCACTGTGCGTGGGAAAACAGTACGAGAAGAGCCCATTGGACAGCCCCAGGTATCAGTCCAGAGGCAGACCCCGGGTATAAACGGCTGTTAAGCCAGGACCATGAAGGGACCAAGAAGGCCCATCCCCAACCAAGCCGGGCATGGCCCCCGCCGCCGCCGCCGCCGCAGCAGCGCCTCCCTCAGTGGTGGCATCGGAGTCCTCAGTGCCCCCAGCGCACGCACATAGCGCCATCTTCCCTCACACATGCCACCTCCGCAGGGACCTAAGACGCCTTGTTCAGAGTGAGCTCACCGTCTACCACTTCAACAAAGGGGTGGGTCGGGCCCTGGGCCCCCACAGCCGCCCACACGCGCGGTTCAACGCCACCCTCAGCAAAGTAGGCCAGCGCATCCCACAGCTCAGCCATACCGTCCTCCACCTACGCCACCACCAGCCGCCATCAGACCACGCCCCTAAGGGTGCACCGGTGCCGTGCGCATTTTCAGCTGGCTGCTCCAGCACGCGCCTTGTGATTGACGGCGAGCGAGTGCCTACATTCATTTGCTAATTGCCGCCCTCCCCCCTCCCTCCCGCCCGCCCCTGCGGGAGTTTTGAGATGAGGTGGCGCTACTCGCATGTGGTGGCCATAAGGGGTGCGTTGCAGTTGATGGGTAGAGTGCGGCAGGCGTTGCTGGCAGATGCCCCCCCCCCCCCCCGCGCCAGCAACCCACCCAGCGCCGGCCTGGAAGCGCCAGTGTGGCCGCTGAGGGCGTCTTTCTTAGATTCCGTTGTGCCGATCGATCTTACAGGAACTAGATAGAAGCATGGCTCCCTCGAAGTGGAAGTTGATAACGGAAACAAATCAAAACAATGTATGTGTACAGCACCGAACGGAGTGGTAGCGCGAACCTTGTCAGAGTTGTGTGCAACAGTAGTGTACACACGTGTGGTGGGTGGCCGCCCCTCGGGCTGTGTGTGTCGGCCCCTCGCCACGCCGCGGTCGCACACGCGCGAGAAGTAGCCAGCAGTCAGTCGACCGGTGTTGATGCATACTGTTGACCAGTGTTGACCGGTGTTGACCAGTGTTGACCGGTGTTGACGCATAATGTTGACCGGTTTTGACGCACGTACTGGGCGCATCTCGCGCGAGCCCCGGACACCGCGCGCGGTACCCCGGATACAGGACAAGTCCTCCCACTCAGAACACCCCGGGTGTGTTCATGTAAAACCTGTAAAGCCCTCCCACTCGGGGCCGGGCGTTGTGGCCGCCGCCTTGGGGCGAGCCCGTCCGGCCGCGTGGGCACGACAGAAAGGCAGGCAGCCAGCTCAGCCAGAGTCGGTGGTCACCGCCCGCGTGTGGCCCACCACGCGCGGTACCCTGGGTACATGTCGTCCCACTCGGGGACGGGCATCGTGAGCGCTGACTTGTAGGTGATGAGGCGGTCCCTGCGGGTGGTAATGATATAGGGTTTAGGGTTTCGTTTTTTTAGGGCTGACGGTTCAGGGTTGAGCATTTAGGGTTTAGGGTTAAGGGTTAAGGGTATGATTCTCATGAGAGGGGGGGAGAGGTAAGTGGAGAGGGAGGGAGAGGTAAGGGGAGAAGGAGGGAGAGGCAAGGGGAGAGGGGGGAGGGGGGGGGGGGGGAGGTAAAGGAAAGGGGATGAGGGAGGGAGAGGGGGGGAGGGGAGGGAGGTAAGCGGAGAGGGGGGGAGAGGGGGGGAGAGGGAATCAGTGTTGCAAGCAGACTGTGAGATTCATCGCCAGCACCGCGAAACCCGCGCTTGCGGCACACCAACACACACACACACACACACACACACACGTACACACAAGCACACACCTGCGCGTGGTCACAAGGTCGTCGAGTCGGTCGTATCGCGATGACCACCCTCACAGCACACCCACACGCCACCACATACGCACGCACACCACGCACACATACACACACACACACACGCACACACACACACACGCACAGAGATACATGCGTTACAGTTCCCACCCACACGGGCACCATGGGTTGTGGATCTTGCCTCCCCCGCTCCCCCCGTCCCCCCAACACACACACACACACACTCTCTCTCACACACACACACACACACACTCACGCATGTACACACACACACACCTGCGCGTGGTCACAAGGTAGTCCAGTCGGTCGTATCGCGACGTGTCAAACGAGAGCGCGACAGCGAGGTTGCGCGGGTTGGCAAGAAGTGCCTGCAGCTGTGACGCCCATGCTTCAGACCTGTTTGTGCGTGTGTGTGTGTGTGTGTGTGTGGTTGAGATGGAGAGAGGGTGAGAGGGTGGAAGACAAAAGAAGAGACAGAGAGAGTGAGGGAGGGAGAGGGAGAGCCAGAGAGAGTGAGAGTGAGAGTGAGAGTGAGAGAGTGAGAGAGTGAGATAGAGCGAGATAGAGTGAGAGTGAGAGAGGCAGCGCAACAGCGAGGTTGCGCGGGTTCGCGAGGAGCGCCAGGAGCTGTGACGCCCATGCTTCAGACCTGTGTGTGTGTAGAGAGAGAGTGAGAGGGTGGACGAGAAAGAGTGTTTGGGGGGGGAGTCAGAGAGAGTGAGAGTGAGAGTGAGAGTAGGAGTGAGTGAGTGAGTGAGATAGAGTGAGTAAGACAGTGCGACAGCTAGGTTGAGCAGGTTGGCAAGGAGTGCCTAGAGCTGTGACGCCCATGCTTCAGACCTGTGCGTGTGCGTGTGTGTGTGTTTGTTGTGTGTGCGTGTGTGTGTGCGTGTGGAGAGAGGGGGTGAGAGTGTGGGAGAGAAAAGGAGAGGGAGAGAGGGAAAGAGGAAGAGAGTGAGAGAGAGTGAGAGAGAGTGAGAGAGAGTGAGAGAGAGTGGGAGTGAGAGTGAGCGTGAGAGAGGCAGCGCAACAGCTAGGTTGCGCAGGTTGGCAAAGAGTGCCTGGAGCTGTGACGCCCATGCTTCGGACCTGTGTGTGTGTGTTGTGTGTGCCTGTGTGTGTGTGGATGTGTGTGTGTGTGTGGAGAGAGGGGGTGAGAGTGTGGGAGAGAAAGAAAAAGGGAGAGAGAGGGAAAGAGGGAGAGAGTGAGAGAGAGTGAGAGAGAGTGAGAGACAGTGAGTGAGAGTGAGAGAGTGAGAGAGAGTGAGAGAGGCAGCGCAACAGCGAGGTTTCGCGGCTTTGCGAGGAGCGCCAGGAGCTGTGACGCCCATGCTTCAGACCTGTGTGTGTGTGTGTGGGCGGGTGAGATGGAGAGAGAGACTGGTAGAAAAAGAGAGAGAGAGCAAGTGCGAGAGAGGGAGAGGCTGAGAGTGTGTGGAAAATATACAGAGATGAAAAGAGAGACAGCGAGGCTGCGTAGCTCACATGGCATGAAGCTGTGCAGTTTGTGTGTCAGACCTGTCAGGGAGTGTGCGTGTGCGTGTGTGTGTGTGCGTGTGCGTGTGAGTGTGTGTGTGTGTGCGTGTGCGTGTGTGTGTGTTTGAAATGCAGTGCGTCGGACGCCTTTGATGGCGTACGCGCGCGCGTGTGTGTGTGTGTGTGTGCGTGTGTGTGTGTGTGAGAACAAGGAAGGGAGATTGTATAGAGATCGAGAGAGGCAGCACGGTTGCGCGGCTGAGACGGCAGGCCATGAAGCTGTGTCGCCCATGCTTCAGGCGTGTCAGAAAGTGTGGGCAGGGTGTGGGATCGTTGAGAGTGCGGCCACAGCACCTCTAGATGTACGCTCTGAGAGTCCCCCCCCCCCACACACACACGCACTTGGAGAACAGCCCATACAGCCTCCGTGCATACGCCACAGTCAAGGCGACAGCAGCAGCAGCAGCAGCACACACACACACACACACACATGCACACACACCTGGAGGGCAGCCCATGCAGCCTCCGTGCATACACCAAAGTCAGCCCAGGCGACTGCAGCAATAGCAGCACACACACACGCACACGCACACACACACACACGCACACACTCGCACCTGGAGAGCAGCCCGTGAAGTCTCCGCGCATACGTCAAAGTCAGTCCAGCCGACTGCAGCAGCAGCGCAGGGTTTCGCTCCACCATCTCTGTCAGAGCCTGTGTGTGTGTGTGTGTGTGTGTGTGTGCGAGAGAATGAGTGAGAGCGTGTGTGTGACAGCGTGTGTGTGCGTGTGTGTGTGTGTGTCTGTGTGTGTGTGCCCGCTCTGCCAGCGAATGCGTGTGGGAAAACACATCTAGGCCGATCGGAGAAACAATGGATTTGTGTGGGACCCCACCCCCCCACACACACAAGCAAGCAGCTCTCGTGATATGCCAGACAGTGCTGCTCGCACACACACAAAAACATAATACACACACACACACACACACACGCATGCACGCACCTCGCTCCCAAGCCCACCGCCCAGCTCTCGTGATATGCCGGTCAAAGCCGCTGACATGACACACACACACAACATTCACGCACACACACACACACACACACACAAACGCACGCACCTTGCTCCCAAGCCCACCGCCCAGCTCTCGTGATATGCCCGTCAAAGTCGCTCGCAGGGCACCAGGCGCGAGGCGGAGGAGTGCAGGTTCGGAGCGCGCGAGGGCAAGCGACGCAGGGCGGGATATTCCCAGCTCTTCTTCGAGCACGACCAGAACGGTGATGTAGGCCTTGGGAGGGCAAAGGGAAGGAGTGGGGTGGGTGGGTGAGTGGCAGGCCTGAAGGAGGTGTGAGAATGGGGGGAGGGCAGGTTCGGACCGCGCAAAAGGGCGAGGGAGGCAGGGCGGGATATTCCCAGTTCTTCTTCGAGCACGACCAGAACGGTGATGTAGGCCTTGGGATGGGCAAGGGAAGGGGGTGGGTGGGTGAGGAGCAGGCCTGGGGGTGAGGGGTGGGGGGTGGAAGGAGGGCGGGTTTGGAGCGCGCGAGGGCAATGGAAGCAGTGCTTCCCCTCCGAGCCGTATACTGCTCCGAGCCGGGTTTCCCATTTCCCAGAAAACCACCCCACACTCAGTGGGAGGGGGCGTGGAGCGGTGCGTTGGAAAGCTCGTGCCGAGAGCAGCACAACGGCATGCGTTGCATGAACACCCGCTGTGTATTGTGCCTGGTATGAGCGGTCAAAGTTGCAGGAGCCGGCAAAAAGTAATTACTAAAATCCTTCCCAGGGACCACTGGATGGAAGCGGGGTGTGACCGGCCGAGCTCCTCCTCACATGACAAGAATGGTGATGTAGGCCTTGGGAGGGTCGAGGGAAGGGGTGGGGTGGGGTGGGTGAGGAGCAGGCCTGGGGGAGGTGAGAATGGGGGGAGGGAAGGAGGGCTGGTTCGGAGCGCGCAAGGGCGAGGGACGCAGGGCGCGAGGCCGAGCTCCTCTTCCGACACGGCAAGGATGGTGATGTAGGCCTTGAGAGGGGAAATGGAAGGGACAAGGTGGGGTGGGTGGGTGAGTGGCAGGCCTGGGGGAGGTGAGAATGGGAGGTGGGCGGGTTCGGAGCGCGCGAGGGCGAGGGGCGCGGGGCGTGATATTCCCAGTTCTTCTTCGAGCACGACGAGAATGGTTCAGTCCGGGCGGGAGAGGGGGGGAAGGGGGGGGAGGTGAGCCAGCAGGCCTGTGTGTGTGGTGGTGGTGGTGGGGGGGGCGAGGGAGGCGGGGCGTGTTGTGAGAGGCCAAGCTCGTGTTTGAGGACGATGAGGATTGTGAGGTAAGCATCTGTAGGCAATGCACACGCACATGCACAATCTCTCTCTGTTACCTGCAGGTACCGTGCGCCAAGGCGTGTCAGCCTGTTGCCACCGCCACGCCCACCCCCGCTCCAGCCGCTGCCTGCTGCCGACCGCCCCTGCCGATGCTCGACACTGCCCACACCGTTCACACCGCCGCCGCCCACACCGTCCACACCTCCGCCGCCCACACCCGCCAGCGACTCCGCCACACTTGCACTGACCGCGCTTCCCGCGGTCATCACGTCGCGCCCGTGCAGCGCCGCGCGCACGCCCCGCGCGCGCGCATGCCCAGCGGGGCCCCCGCGCGGAGCGGTCAGCAGCGCCGGCCGCGCGTGCGCCATGCGGCACGCGGCACTGTGGCTGCCTCCCGTCAGAGCCATCAACGCGCCAACGACAGAGGGGTAGTCGGCGGGGGAGGTGAGCAGCTGGGGCGTGGCCTCCACGAGCGCGGCCGCCTGCGGGACAAGAGCGGGGAGCGCGCGCAGCAGCGCGTCGGCGTCTGTGTCCATGCCCGCGCCATGCTGCTGATGCTGCTGCAGCGCATCGGCATCAGTGCTCATGCCCGCGCCATGTTGCTGCTGCAGCTGTTGCTGCTGCTGCTGCTGCTCTTGCTGCCGCTGCTGCTGCTGCTGCTGCTCTTGCTGCTGCTGGCCCTCCTGCTGCTGCTGCACCTGCACCTGCTCTTCTGGCGCTTGTCTGTAGCCACCGCTGCCGCCGCGCGCTTTCTGCTGCTGTTCCTGCTGCTGCTGCTGCTGCTGCTGCTGTTCCTGCTGCTGCTCTTCTGATGCTTGTTTATAGCCACCGCTGCCGTCGCGCGCTTTCTGCTGCTGGTCCTGCTGCTGCTGTTCCTGCTGCTGAGGCTGCTGCTGCTGCTCTTCTGGCGCCTGCCTAAAGCCGCCGCTGCCGCCGCGCGCTTTCTGCTGCTGGCCCTGCTGCTGCTGCTGCTGCTGCTGCTGCTGCGTCTGCACCTGCTCTTCTGGCGCTTGTCTGTAGCCACCGTTGCCGCTGCGCGCTTTCTGCTGCTGGTCCTGCTGCTGCTGCTGCTCTTCTGGCGCTTGTTTGTAGCCGCCACTGCCGCCGCCGCTGCGCGCTTTCTGCGGCAGCGGACAGAAGTGAAGGAACGCGAGCAGCTCCTGGACCTGCACGGCAAAACACGGTTTCAGGTTAAGGGCTCTGCGGCTGCTCCTGCAGCTGCAAAGTGGTTGAGGGTTGAGGGTTTAAAGCATTGTGGGGCTGCCGAGAAGAAGCAGAAGGTAGGGACTGCTGCGCTGTCGCGTGCCCACTCCCACAGTTCGACCCAGTTCACACATGCAGCGTTTCACAAACAACATCTGTAGCTCAGCCTTCGCAAGCATGCGCGTCGGTGCAACAGTCCACACTCCACACACACACACTCCCCAGTCCCCACCTGCAGCGCCAGCTCCACGTCATCAACACACAGCAGGTCTGGCTCCGCCACCACGAGCGCGCACGTGCGCCGGTGCGACAGCCCAAGGCACGACCGCAGGTTGCGCAGACGTCGGCGCACGTCGCGCGGCTCGGTGGACTCCAGCACAGACCTGCATGCAAACGGGGTTACAGCATGGGGCTTAGGGTGACCCAGCGTGGCCAACAGCCAGCTAGGGTAGCCAACAGCCAGCCATCTCATTACGGTGCTCGAGCCATACGCGCCGAGCACGGTCGTACACGCCTCTAGAGGTTTCCCTGACTGTAACATCCATTATCACAATCAGGGTCAGGGGTGAGGGGTAAATGGGACAGAGCGATGCATGCCACGGGGCTCGGTAAATTCGAGCACAGACGTGCGCGTGTGGGTCCTGCCTGTGGGGGCGAATCCGTAACCAGCTCAAAACTGTGAAAACCTCAACCCTCAACATGCGGGTGGCAGGAGGGGTACCGGTGAGACGCATACGTCGATAGGATATACTGGATTGGATGGATGTGTGGATGCATGGAGGTGTGGATGCATGGAGGCGTGGACGCATGGACGCATGGGCGCATGCATGGATGCATGCATGGGCCAGTGCTCGGTAGATCAGTTCCTGGGTTTTGTGCGTCACAAGGGCGTGCCCCTGCGTGTGCAACCCACGCACGCGCCCGCCCGCCGCGCCCTCCCCCACCACCACCGCCACATCGCTGTCCCCAGGGCCCCTGCGTGCCTCAAACGAGGCAACGGTCAGGGCGTCCGCATGGGGGGTGCGCCGGCAGGTGGGGTCTCTCCCAGCCTGGCGCACAGGCCCCCGGTGGAGCGGGTCCCCCCACCCACCATGCGCGGCAACTGCCCACTGGGGTGGTGCTTTTAGACCGTGTGTGTTTTCCCCACCCCTGCGAAGGCACCCCGCTGGGGCTGTCGCTGGGTGCCTGGGTTAGGGTGGGGCGTGGCGGGGTGGGGGAGGAGGGGGGGCGGGCGCGCGCGGCGCGAGAGGTGCAAGGCCCGCGCATGGGGCGTGTGCGGCCAATCTGACCTTTTACAATGGGTCATCATCTCCACCGAGCGTGTGTGTGCGTGCTTGTGAGCGTGCGCGCGTGCGTGCATGCGTGCGTGCATGCGTGCAAGCATGCATGCATGCGTGCGTGTATGCGTGTGTGCATGCACAACAAGCATGCATGCGTGCGTGCACGCATCGGTGCATGTGTGTGTGCGTGCGTGCGAGTGTGCACGCACGTATGAATGCACCCGAGCCGCCTACCAGATACCCCTCCTGCCCAGCATGTGCGCACCTCAGGCGCGGCGCCCCAGCGGCGGCGCGCGTGCGCATGCCAAGCGCTACTGCACCGGCAGACAGGCGGCGTGACGCGTCGTCACGCATGCGCGCGAGCGACGCCTCGGCAGCGCTACTCGTGGCGCTGATGACGATGCTGCCGCTGATGGTGCCGTCGCCCCTGCGCTGCGCGTCTGCCTCTTCTTCACTGCCCGCCTCTCCACGCTCGCCACTGACGCCGTCACCCAGCCCTGCTGCGTGTGCGCGGTCGTGATCGTCCTCCCACGCGCCGCCTGCCTCCGAGCTGCTGGCCATGCTGCTGCCACCGAGCTTGGGGCCGTGGGTCACCGTGTCCGGCATCTGCCTGCCGGTGTCTGTACGCACTGCTCGCCCAATGGGATGTTGCTGAGAGCTCGCACGGCCCAGTGCGACACCCAGGCGCGCGCTGGGCTCCCGGCCAGTCCCCATGCGCCGACGCTCCATGCGGACGCCATGCATGGAGGCAGGCGCGCCGCTGCTGCTGCGGTTGCGTGTCCACCGCAGCGACGGCGCGCTGGTCGAGGGGCTGTCCAGGGGGCCCGCGTCGCCAGTGAGGGCTTCGAACACATGATAGCCACGAACGGTGTCGCTGCGGAGGGATTTAGAGGGAGCGGAGGACCGCCCCGCTCTCCGCCTCTCGACTCCCCCTTCTGTCTCCACCTTGCGCACCGCATACGTGGTGTACTTGAAGATCAGCTTTGGTGGTGTTTGTGCGCTGGGAGCTGTGGGCTGAGGCGCGCCGCCGCAGTGATCCACATCACGCTGCGGCACCGCCCTCCCCGATGTGTGTGCAGTGTCGCGCAGGCTGTGTCGCCCAGAAATGGAGGCCACAGGAGGGCACTGCATCCTCGCTGAGTGCAAGGAGGAGCGCCCATGAGTCAGCTGGCGCAGTGCAGCCCCAGGCAGCGTCGCAGGCCTCCAAGCCCGCATGCCCGCTGCTGCGTACAGTGATGAGATGATGATGCGCGTGTTGTGGTGAACTGTTGTACTCAGGGTTGGTGTGGAAATTTATTGGCACCTTGCAGCTCGAGCTGAGCTCGCTACTCGCGATGTCCCGCCGTGTCAAGGGCGGGCTCTGGAACACGGTTCGCAACAGCAAGGGATTGCTCATCGTTGGAATCGTGGGCTCGCTAGGCTCTCTGGCGTATTTCCCGAGTGAGTGCTTGCGTGCGTGGCTGGCTGACGAGGCACTGCTTGCTTGCATGCACACACGCACACAAACAGTGGTGCAGCTGTGTGTTGACACTCGGGGGAAGGGGGAGGGGTGCCCATGCAAACACAGCCATGCGCCATGCGCCATGCGCCTCCCCCGCACCACACCCCGCCTCCCTGAACACGCGCCCACCCCCACTCCCACCCCCACGTGTCTCCCTCCACAGTCTGGTACCACGTCAACTACCTGCCGAAGCTCAACCAAAACGAGGCCTTCCCTCGGAACACATCAAGCCGAGGGGCGTACATCAACAGCAGCTCGCGCGACGCTGGCAAGGACCGCATCTCAGACACAGACGACCGATCCCACCACGCACTCCATATTGAGAATGAGGACGAGGGCGTAGGGCTGGGGTGAGGGGGAAGGGGCGGGGATTCACACAGCCTGAGTGGGTGGTGGGGATTCGCCGAGGTGGGTCGGTCCTAGAGAGACAGACACGGGTGTGGGAGCTGTAAGGACCACTTGCCACTACAATCTCCTCCGGTCAAATGTCTTATTTCAGCCTGGCCAGGCATCTGCTGCCGCTGCTGCTTCTCCTAGCGGCAGAGGGCACCGCGCCTGTCGTGGGCCTGTCCCAGAATGACCCGCCCTCGCTCTCCCACATGGACTCCACCGTGCAAGAGGCTGTGTGCGGCGCGGGGGACGACCCAGGCGCCCCGTGCGTGTCTGGGATCGAGCTGGAGTTGATGGTGGCACAGGCGGGCGGTGGTGCAGGGGGGGCAGAGCAGGCGACGGTGGCAGCGGCGCATGGCGCATGGGGAGAGCCCTCGACCACAGGGCTCGACGAGCCCGCTGCCGAGCCTCTGGGCTCAGTGGCGGCCTACGGTGGTGCCCCAGCCGGTGGTCCAGCCAGTGTTGGCGGCGTCGGCAGTGGTGTTGGTGGCAGTGCTGGTGGCAGGTGAGGCAGAACTGGGCCGGGTCACCCACCGCATGCGGTGCGCACCCTCACACACATGTTCACACACTGCGTGACTGATGAGCCGGAGTGGATATGTGTGCCTTCCAAACTCCACCGCACGTCCTGCGCCCTCTACGCGCCCCCACCCCACGTGCCCACCCACACTGCACTTGGACGCCTCCAC
The DNA here is from genome assembly GCA_016618255.1 of Chlamydomonas sp. UWO 241. Classification (NCBI taxonomy): domain Eukaryota; kingdom Viridiplantae; phylum Chlorophyta; class Chlorophyceae; order Chlamydomonadales; family Chlamydomonadaceae; genus Chlamydomonas; species Chlamydomonas priscui. The sequence goes on from VFSX01000001.1 coordinate 1,024,556, forward strand.
TGCACGCGCGTCCACCCACCATCCGACTGCGCACGCACGCACCCACCCACCACCCCACCGCCACATGCACGCCCCCACTGCACTTGCACACACCCACTGCACGCAAAGCCCCCCCACACACTGCACTTACACGCCCCCACTGCGCGCGCGTCTTCCCACCATCCGACCGCGCACGCACGCATCCACGACACGGACGGCAGCACGGTCGCGTGCATCGGTCCCGACTGTGCATGGGCCACCGTCTCGGAGTACTGCCTTCAGTCCGGCGCGTGCGGACAGGCTGAGTCGGCTGCGTTCACCGTGTCTGGGCTCAGCCTGACGATGCGCTCTGCATCACAGGTGGGGATGAGGATGATGGATTGTACAGTCCGTGTGTGACACCACTAATGATGTACCGCACACGCGGTTTGCCTTCGAAAGTAAGTCGCAACACAACACAACACAACAACACAACACAACACTGGAAAGCACAGCATAGCAAAGCACAAGCACACAACGCCACGCACACGCACGCGTAACAAGCGCCCCCCGGTCCAGGCACGCACATCCACCGCGGCTCGCTCACTCACTCACCCCAAGCACCACCTGTCCGCCCACGCAGGCCTTCCTAGGCACCCCCTCCCACTCCGTCACCCTCGCCCACTGACCCCAACTGCCCGTGGAGGCCCTATCAGACAGGCGGGCATGCACCATGACGCTCTCGCACCCGCTGCGCTCCAAGCACCACAAACTGCCACTAACGCCCCCCCCCCCTTGCACACAGGCCGTATCAGGCACCCCACCACACACTGGCGCCCTCACCCACCTCCGCTCACCCCAACTGCCGTGCAGGCCCTTCCAGACTTCGGCATGCAGGGCACGCATCATGGCACCTTTTCCAACTTGTGCCCACTTCAAGCACGACCAACCGCCACCAACTGCCACTGACTGCCACCAACTGACACTCACACAGGCCTTCCCAAACACCCCGTCGTACACTGGCGCACTCGCCCATCACCTACGCCCACACCAAGCACCACCAACAGCCACCAACAGCCCGCCCACGCAGGCTTTCCCAGGCACTCAACCACACACTGGCATCCTCGCTCACCTCCGCGAACTCCATCTGCAGTGCAGGCCCTTCCAGACTTTGGCACGCAGGGCACGCACCATGCCACCGCTTTCCAACTTGCGTCCACTTCAAGCACGACCAACCGCCACCCAACTGACTCTCACACAGACCTTCCTGCCACTAACTACCACTAACTGCCACCAACTGCCCGCCCGCACAGGCCTTCCCAGGCACCCCATCGTATACTGGCGCCCTCGCCCACCTGCGCTCACTCCTACCGCCACCAACTGCCACCAACTGCCGCCAACTGCCACCAACTGCCACCAACTGACACTCACACAGGCCTTCCCAGGCACCCCGTCGTACTCTGGCAACCTAGCCCACCTGCGCTCCCTCGATGTGCGCTGCACCGAGCCTATCCCCACGTTTGGTGCGCACGTGCTGCGACAGGTGCGGTGTTTAACCTTCTACACGAGTCCTGACTTGCAATGCACAAGGATGGCTGTTCAAGCATGGGCATTATGCGCCCCCGCCCGCCTGCGCTCACTCGATGTGCGCTGCGCCGAGCCTTTCCCACGTTTGGGGCGCACGTGCTGCGACAGGTGCGTTGTTGTATCTTCTACAGGAGTCCTGACTTGCAATGCACAAGGATGGCTGTTCAAGCATGGGCGTTGCGCGCCCTCGCCCGCCTGCGCTCACTCGATGTGCGCTGCGCCGAGCCTTTCCCACGTTTGGGGCGCACGTGCTGCGACAGGTGCGTTGTTGTATCTTCTACAGGAGTCCTGACTTGCAATGCACAAGGATGGCTGTTCAAGCATGGGCGTTGCGCGCCCTCGCCCGCCTGCGCTCACTCGATGTGCGCTGCGCCGAGCCTTTCCCACGTTTGGGGCGCACGTGCTGCGACAGATGCGGTGTTTTATCTTCCACACGAGTCCTGACTAGCAATGCACAAGGATGGCTGTTCAAGCACGGGCATTATGATCCCCCCGCCCGCCTGCGCTCACTCGATGTGTGCTGCGCCGAGCCTTTCCCATGTTTGGGGCGCACGTGCTGCGACAGGTGCGTTGTTTTATCTTCTTCAGGAGTCCTGACTTGCAATGCACAAGGATGGCTGTTCAAGCATGGGCATTGCGCGCCCTCGCCCGCCTGCGCTCACTCGATGTGCGCTGCGCCGAGCCTATTCTCCACGTTTGGGGCGCACGTGCTGCGGCAGGTGCGGGGCAGTTACCAGCTTGCTATTGGGGACAGCAGCCTGCAGCCAGTGCGTGGCAGGTGTTGCTGTACCAGCCTGCTGTTCCAGCCTTGCTTTTGCCTTCCAGCCTTGCTGTACCAGCCTGCTGTTGGGTGGGGGGTGAGCGTGGGGTGTGTGTGCAGTTGGGACTGCAACTGCATGGATTGAGCTGGATCGCTTGGCAGATGCTTTGTTTTGCTCCCCTACTTTTGGGCGCAATTACTGTGCACAGCAGGTGCGGTGTGTTTGCTTCTGCGGCTGTGTCTGTTTGCTGTGCGGTGTGTTTGCTTCTGCTTCTGTGTCTGACTTGTGTGACTTGCTGTGCGGTGTGTTTGCTTCTGCTTCTGTGTCTGACTTGGGTCTAGGCGGTGGTACTAGGACTAGAGGTAGTCTTTGCTGGAAAGCGGATGTAACTGTAACTGTGTCTGTTGCACTGGTGCCCCAGCTTGGGCTGCGGGTGGGATTGATTGGTTGGTTTGGTTTGCCTTGTACAGGCACGCGCATGCACACACACACATACACGCACCCCCCCTAAAACACGCACACGCACACACGCATACACACACACACACGAGTGAGCTCACGCAGGCACACACACACACACACACACACACACACACACACATACACACAGGTCATGCTCCTGTGCACCCCGGCGACAGACACAACGGTCGAGACCCAACCACAGCCACAATTGACTCGACTCGCTCTGACAGGTGGTGCATAGCCCCTATGTCAAACCACAATGCAATGCGAAGGATTACAAAGGATAGCGTTGTCTATACCCATGGATTGGATTTCACAGTCTATGAAACACCAGTAGGAGCACTGCCCGACCGGCCTCCCAGGCCATGGCTTCCCCCACTTTTGCACAGCTCAAGCCCAGAATGGGGGCGCCGGGCACAGGTACTAGCGCCTCAAAGCAGAGTGTTATATTTTTTCCCTGCTCTGATCTGCCCCCTGTCATTTGTATGCACCAGCAGACGTTCCTAACTGCACAATCCATTGCCCTTGTGCCCCCCAGCCCACTGTCATGAAAGAGGAAGACGCCGAATACATATGCTAGTGTGCGTCGTTGCGTATGGCAGCAGGATCGATCCTTATACTCCACTTGGACTAGGACGATGTCTTATATATATATATTATATATATAAGACATCGTCCTGCCATATATATATTGCCATTGCTACTGTTACTGCTACGCCAGTAGGCGTCTCTGACACTCTCCAATCAAACTGATCGACGGCAGGATGTGCCCTCACCGGGGAGTTGCCAGTGGGCATGCTGAGCACAGCAGCTATGCGGCAGCTGGTGGAGCTGGACCTGTCTGGAAACCTGCTGTCGGGGCAGCTTCCAGCGGTGTGGGCGTCGGGAGCGGCGGCAGGCGCTGGGCCTCCCCTGCTGGTGGGTGCTGCTGACGTTTGAATTTTTCAAATAAGTTTTAGCTCCTTTGCAGTTTGAAGTACGCACGGAGTCTCTGGTTTCGGATTTTGGTAGAGTGGGCAAGCATATAGTGGGCGGGCATATGCGGATGGCAGCTTCCGGCGGTGTGGGCGTTGGGGGCGGCGGCAGGCGCTGGGCCTCCCCTGATGGTGGGTGATTTTGACATTGGAATTTTTAGTTTGTTTGCAGTTTGAAGTATTCACAGAGTCTCGGGTTTGGGATTAAGGTTGCGAGTTCGGGAGTGTGGGCAGGCATGTGGATCGCAGCTTCGGCGTCGAGGGTGGCTGGCAGTAGGCCTCCGGTGATGGTGGGCGGTGTTGACATGTAAATTGTTGTAACATTTGCAGTTTCAAGTACGCACAGGGTTCGGTTGAAGGGTAGAGTAGAGTGGGCGCGCATGTCGATAGCAGCTTCCGGCGGTGTTCGCGAGGAGGGCGGCTGGCGGTGGGTCTTGGTTGGTGGTGGGTGCTGTTTGCAGTTTCAAGTACGCTTTGTAAGGGTTATTAGTAGAAATATTGAGCGGAGTGGGCGAGCGAGTGGAGGGCAGCCGGCGGTGAATTGCCCCCTGCTGCTACGCCTGCTGCCGCCACTGCTGACTCGGCTGCTGTCACTACTGCTGCTTCTGCTGCTGCTGCTGCTGCTGCTGCTGCTGCTGCTACTGTTGCTGCTTCTGCTTCTGCTGCTGCTGCTGCTATGCCTGCTGCTACGCCTGCTGCCGCCACTGCTGCCACCGCCACTGCTGCTGCTGCTGCTGCTGCTGTTACTGCTCCTGCTGTTGCTGCTCCCGCTGTTGCTGCTGCTCCTGCCAAGCCATTTACCCACATGAGCTGCTGCTATCACCACCACTGCCACCCCGCCGATTCCCTCACTCCAATCCCTGTCTACAGGTCAACCTCAGTGGCAACATGCTGACTGGACCCCTGCCGGCGAACATACAGCAGTGGTTGCCGGCTGCGGGCGGGTTCCTAGACCTCAGCAACAACCAGCTGACAGGTTGGTGGCGCGCGCACACGTCGGGTTAGGCTACGGTGGAGGTCTAGGGGAAACGATCCCGCGGGTTTGTGAACCCCGGTAATGCCCCAACGGAGAGGAGTCAGATCTGGGAGCCTGAGAGCGCCCTGTCGAGGTCCATTCCCGACCCACTAGCCCCCCACCACCAGTAGCCAGCCATCCGTCTGAAGCGCTCGGGCGTTATACGCCGAGCAAGGTCGAATACGGTGGCGCGCACACACGTCGGGTTGATGATGATGTTTTTTACAGTCGCGTGTGACGCACCTACAGGCAGCGTATTCGACTACAGACGGGTGCCTGGCTACTAGTGGTGGGGGGCTAGTGGTTCAGGGCTGGACCTAGACAGGGCAATCGGCCCACAGATCTGACTCCTCCCCATGGGGGCACGGCTGCGGGGTCACAGGCCCGCGGGATGGCGCCCCCTAGACATCCACCGTAGCTGCACGTTGGGTTAGGTACAGATCTTACATACGGTGAACCCCGGCCGGGCCCCCCGGCCCCACAGGTAGGAGATCTGGGAGGCAAGTGCCCTGGCTAGGTGCAGCCCCAACCCACTAGCCCCCCACGTCGGGGTCAACAGGTTTTACATATATTCGTCAGGAGGAACTCGGGCGCGCAAACACGTCGGGTTTTACAGGTTTCACATGTATGCGCCAGGAGGAACCCGGGCGTGAGTTGGGGCCTAGACAGGATGTACAGGTTTTACGTGTACGAGAGCCCGCGAGGCCGCGCAAGTGCCAGCAAAACACTATGCACACGCGTCGCATGTACACACGCACGCGCACACGCGTGCAGAAAGCTGTGCTCTCCCTGCTCCTCCCACCAGACTGCCACCAAACATGCCACACACATGTCGGGTTTACAGCGGTTGCATGTACGCGTCCGGAGGAACCCGGGGCGTGAGTTGAGACCTGGGGGGTGCTACTAGATGCCTAGGGGGTGCTACTGCGAGAGCCCGCGAGGCCGCGCAAGCGCCAGCCAACCACGTCTACGAACACACGTCGCCTTAACACGCACTCACCCGCACCTGCACACACTAATGCAAACCAGAGCTGTATTATCCCTGCTCCTCCCCCCTACCCACCAAACGCACTGCGCACTTGCACCCTTGCCACCGCAGGGCCCGTGCCACCGTATTGGCTCGAAGCTGCGTGCCCCTCCGCCCCCCAAAGCAGCGTCGCCGCAGCTGGTGCCCCTTCAGCGCGCACGCCACCACCGCCACAAGCCGTGCTGGACCGTGCAGGTAGGATCCTGTTTCTGCAATGCTTGCACTTTGTGCAGGCACAGCACAGCACAGCACAGCACAGCACAGCACAGCACAGCACACTCTTGCACACACAAACACACACACACACACACACATGCACACACACTTGCACGCACACACACCCATGCAGGTATGCCGCAGCAGCGGCCGCTTGTGTTGCTGCACGGCAACCCCGGGCTGTCAAGCCCCTCCGGTGCACCCGTGCACACGCCGCCAAGCAGTCGGGTCGGTGCGGGCAGCAGCGGCGGTGGCGGCGACACAGGCGGAGGGAGAGAGCGCGCAGCTGCAGCAGCAGCAGCGTGGTGTGGCGCGGTCGCCGCGGCCGACGCGGGGAAGCGGTGGTGGTTCTGGTTGTTGATCGCGGGCGTGGGCGGGTGCGTGGCGGCGGCGGCGGCACTGCTAGGCGTGTGCTGCATGCTCAGGAGGGCGCGGCGCGAGGCGCCGCTGGCACAGCAGGCGACACCAGCAGTGGCGCATTGATGCTGGTGCTGATGCAGCTGTGCGGGACTCCCCCATTTGTAACACGAGGGTTGGTAGGGGACCCCCAAAGGGCCCCGGACAACAGCAGTAGCGCATTGATGCAGATGCTGATGCAGCTGTGCGGGACTCCCCCATCTGTAACAAGAGGGTTGGTAGAGGACTCTCAAAGGGCCCGGGAGAGGGAGGGCCTCTCGTCAAACATTAGCACGCCGCGTGGAGTGCAACAGACACCCCTGCTCATGCATGTCGAGTAAGGAGTACATCACGAAGGGTGCTACATGTCTGGACCAGGCAGTGGCCTGACATCTCGAGATCCGACCTTTTTAATATCTCTCTGGTAAGCGGGTGGCACGGGAACTCACACCAGCTCTCCTCCGATTCAAGGTCCAGTTGTTAACGTCTGCTGATCTGCTGGGCCCCCCCCCCCTCCACGTGGAACGCTGTGTTGAGTAGACTGGAAGGTGGGCAGCACCTGGCGGGCATCTTCTGTAACCGACACTAACGGTTCACAGTTCAAAATTAACAGTATGCACCCTGGGGCGTGGGATTGAGGCAGCTGCCTAACGAGGCTACCTACCAAACTGACACTAACGCCATGAAATGGAGGCATCAGTCGTTTCGTCGGTGAAATTGACGAGTCTTGATTTCCGTTTGATCGCCGCTTGAATCAAGCGGCGCTTGATTCAAGCGGTTATCAAGCGCGCCGCTCTTGATGCAAGTGGACGTTCGAATCAAGCCGGTTTCAAGCGGTCACACAGTGATAATGCGTTTTATACGCTCAGCCTGCATCCGCTGCGTCCCCCACTCCCTGGGAAGGCATATATGATCACTATTTCCAGCTGAGATGGGGAGGGGTGCGCTGGGGGCGGCGTACGGGCTAGTCCCAACTCATTGTGAGACTGCGCGTAGTCACAGTGTGACTGCGTAGACACAGTGAGACTACGGTTTGTGCGCCTGGACTCCGCGCACAGTGCATCCCCAACAGCCCCCGCCCGATACAACATCTGTATGGTACATTGGCACCCCTTGAACCGCATCGTCGTTGGTGACCGCGCGAGTGTCTGGTGTGGGGTGCCAAACACCTGACTTGCTTGCTCTGCTGATCACTGTTTAAGCGAGGTCGGGAGGGTTCTACGTCAAGTTGGTTCGTGACCGCTGAGGGAGCAGCAGCCGCGGAGCAACATGGCTGCTGGACCCAGCACAGCGGCGGCTGCCATTAATATATGGAAAGATGCACCGTACCTCGTGTCGTGAGCTACAACTGCAAATGTGACAGGGCCCCCACCGCGCGTGTTTGGGGAGAGCGGCGCAGCTGTGGCTGGTACGACAGCTTTGGTGAGCACCGATCTCGCCGGCGCTGCAGCGCTCCCCCAGCACTGTGTGACATCCCCACCTGCCAGGTTTCACAGAAACCTGGCGTTGGGTCGCATAATTTCTTAAGCTACTGATTCAGCAGCTAGGCGAAACTAGTGGCACTCGTTCTGATTGGAAGACTTTTTCGGACACGGCGTTTGAGCGTGCTCAGGATAGGGTCGGGTGGAGAGCCGCGATGTACGGTCCGGCTGCCTCTCAGGCGCCGGCCCCTCCACCACGGCGGTCAAGTAGATTGGCAAGCGCCACTTGACCCCCTATCCCCTAGAAGCAGTTAGGACCTATTTTGGAGGCGTCGCACAATAGCTCTCCTTTTTGCTCTGGGACTACACGCTGGCAGGCAGCCGGCTGGTGGCTACCACCCCTCACAAGTAATTGTTAGGGCCAGAACTGGACTTGGGTCTAGGCGGTGGTACTAGGACTAGAGGTAGTCTTTTCTGGAAAGCCGATGTAACTGTAAGTGGAACGGCGTGGAACCACGCGGGGGCGGTGTGCTGCGTGTGCTCTTCACCGTGGCGTCTGACGCCGTGGCCGACACTGTCGTGCGCTGGCGCCACGAGCTGCGCCGCTGCGTGGACTCGACTGCAGTCTTCGACGTCCTCAGTGACCGCGAGGAGGCGCAGCACCAGGCGCTGTGGCCCGCTTTCCTCGCCGCCAAGGTTGCGGGGAAGCGGGCGCAGTTCCACCGCGCGCGCCTCGTCGTTGACGGTGAGCGGGTGCCTGCACCTGCTTGCTAGATGGCATTCCCTCTGGGGTGTTTTTGAAGGGGAGGTGGCGCCACACGCGTGCGGTGGCGGGTGCGGTGTGGTCGCTGAGTAGAGTGCTGCGGCGGGTGTGCTACTAGCCCCGCTTCCGGTGGTCTGGGGGAGGGCTTTTTGGTCCCTTCATGGTTTTATACCTTGGGTCCGCCCTCTGGCCATTTGAGGGGCTGGGTGTGCAGCCTGCACAGTGGTGCTGCTTGCTTGGCGCCCGCCACCAAGTGTGGATGGCGTTACCGTGGGCTAATTGTAGCTTGACCTTTTGTGGGCCTTGAGCCTTGTTTCTCTAAGTCCCACTGGAGCTTTGGAACCGTACGCGTGACCGCCAGAAGTGGATTGTAACCAAACATCATCATGTAAGTGGGTCGCATAAGGCGGATTCACAGCAGGGGGCGCGCGGGGCGGGGGCTTTGCGCTCGCCAGCGCTGCGATGCCACCACTCCTGAACTTGGAAGTCGAGACCACCAGTCATGGATGGGGCTCTCCACACCTATGCTGATGGTGCGTGCCTTGATTACAAAAAAACTGGACAAGGCCACACCCACACCCCCCCACCCCCCACACGCCCCCCCGGCCCCCCCCACACACACCTGCACGGGGGCCCGGCAGTATTCAGCTCGAGCGCATGTCGCATCAAATGCGATGCATCGCATGTTGCATCGCAGTCACTGAGTGAACCCCAATTCAAAGCCCTAAACAACAATATCACATTCGAACGCTATCACGCTTTTACACCAACGCGTGATTCACGCCTGGCACATCGCGCAAAGCGCCACCTATCTCGGTGGTCCGCCTTTTTCGACATTCCATAGCGACATGGGATCGCAGTGGCGGCGGTGGTCATCACTCTGATGTCCAACAGTGGCGACGCTTCGTCATGCTTGGCGAGCGGCCTCAACTGGCTGCTGCTGGACACGCCAGGTGCGCCAGGAGGCCCCCCCGTGGCGAGTGGCCGCTGCATGCGCGGCCATGCAGAGCTGCATGGCGTCCTTGCGGCGCATGGGCCACCCGCACTCGTGGCGCCCGGCGTGCCGCGCAACTACCACCTGGCGTCTGCTACAGATTTGGGGCAGAGCGTCGAGTGAGTGCGGGCGCTCACATGCCCTGTGCGTGGGCACGTGCGCCCTGCCGCTGTCCCCGCGTGCCGCGTGCTATGCCAATATGTTGACTTGCATGGGCTGCATGTGCCGCGCTGCACGTGGCACGCACGAGTGCGCACGGCTCCACACAGCAGTGCTGTGAGTCAGGAAGGCAGCCGGGCGTGCGCCCACCCGCCTCTGCGGTCGTGTGGTTCCCCTGCAGGCGCCTGCCCTACGTTCAGTCCCAGCTGGAGGCCTTCCAGGCGGCAGGGCACGCGCACGGCGGCGGTGTGCCGCACGACCTGCTGGTGGAGCTGCTTAACGATGATCTCGACTCTGCAGCGGTGCGTGGCAGGCTTGGGGGCCTGGCAGTCAGAGTGCCCTTGATCCAGTCGCAACAGCGTTGTTGCCGCACCTGCTGCTGAAAACGATGGTATCGACAGTGCAGCGGTGGGTGAGCTGGTAGTGGTTGTGGAGCCGTGTCTGGGAGAGCCGGCCGTGGCGCTGGTTTGCAGTTGTGTTGTGAAGTGTTAACAGCGGCGGTGAAGGGAATGGGAGCGAGCGTTGCGGTTTGCCTGCGGGTTGCCGATGTGTTCTGAACAGTTACCAGTGAACAGTACGCGCCCTCGGCGCGTGGGGTTGAGGGATCCGCCTTGTGAGACTGCGTGCCGACGGAACCGCTGCTCACTGATTCACTGCCTGGCTCGCAAGTGTGCCCCCCTTCCCCCCCTATGAGTCATCACCACGGCACCACACAAGCACTCCCCAACGAACTGTAGGGGGGGCGGGGCATGAAACACACCATTTATAGGGAGCACCCTTGTCAACTCCAATCCAACGACCCCCATTCCGCAGGCGAGCGGCGCCACGGGCGGCTGCGGCCACGGCACCTTGCTGCCCTGGCACCTGGCTTTGACATGCAACCCTCGCGCCCTCCCGGCGCCAATCCCAACAACCGGATCGGACAAACCTCCATTCCGCAGGCGAGCGGTTCACGGGGCGGGGGCGGCCAGCGCCTGGCAGCTGTGGCGCTCGCCCCTGGCCTCGACATGGTGGTGTCCACAAGCGGGCAGATTGGTGAGTGCGTGTGGTGTGGCTTAATCCTGGTTTGTTCCTGGTTCCGTGGTCGCAGGGGGGTCAGGCCCTGAGGGTGGTTGCCCTGGCGCCTGGCCTCGACATCCTGGTGTACATGCGGGTCCCGCAGGCGAGCGTGTGTCACGGTCACACTTCTCAATCCTGCCGGCACCACTGGCCCAGCCCACCAGCAGTAGCAGCAGAAGCCAACCCACGCGCCCGCGCCCGCGCCCACGCTCGCTCCCGTGCTGACACACTGCCGCGACGCGTGGTCCCGCAGGCGAGCGCGTGTCAGTCACGCTCCTCAACACGGTCAAGTAACAAGTAACAAGTAACACGGGGTTTCCAGCTTAGCAGGCTACTCTTCTACTAGAGATCACCCGCCGATACTCCAGCCCACTTGAGTGTACTAGAGAACCGCCGGCTCCCGGCCAATAGACTACCGCTCCCGCCGGCTAGACTACCCCAAACAGCGGTCTCTGAGAGACATGTCTGGCAAGGAGCATATAGGAGAGGACCTTCCTCAGGGTCACAGTAGTGGCCTTGTGGCCAGTCAAGCCGGCAGAGCCGACTGGCGCTGACTGGAACGGTCCCCGCCTGGCAGTGCATGGCTGTCCAGCTCTCGTTTGCATGGGGCTCAGCCGGCGCCCCATGCGTCATGCATGGCCAGGTCCCACCCTCCAGGGGGGCATGGACGACAGAGTTGTCATGGAGGCTGCCTGAAGACCTTCCAACGCCAACACGGTCGCCACCAAAAAAACACCAGCAGCAGCAGCAGCAACCAGGCCACGCACACACACACACACACACACACACACACACACACACACACACACACACACACGCCAGCGCCCGCGCCCGCGCCCACGCCCATGCATGCTCACACACTGCCGCGCCGTGTGGTCCCGCAGGCGAGCGCGTGTCGGTCACGCTCTCAACACGGTCGCCACCCACAAACACCACCAACAAACACCAGCAGCAGCAGCAGCAGCAGCAGCAGCAGCAACAGCAGCCAGGCCGCACGCATACGCACGCGCGCTTGCACCCGCGCCTGCACCCATGCATGCTCACACACTGCCGCGCCGTGTGGTCCCGCAGGCGAGCGCGTGTCGGTCACGCTCCTCAACACGGTCGCCACCCACAAACACCACCAACAAACACCAGCAGCAGCAGCAGCAGCAGCAGCCCGACCACGCACACACACACGCGCTTGCGCCCGTGCCCACACCCATGCATGCTTACACACTGCCGCGCCGTGTGGTCCCGCAGGCGAGCGCGTGTCGGTCACGCTCCTCAACACCATCAGCACCAACAAAAAACAGCAGCAGCAACAGCAGTCAGGCCGCGCGCACATGCCCGCGGCCGCGCACGCGCACACGTCCGCTGAGCTGTCGCTCGGGAAGGAGGTCCAGCAGCTGGCCGTGCGGGTGCAGAGCCACGCACACGCAACAACCAGCAGCGGCGGCCGCGATGGCGGCGGCGGAAACCGTGAGAGAGGCAGCGGCGGCGGCGGCAGGCACTCACACGCAACCACCAGCAGCGGCGGCGGCGGCGGCGGCGACAGCGGCGGCGGCGGCGGCAGAAGCCGTGACAGAGGCAGCGGCGGCGGCAGCGGTGGGGGCGGCGGCGGCAGCAACCGTGCCAGAGACGGCAGCGGCGGCAGAGGCTGTGAAAGAGGCGGCAGCGGGGGTGGCGGCAGTGCACGCGGCGCCCATCGACCTCCGCCCCCGCCCCCTCCGACAGTCTGGATCGCTGCGCGCTGCAACTACGTGGTCCACGTGCTGCGTGCGACGTCTGGGGCATGGCGCGGGGAGCCGCACTGGTGCGTGCTTGGGCTTGGGATTTAGTTTGCCAAATTGGCTGTTAAGACTGGCTTTTGCGTGCCAGTGCGTGCAACTGCAACTGCAACTGCAACTGCAACTGCAACTGGTGACCAACATGCCCACACTCAGGTCCAACTGGGCTCTGGAGTGGCTTGGCTCCGCCTGGTGCCCCCCCTCTTCCGTCGGCACCGCACGCGCGACCGCACGCATCGCATGGCTTCCTGTGAACACGCCACCCTCCCTTTAATGCGCCCAAGCCCGCGTGCACGTCAAAATGGGCCCTGCAGTGGCTCGGATCCGATTGGTGCCCCCCCTCCTCCGTCGGCACCGCACGCACGACCGCACACATCGCATGGCTTCCCGTGAACCCGCCACCCTCCCCCTAACGAACCCATGCCCGCACGCAGGTTAAACTGGGCACTGGAGTGGCTCGGCTTTGCGTGGTGCCCGCCCCCTTCCGTCGGCACCGCACGCGCGCCTGCACACGTCGCATGGTGCTCCTAATCAACCTCACCCCCGCCCATGTGCCCCCACGCAGGTCAAACTGGGCATTGGAGTGGCTCGGCTCCGCCTGGTGCCCGCCCTCTTCTGTCGGCACCGCACTCGCGACAGCGCATACGGCGTGGTGCCCGGGCCTCCCCGAGCTGTGCCTCACGCTGGAGGATGGTTCGGTGCACGTGATCGCTGCGAGCGCGTGCGAGGGGGCGGACGCGGGCTTGATCGAGGCGCCGCTGGCGCTGGCGCCGGTGCAGGTTCGTTATTATGTGTGTGGGGAAGGTTTTTTGTGTGTGTGTGTGTGTGTGTGTGTGTGTGTCATCAGCGGTGCGGGGGTAGGCGATGATGAGGCTTATTAGGACGGGCAAATAAGCAGAATCTGCAACCGGTCGGCTGATATCCCTGCTGCATGGCTGTTTGTCCGACGCACTTGACATGTCCAGGGGGGGGGGGGGGTATGTATCTCCGGGGTATCTCCTAGCTGTCGTGGCGTGTGCATCGCGTGCTTCGTCCCATACCGTGTTCCGCCGCTCACGCGCGTGCCCCCCTCCCCCCCTTCAAGTGATTGTTTGGACCAGTCCTGGGACATGGGCGTCTTGGCTGCCTAAGACACGGCACGCTCTTGACCCGCCACCCCCCCCCCCCACCCCCCCACACGCACACCACCGCAGGTCCTTCCCTCCTGGCGAGAGCGCCGCGCGCATGCCGCTGCCGCCCTTAACGACGCTCTTGACAAGGCACGCTCTTGACCCGCCACCCCCTCCACCCCCCACACGCACACCATTGCAGGTCCTTCCCTCCTGGCGAGAGCGCCGCGCGCATGCCGCTGCCGCCGCTACCGTAGCACTCGCCGCGGCACGCTCTTGACCCGCCACCCACTTCCCCACCCCTCACATGCACGCCACCGCAGGTCCTTCCCTCCTGGCGAGAGCGCCGCGCGCATGCCGCTGCCGCCGCTACCGTAGCACTCGCCGCGGCACGCTCTTGACCCGCCACCCACTTCCCCACCCCTCACATGCACGCCACCGCAGGTCCTTCCCTCCTGGCGAGAGCGCCGCGCGCATGCCGCTGCCGCCGCTACTGTCGCACACGACGCGGCACGCGGCGGTGGGCTAGGCAGGGCGGGCGGGCAGACTGGACCCAGGTGCGAGAGCAGAGCGGTGGTGCTGAAGACAGCACCTGCCTGCCTGACTGCGTGGCTGCCTGTCTGCCTGCCTGCCTGCCTGCCTTCTTGCCTGCCGTGCTTGTGACGCTGGTTATGTAGGCAGGGCGGGCTCACTGTACTTATGTGCGAGAGCAGAGCGGTGGCGCTGCGCGCTGAGGACAGCCCCTGCCTGCCTGCTTGTGACCTAGTGTCACTAACACCCTGTAGCTTTTCATGCCTGTGCCCTCTGCCGGGCCAAGGCTGTGCACTGGCAGGAGGGACTGCGTGTGCCCTCTGCCTTGCATGAGCAGGAAGTTTAGTGCGAGGCAGGAACATTCGCGACACCCAACACACGGCACCAGGGCTGTGTGCTACACCCTGGTACGGTCACACCGATCCATCCACACATTCACCGTTCATACTTTCCACACCTGCAGTCGCGGCGGCCGGCTGCTGCATCCGGAGCTCACCGTTCGGCCCACACCGTTCACACTCCATTGACACCGCTCACACTGTTCACACCTGCAGGCGTGGCGGCCGGCTACTGGATCCCGAGGTCACTGTTCCGCCCACACCGTTTACACTCCATTTACACCGTTCATACCGTTCGCAACTGCAGGCGCGGCTGGCCGGCTGCTGGATCCCGATCTCACTTTTCTGCCCACACCATTCACACTCCATTCACACCGTTCACACTCTCGACACCTGCAGGCGCGGCGGCCGGCTGCTGGATCCCGCTCTGCCCACAGCGTTCACACTCCATTCACACCGTTCAGGCGCGGCGGCCGGCTGCTGGATCCCGAACTCACGGTTCTGCTCATAGCGTTCACACTCCATTCACACCGTTCACACTGTTTACACCTGCAGGCGCCGCGGTTGGATAACAACCTCACTCCTCTTCACACACCGCTCGCACTCCATTCAGGCCGTTCACACTGTTCAAATCTCACTCCACCGTTCTCACTCCATTCACACCTTTCATACTTTTCACACCTGCAGGCGCGGCAACCGGCTGCTGGATTCCCAGCTCGCCGTTCTGCCCACACCGTTCACACTCCATTCACACTTCATTCACACTGTTCACACCTGCAGGCACGGTGGCCGGCTGCTGGATCCCGAGCTCCCCAGCTCCCCGGCACCACACAAAAACCGCACATTCACAACGTTCACACACACACACACACACACACACACACTCTGTTCACAATTTCACGCCGTCCACATACTTTCCACACCTGCAGGCGCGGCGGCCGGCTCCTGGATCCCGAGCTCACCGGCTCACCGACCGCCGTCTACGACGCGCACCCGCGCTATCTGTTTGTTGCCCAGGTGTGGTTTCACCATTCTATCCTAAGCCGCAACGTGGAGTTTTGAAACCCTAAGCAGTGACCCTAGGCAGCAGCCCTAGACACTCCACTGGGCCTCCTTGTGGCGTAACATCGACTGGAGTAATATCCAATCACCATCATTCAGCCGTGTACGACGCGCGCCCGCGCTGCCTGTTTGTCGCCCCGGTGTGGCTTCCTTTATTATATCCTGAACCGCAACTTGGAGTTTTGAAACCCTAGGCAGCGACCCTAGCCACTCCATTAGGCCTCCTAGTGGCATCACACCAACTGCAGCAATATCAAATCACCATCAGGCACGCGCACCAGGCATGTTTTCACCGTTTCGTCCTTAACAACAACTTTGAGTTCAGTTTGGTCACGATCGGAGGCGGTGGCGGCGACGGTGGCGGCGGCGTTGGGCATCACTCGTTTCATGCTGCTGCATCGCAGTTAGTCCTCACCTCATCTTTCGTCGCACTCCCCACCCTACCCCTGCGCAGGGCGGGGCACTGCTGCGTGTCACAATCGGGGGCGGCGGCGGCGGCAGCGGCGGCCACGACCACCACTCATCGCTGCTGCAGGAGCTGCCCCCCGGGGAGGCGTTTGCCGCGCTGGTGTCGGGCGGCGACGCGGCGTGCCTCTCTCAACAGGTGCGCTTGTGCGCGCTCGTGTGCGCTTGTGAGCCCATCCCAAGCCACAGCATCGCGCACTTCCCACATGCCCTGCCTGTCGCAGCTCGTCACGGGCGGGTGTGGCCATGGCAATGAGTGTGGCTCTTAAACCGCCCCTGACATGCGCCCCAACTCCCACCACAGGCTGTGGTGGTTTTCTATTGAACTGCTAGGTGGATAGAGAACTGGAGTTTCTGTAAAATGAGACTTTCCAAGTGTGAAGTGAGATTACTTAAGGTGCTAGCACCCCAAGTTTCCTATCCGTCTTCTTGGGTTGCTAGCACCGCTCCTTTTTGCGGCTTCCCGTTCCTTTCAGCCTTTTGGAACCCACCCGCCCACCCTGTTGAATCGTGGTGACCCACTGACATTTAAGCTGGAGCGAGTTTGGGAGAGTGGTGCTTAGCTGCAGAGTCCGGCCGCTCGACATTGGTCGTGGGTTGTGACTGCCATGCCTTACGGCGGGTCACCACCTGCGGCCGGTGGAGGGCTGGCTCTGCCCCGAGCCGTGACCTCCGTAGTCACGCGTGACTGTAATCAAACGAACACTACTGAAAGTCTGAGACAGAAATCCAACCATGCGCTCCAGAAAGCACCCCCTTGCCCAAGCTGCCCGAGCTCTGCACCCCATCCCAAACGATCTGAACACAAATATCGCGCGCCCTCCTCGTGCCCTGTCTGCCGCAGCTCGTCACAGGCGGCACGTGCGGCCATGGCAATGCGTGTGCCTCTAAAACCGCCCTTGGCATGCACCCCAAATCCCACCACAGTCTGTCCAATCCCGCGCTCCAGAAACCAACCCTTTGCCCAAGCTCCCCGAGCTATAAAACCTCCCAAACGAAACGATCTGAACACAAACATCGCGCGCCCCCCTCGCGCCCTGCCTGCCACAGCTCGTTGCGGGCGGCGCGTGCGTGCGGCTCCGAAACCCTCCTAGACATGCGCCCCAAATCCCACCACAGCCGCGTCCCACAAAGCACCACTTCGCCTTCGCCTGTGCACCCGAGCTAGACACAAACATCGCGCGTTCCCCTCGCGCCCTGCCTGTCGCAGCTCGTCGCGGGCGGGTGTGGCCCTGGCAATGAGTGTGACTCCGAAACTGCCCTTGGCATGCGCCCAAAACGCCACCACAGGCTATCCCACCCCGCTCCCTATATAGCACCCCTCCGCCCAAGCTTCCGGAGCCCTAAACCCCAACCCTGAACTCAACACAAAAAAACATTGCGCGTTCCCCTTGCGCCCTGCCTGTCGCAGCTCGTCGCGTGCGGCTCCGAAACCGCCCTACTAGGCATGCGACTCAAATCCCGCCACAGGCTGTCCAACCTCGCGCTCCAGAAAACACCATTCATCCAAGCTCCCCGAGCCCTCCACCTCAACCCCCGCTCTGAACGCAAACACCGCGCTTTCCCCTCACGCCCTGCCTGTCGCAGCTCGTCGCGGGCGGCGGGTGTGGCGGGTGTGAATCGGGCATGTGTGAATCGAGCGGGTGTGGACCAGGTGGGTGCGTCAGTTGCGCCAGCGTCAACCCCTCTGCCCTGCACCTCCTCGCGGCGTCCACGACGCGCCGTCTGCTCCTCGTCGACGGCCGCCGCCCCTACGCGCCGCTGCTGCACTGGCCGCACCAGCAGCGCGGCCGCGGCGGCGCGCCGACGCTGCTCGCGCTCGCGTTTGAACCGTGCGGCGGCGACGCTGGCAGCGGCGGGGCTGCGGCGGCGCGGGGGCAGGGGCAGGGGCAGCAGCAGATGCAGCACTCGCAGCAGCAGCAGCAGCAGCAGACGCAGCATGCGCGCGGCGCGGGCGTCCAAAGCCAACCGCCTATCCAGGGCGGTGGCCCAAACTCAACCACCCTGTCTGGCCGCGTGCTCTACGCTTCCGCGTCGGAAGGGAGTGTGCGGTGCCTCGAGTTTGAAATTGGCGCGCCTGCGTACACATTGAGGGTGGGTGGCAGTTGATCTGTTTGTGCTTATTGCTACTGCTGCTGCTGCTGCTGCTGCTGCTGCTGTGGGATGCTTGGAGGAAGGGTGTGTCTGCGGTGCCTGGAGTTTGAGATCGACGTGCCTGCGTACACATTGAGGTGGGTGGCATCTCATTTTTATTTGCTGCTGCTGCTGCTGCTGCCGCTGCTGCTGTGGCATGGTTGGGGGAAGGGGTGAGTGTGCGGTGCCTGGAGTTTGAGATCGGCGCGCCTGCGTACACATTGAGGGTGGGTGGCAGTTGATCTGTTTGTGCTTATTGCTACTGCTGCTGCTGCTGCTGCTGCTGCTGCTGCTGTGGGATGCTTGGAGGAAGGGTGTGTCTGCGGTGCCTGCGGTGCCTGGAGTTTGAGATCGGCGCGCCTGCGTACACATTGAGGGTGGGTGGCAGTTGATCTGTTTGTGCTCATTGCTACTGCTGCTGCTGCTGCTGCTGCTGCTGCTGTGGGATGCTTGGAGGAAGGGTGTGTCTGCGGTGCCTGGAGTTTGAGATCGGCGTGCCTGCGTGCACATTGAGGTGGGTGGCATCTCATTTTTATTTGCTGCTGCTGCTGCTGCTGCCGCTGCTGCTGCCGCTGCTGCTGTGGCATGGTTGGGGGAAGGGGGGAGTGTGCGGTGCCTGGAGTTTGAGATCGGCGCGCCTGCGTACACATTGAGGGTGGGTGGCAGTTGATCTGTTTGTGTTGGTGGTTGTCGTTGTCGTTGCTGCTGCTGCTGCTGCTGCTGCTGCTGCTGCTGCTGTTGCCTGCTGTGGGCTGCTGTAGGCTGCTGCTGCTGCTGCTGCTGCTGCATATCGGTGTCAGCGCAACCTCTCAATCCCCACGACCGCCACCACATGCACCAACACTTGCAGATGGGGCCCGTGCACGCGACAGCTGGTGAAACCCAGGTCGACACCCAAGGCGACTTGGTGCAACAGCCGCTGCAGATTGTGGCCAGTGCTGGCACTGGCGGCAGCAGGGGTGGCGGTGGCGGGCTGCCTCGGT
Organism: Chlamydomonas sp. UWO 241; assembly: GCA_016618255.1. Lineage (NCBI taxonomy): Eukaryota > Viridiplantae > Chlorophyta > Chlorophyceae > Chlamydomonadales > Chlamydomonadaceae > Chlamydomonas > Chlamydomonas priscui. Next base: position 1,043,738 of record VFSX01000001.1, read on the forward strand.
GGGACGGCGGTGGCGGTGGAAGCAACGCAGCGGCGGCAGCAGCAGCAGCCGCAGCAACAGCAGCAGCAGATGCGGCAGCGGCGGGTTTCAGCGCCCGGAGACTGAGCCCCGCCGTGGCGCGCGCGCTGGCGGGCGCTGCGGCCGAAAGAGCTTCCCGGCAGCTGCCGGGCACCATCCAGCCGTCGGGCGCAGGCGCAGGCATGGACCACCCCCTGGCCAGTGCTGTGCTCACGTCCGACGGCGGGATGCATGCAGGGGCGGGGCCCTCACAGCCTGGCCTGGCCTGGCTCGCTGCCCCGGCCCACCCCTCGCACGCGCCCGCCCCCGGCGCGGTTGCCTGGTCGCCCAGGACCTTCGCTCCCGTGTCCGCCCTCGGCCTGCCCACCCTCGCCTCACCCTCGCTGCGGTCCAGCCTGCCGCCAGCGTGCGCGGCGCGGCTGGGAATGGAGCGTGCTTGGCTGTATGCTCCGCAGCAGGTGCGGCCTGTGTGGAATGTATTGTTTTTTTTGCTTCTGGGTCAGGGTTTTCAGATTTGAGGTTTAGGGCAGGTTAAGGGTGTAGGGTTCAGGGCACCGTGTTCAGGGTTTGGGGTTGAGGGTATAGGCGCGGCTGGCGATGGAGCGTGGGTGTATGCTCCGCAGCAGGTGCGTCCGGTGTGGAATTCTCGGTTTGGGGTGTTAGTTGGGGTTTGAGGTTGAGGCTATAGTTTAGGATGAAGTGGTCAAGGTCTGGTGTTTAGGGGGGGTTAGGTGCAGGGGGATGGCTGGCGATAGAGGGTGCGTGGCCGTATGCGACGCAAGTGCGGCCTGTGGGGAATTCTGGTTTGGGGGCTTAGGAGGTTGTTAAGGTTTATAGTTGAGGATTCTTAAAGATTCAGTGTTCAGGTGTTCGGCACGACTGGGGATGGAGCAGTGATTTTCTTTTCACGAGATTTAATTAATTATCCCACAGCCGGATTTTGCGTTGACCGCGTTGAGAATTGACCTGCCGTAGACCGTTTGTCCTCATACATAGGTTATTTGAAAGCTGTTGACTTGCTCTGTCTCGCGGGCCTTTTAGACTAACAATCTACTGCATGGGTTGAGCTGTGCTCAAGGTCAAAGCACAGCCAGAATACAGCCAAATGGCTGCGCAGAGCCGAAAAGGAAATCACTGGGATGGAGTGTGCGTGGCTGTGTCCACCACAAGTGCAGTCTGTGGGGAATGATGGGTTGAGGGCTTAGTGTTAAGGGCTTTGAGATTTGAGGTGTTTACGGTGAAGTTACGGTGAAGTGAAGCTACGGTGAAGTTTATGCTGAAAATCCTTGACAAAGTGTCCCCTAGCTTTGGCATGCAAATCAACGCCGCCAAGACAGAAGTGATGATTTTGCCAGCAGATTTTGTCGTGGATCTGCCCACGTTTGCGCTGACTGGTGGTGAAGTGAAGACCGTCTCTGCATTTAAGTATCTAGGGAGTTGGATAACCCAGAGTGGTGGTGTGGAAAAGGAGATCGGTGTGCGTGTCGGTCGCGCGCTGGGCGTGTTTGCGTCTTTTGATAAGATTTGGGCCAGCAAGAAGATGCAAGTGCAGTCTAAGATGCGGGTTTACAACACTTTCGTGCTGCCCCACTTTCTGTACGGCTGCGAAACATGGGCCCCTACTAAAACACAACTGACTCGATTGGAGGTTGCCCACTCTAACTGCCTTCGTCGCATTCTGGGTGTGCGCCTGGTCGACCGGCACAGATTAACTTATATTCGGCAGGCGTGCGACACTGAGCCAATTGAGAGCCTTGTGGCAAAGCGATCAATGCAGTGGCTAGGCCATGTGATGCGCATGCCGGCTTCTCGTCTTCCTCGTACGACTTTTGACTGCACAATGGATGTGGCTCGGCAGCAAGGCCGGCCTCCAGCCTCCTCCCGACACTATTTTCTTAAGCTACTGATTCAGCAGCTAGGCGAAACTAGTGGCACTCGTTCTGATTGGAAGACTTTTTCGGACACGGCGTTTGAGCGTGCTCAGGATAGGGTCGGGTGGAGAGCCGTGGTGTACGGTCCGGCTGCCCCTCAGGCGCCGGCCCCTCCACCACGGCGGTCAAGTAGATTGGCAAGCGCCACTTGACCCCCTATCCCCTAGAAGCAGTTAGGACCTATTTTGGAGGCGTCGCACAATAGCTCTCCTTTTTGCTCTAGGACTACACGTTGGCAGGCAGCCGGCTGGTGGCTACCGCCTCTCACAAGTAATTGTTAGGGCCAGAACTGGACTTGGGTCTAGGCGGTGGTACTAGGACTAGAGGTAGTCTTTGCTGGAAAGCCGATGTAACTGTAACTGTACGGTGAAGGGTTTAGGGCAACGCGTTGAGGGTTTGGGGTTCAGGGTGAAGGCGTGGCTGGAGATGGAGCGTGCGCGGCTGCGCGCACCACATCGGGTGTACCCGTGGTGGGGCGTTCACGCCGCCCTCTTCTTCTCTGTCGCGACACTCAGCACGGCGCTCAACCAACCTGTAACACCGCACAAATTGCAGCAGTTCACGCAGGCAGCGCCTGACGGCGCCCAGACCGCTTGTCGTTATCTGTCAAACACAGCACTTCGTCTATCGACCCAGAGCACTACACAACCAACCAACCCACCGAAGCAATCAATCAACTAACCCACCATCCACTCAACCAACTGAAACCCAAATGCACCCCCACAGGGAGAGTCGGAGGCGTGCAGAGGAGGGGGAGCGCGAGGTGCGGCGGCGGCGGCAACAACGGCAGCGCGCGACGCTCAGGTGGGTGCACGCCTGCGTACAGCAGTCTTCAGATTCAGAGATAACAGTAGCCAGCCACCTGCCCTACCACCGCCCCGTCGTCGGATCCGCGCAAGTGAATGCGATCATGCCGTATGAGGCGGTCGGGGCTACCCTCCAACTACTACACGCCCCCCCCCCCCCCCTACCCTCACACGTCCACCGTCACCGAGCCAGCGGTGGTGGTGCCTCCCAACCACACGACACAACACCCCGCATCGCTGCAGAACTCGCGGGCGTCTGCGCCCGATCTCGCTGGCACCACTCTCCTACCAGAAATGCTTGCCTTCCAACTACTAAAAGCCCCCCTCCCCCACCCCCACATGTCCCCCATCACCAAACCAGCGATGGTGGCGCCTCCCAACCACAGCACAACACCCCTATCCCTGCAGGAATTGCGGGCGTCTGCGCCAGATCTCGCTGGCATCGCTCTTCTACCAGCGATGCGCGGCGGTAGCGGCGGCGCGCACGGGCGCGGGAACGGCGCGCGCGGGGCCGTGCCGCTGCTGGTGCGGCTGGCTCATGACGGCGACGTTGCGCTGCAGCCACTGGGTCGCGCACAGCAGCAGCAGGCGCAGCAGGCGCAGCAGCAGGCGCAGGCGCAGCAGGCGCAGCAGGCGCAGCAGGCGCAGCAGGCGCAGCAGCAGCAGGCACAGCAGCAGCAGCAGATGCAGCAGGCGCGGCAGCAGATGGTCGCGCCGCACGCGGGAGGCGCCGTGCCACTGCTGCCGCTGCCGCCGCTGCTGCCGCCGCAGCTCACACTGCGCGCCACACGTAATCCTTGCCTCGAGGTGGCAGCCGCGCACTTGCATGCGCAGCCGTCGCTGCTGTTTGCGCCCCATCAGCAGCCGCGCTTTGGGAGCGCGGGCGACGCTGCACGCGCGCTGCTGCCGCTCGAGGTGGGAGGGGGGTTTGAGGTGGGTTTGATGCAGATATTTAGGGTTCAGGTTTTAGGGTTAACAGTTAAGGGTTTAGGCTAGGTTTAAGGGCCGTGCCATTGTTGGTGCAGCCGCGCTTTGGGAGCGCGGGCGACGCTGCACGCGCGCTGCTGCCGCTCGAGGGGGGGTTGAGGCAGAGATGTTGGGCATCGGCTAAAGGGTTTAGGGTTAAGGCTGTGTTAAATGGCTGCGCAACCGTTGCTGCTGTGTGCGCCCCAGCAGCAGCCGCGCTTCGGGATTGGGGGCGGTGCTGCACGCGCGCTGCCCCCACGCGAGGTGCGTGCGGTGTTGGGCAAGGCAGTGGTTTGGGGTGGAGGGTGGCGTTCACATGTTTGGTTTCGGATTCCAAGTGTTGGGTCTAGGCAACCTTCTGTACTGTTATTGCGAGTCCATATGTCCAGTTACCTAAGCAAGGCCCTGCCTCATGGCCTTTAGGCGGGCGTTTTACGCCGAGCAAGGTCGAATACGCTGCCGGTAGGTGCGTCACTCACGACTGTAAAATCCATCATAATCAGGCGGTCTGCCACGGGTCATGCCCACACATTATAGAACACACCCACACGTGTGCCGGTCCGTGGAAAGGAAGCAGTGTGAGTACACACACACACACGTACCCACACACGGTGCAACGCACACGCACACACACACGCACACGTACACGCACACGCGCACGCGCACGCGCACGCGCACGCGCACGCGCACGCGCACGCGCACGCGCACGCGCACGCGCACGCGCACGCGCACGCGCACGCGCACGCGCACGCGCACGTGCGCGCACACACACACACACACACACACACTCGAAGGCGCGGCTCGTGGCAAGGCTGCCTGCAAGGCAGCAGCGGCGACACACACACACACACACACACGCACATGCACACGCACACGCACACGCACACGCACAGGCACACGCACACCCACACACTCGCAGGTGCCGGCACGTGGCAAGGCTGCCCGCAAGGCAGCAGCGGCGACACGCGCAGAGATGGTTGCATCCGTCGGGTGGCGTTCAACACTCGCGCTCCCCGCGCACGTTCTCCACCTGACGGGCATGCTGGCCGCTGCTGGCGGCGGCGGCAGCAGCGGCGGCGGCGGCGGCGGCGGCGGCGGCGGCGGCGGCAGCGGCGGCGGCGGCGGCGGCGGCGGTTGCGGCGGCAGTGATGTGCTCCCTGCCTGGGCTGCGTTGTCCCTGGCGGTGCTTGAAAGCAGTGGGGGCGGTGGCGGCAGCGTTGGCAGCAGCGTTGGCGGCTGCGGTAGTGGCGGAGGCGGTGGCGGTGGTGGTGGCGGTGGCGGTGGCGGTGGCGGTGGCGGTGGCGTGTTCGGTGCTGGCGGTGGCGTTGGTATTTTGGGCGTTGGTGGTTCGTTTTGGCCGAGCCATGACTGGGGCGTTCCGAGCGCCAGTTACGCACCCCTGTGGGGTGTGGACGGTATGGACGGTGTGGAGGGGAGCGTGGGCCGCTGCGCAACCGACGTGCGCGCGTCCACACTCGGCCACACCGCCACACTCGGCCACACCTCGGTGCTCCACACCCAGCCGGGCAGCGGCGCCGGCGGTGGCGCCGGGCTTTCCGGAGCAGCAGGTGCGGCCGTTTCAGTGGGGCAACCTTCCCAACCCCCGGTGATTTTCTTTAGAATTTCAAATAATTATTCCACAGCTGGATTTTGCTTGACCGCGTTGACCGCTGCCCTCCCGTTGACCGCTTGCCCTCGCATGTAGTTCATTTGAAAGCTCCTGACGAGCCCTGTATGGCGGGCTTGTCAGACTACCAATCCACTGAATGGGATTTTAAGGTCAAAGTGCAGCCGGAACAAAGCCAAATGGCTGTGCAGAGCCGAAAAGGAAATCACTGCCAACCCCCATCCTCTTCCACCAGGAGTCGTGTCCTTATGGAAACAGATAATGCCATGTTTGCCACCAAAAGGAGTGGTGTCCTTACGGCCACAGGTTATGTCACGTGTGCCCCCGCAACATTGTAGGGAACATTCCGCATTGCCCCGGCAAGGAGACGATTTTTTCACTGAAACGTGTGAAAATATTCAATTTCACACTTTTTGGAGTGAAATTCTTGCCATCCTCCCCTGCATTTCCTCCCCGCATTTCCCAGTTCGCCCCCGCGGCAAGTGCTGCGGGGGCTGTGAGGGCGCTAAAGACATCACTGTCCTCCACCCAGTGGTTTCCATTTTGGCTCTGCACAGCCATTTGGCTTTTTCCGGCTGTACTTTGACCTTGAACACAGCTCAACCCATTCAGTGGATTGGTATTCTGACAAGCCCGTCAGACAGAGCTCGGCAGGAGCTTTCAAATGAACTGCATGTGAGGGCAAGCGGTCAACTAGAGGGCAATGGTCAACGCGGTCGAGGCAAAATCCGGCTGTGGAATCATTAATTGATATTCACATAAAGAAAATCACCGCCCTCCACCCATTGTTGCGCGAGGGTGGGGTGGTGCCCCTTAGTAGGGGGGATTCCCACCAGCAATGTGGTGTACCTAGGGGGTGCCCCCTAGGACGGCCGCAGTCCCAGCAGTGTCCCTAGGGGTCAGGGCTGTTGTCCATGCAACAAACCGTGCAACAACCTACATCCAGCACTGCCATTGCCGCTGCCTCCATGGGGCCGATGCAAAAACATGCAACAGCCGCAACAGCCATGCAACAACCCATGCAACAACCCATGCAGCAGCCCATGCAACAACCCATGCAACGACCCATGCAACACCGCAAGCTGCAACAGACCATGCAGCAACCCAGAAATGGGGACTAGAAGTCAGTCACACCAGCGTCCCTAGGGGTAGTCCCACCAGTGGTGTCCCTAGTAGGGGGTAGTCCCACCAGCAATTCCCGGATTCCCTGGGTCACTTCCCGGGGTCGGCCTGGATTGACTCGGTCAGACCCGCTTGAGCGAAAACGCGCCGCGTCAATCGAAGCGCCGCGCCAAAATTCCCAAGTCGCGACCCCGGGAAGGCCGGGGGAGGGCCCGAGTCGCCCTGGGTGGTCCCGGGTAGGAAAAGCGCACACTGGAAGTGAACCCGTGATTGGCCTTGTTGGAATTACCCCCTTGGTCTCACCCACTCGAGATCGCAAGCCTGGATGGATTCTGGTGGATTGATTTCGTATAGCCGGAGGCCAGCCCGAGGCGCCGTTAATTTCAAGGGAAATCGTCGATTTTACAATTTTCGGGGAAAACATGATTTTTCGTGCGATTTTTCGACAGTAGGCAGGCCTGCGACCAGTGATTCCCCTGCGAGCCGTATACCGCTCCGAGCCGGATTCCCCATTGCCCAGAAACCCACCTCACACTTGGTGGGAGAGGGTGTGGAGCGGTGCGTTGGAAAACTCTTGCCGAGAGCAGCACAACGGCATGCATTGCATGAATACCCGCTGTGTATTGTGCCTGGCGTGAGCAGTCAAAGTTGCCGGAGCCGGTAAACAACGAATTACTAAAATCCTTCCCAGGGAACACTGCCTGCGACCAAGCCAATCGTCATTTGCTGCCTCCACGCCGCCAACTGCGGCATACCGCCTCTCCAAGGAAGCACTGACCCTTGCTGACCCTTGCAGGAGGAAACTTGTCAGCGACTGACGCATCTCTGCCTCAGCTGTCGCTGCCCGGGGCTGGCTGGCTGCCGGCCCAGCGACCACCCGCGCGAGGCTCCCAGGTGTGTGTGTGTGTGTGTGTGTTTGTGTGTGTGTGTGTGCGTGTGTGTGTGTGTGTGTGTGTGTCGCTACTTTGTTTTTTGTATGAAAAGGGGTACAGCCGAAAACAAAATCACTGGTCCCCTTCCCGCACCCCCACTCAATCGGTCGCCTGCGCCACACCGCCAGACTGCTGAGTAGACCGCATGCTGTCTAGGAGCAACCGACCATGCACAGGTTGCGGCAATCCTGCGGCCACACCCCTTACGGCCCTGGTGGCTAGACCCCAAACTGACTCAACCAACTACTGAAAGACACATCCCACACCCAATCCCACTGCACACCCCACACCCGTCCACACCCATCCACAACCAATCCCAGGACACAGACGACCATCCTTCTGCGCCACACCTCCGCACCGCTGACACCACACACCCGTCCACACTCATCCACACCCCACACCCAATCCCAGGACACCAGGGTGGCGTTCGTAACCCCACACCCCCTCTCCGCAACCTATAACTCCGCAGCCATTCTCCGCAACCTCCGCCGTAACCGCCGTAACTGCCGTAACCCAAATTCCTTTCAGTTTCAACCGCTGGGGTGGGCAGACGTGCTCCATTTGCCCTTGCATGCATGCATGCATGCATGCATGCACCCACTGCATGCATGTTTGCATCTACTCACGAGGTAACGCCGCCCACCCATCCACCCACCAATACACGCACACACAGACACGCGCACACACGCACACACGGGCACCCACCGCACCCACCGCACACGCACACGCACACGCACACGCACCTGCCCCCCCCCCCCCCCCCCCCTGAGGCTCCCTCCCCTGAGGTGAAACCATTGCAATCGTGCTCCATGGGTGACAGGCGGGCAGGCAGGGCCAGGAGAGTTGCCCAGGTCCACACTTCCGCAACTGTCCACACTTAGTTACGGAGTTATCTGCAAGCTGCCTCGACTCTCCGTAACCATTACGGCGCGCCGCAACAATTCCAGTTACGGAGGAGTTCCAGTTACGGACGCCACCCTGCAGGACACAGGTCACCATCCTTCTGTGCCACACCGCCACACCGCCGACACTCTCCCACACCGTCCACACCCACTCCCACCTGGCACCCCGCACCCGTCAAAACCCCACACTCAGGTCGCCACACTTCTGCGCCACACCGCCACGCCACTGACACCCCTCGAGGCCCATCGGCGCGCGTTCACCGCCCCCGCCGCCGCCGCTGCCGCCGCCGCCGCCTCAACTCTGGCACGCGCGGCTTCCCGCGCCGCGCGCAGCGCGCGCGGGGCCGCCGCACGCGTGGGCGGTGGCGGCGCCCCCTCTGCGCGCGCGGCCGCCACGATCAGCGCGCCCGGGCGCGGTGGCGGCGGCGCGTCAAAGACAGGCAAGGATGAACCCTACACCCTACGCCATTAACCCTTAACCCTGAACCCTCAACTCTAAATCCTTAGCCTGAAGCCCTAAACCCGCAACCCTTATCGCAGGATCCTCATATGTGTACGCTCTCGCCATCTTCCACGCTGCATCCCCCGCGCGCCCGCCTCACCGCTGTGACCCCACACTAACCCCACACCAACCCATCGCACGTGGGCGGCACAGGCCCTTCCGGCGGCGCTGGTGGGACAGGCAGAGGCGGGGGAGCAGGCGGGGGCGAGGCGGGCGGGGGCGGCGTGCAGAAACGGGTCGCGCGGCGGCGCGTCAAGGCTGTACTGCTGACAGCTGCGACTGATCCGGAGCTGGGCGCCGTCGAGAGTGGACGAGTGGGAGAAGGTGCGATGATGGGGGGGGGGCCATGAAGAAGCTGCAGAAAAACTGCAGACTAACTGCACAGAATAGTAGGGCTGCTTCAGCGCGCCCAGCGAGAAGTATGGGAAGGTGCGATGATGGGGGGGCGCCATGTTGTGCCTGCTATCCTGTTTATGCCGCTGTCCCTACTGGGCCAGTAGCAGTGACATCGCGGCGGCAGCGCGTCGCTGCTGCGCTGCTGACAGCTGCTACCGATCCCGATCTTGGCGCCGGTGGGGGTGGACGAGCGGGAGGAAAGGGTGCGATGGTGGGGGCGTCATGATGTGCCTGCTATCCTGTGTATCTCGCTGCCCCTACTGGGCCAGTAGCAGTGACATCGCGGCGGCAGCGCATCGCTGCTGTGCTGCTGACAGCTGCAACCGATCCCGAGCTGGGCGCTGGTGGGGGTGGGACGTGTGGGAGGTGGTGCGATGATGGGGGGGGTGTCATGATGTGCTCACGATACTAGGTGAAATGGTTCAGGGTTGAGGGTGTGGGGTTTAGGGTTTAGGGTTGAAGGTTGAGGGTTTGGGGTTTGGGGTTTGGGGTTTGGGGCCTGATGGCTGTGTTCCCAGTAAAAGTAGCATCGTCTTTCCAGCAGAGACGCAGTAGAGGCCCCTCGAGCTAGTTCTAGTGCCACTGCCTCCAGGCCTAGAGGCCCAAGCCCAGTTCTGGCCCTAACAATCTCATTTCTGAGGGGAGGTGGACACCAGCAGCTGGCTGCCAACGCGTAGTGCGAGGGAAGCTTCATGGTATATGCCAACGACACGTGTGATGCCTTTGTTCCCACGACAATCAAACACACAATTGTTGATCGCTGCTTGGCCCCTTTTTTGCACGCGCAGGAGGGCGCGGGGGCGACCGGGGCGGCGGCAGCGTGCACCTGTATTCTGGGGATGCCGACATGGCGGTCACGCGCAGGTGTGAGGTTGGCACGGGCCGTAGGTGGGCGTGGGTTGTAAGATAGCGGGGGTCATGAGACGCCCCATTCACAGTTCTTCTGCCCTAGGCGCTGCTTGGGTCTGTCCCCTCGCGCCCCCCTTCGGTGTGAACATGGGTCATATACATACATGACCTCCTACAGGTGTTTCCGCTAAGGATTTTTGGGGAAAGTATGACCCAAACCGGGCATCACATCTCACTCCCTTATCTCAACCCGACGTAGGCGAGTATGCCAAAAGGGTGTGAAAATGTCACTTCCAAACTTTTTGGGTCGGAATTCGCGCAATTTTTACGCGCAGCGCCAGCCCGACGCTGCCAATCTCAACCCGGTGTTGCGGAATCGCGGGTTGCAGGTTAGCTAACGGAGACACTGGCGTGGACCCTAACCTCTTCAGTGGTTATGTTGAGCCCCCCGCCTCCTCCAAAGTGCATTTTCGGGGTGAGATTGGCCGAATTGGGCCAACACTGCTGGGTGGGGTTACGCGAAGTACGGGTTGTGCCTTAAACCCTCCATCTTCCAGGCCGTGCCCTGAACCCTCTAAATACGGGTCTAAACCCTAGGACCAGCCCTAAACCCTCCCTCATCCAGGCTGTGCCCTAAGCCCTCCCTCATCCAGGCTGTGCCCTAAACCCTCCCTCATCCAGGCTGTGCCCTAAGCCCTCCATCATCCAGGCTGTGCCCTAAACCCTCCTTCATCCAGGCTGTGCCCTAAGCCCTCCATCATCCAGGCTGTGCCCTAAGCCCTCCATCATCCAGGCTGTGCCCTAAGCCCTCCCTCATCCAGGCTGTGCCCTAAACCCTCCCTCATCCAGGCTGTGCCCTAAGCCCTCCATCATCCAGGCTGTGCCCTAAACCCTCCTTCATCCAGGCTGTGCCCTAAGCCCTCCATCATCCAGGCTGTGCCCTAAGCCCTCCATCATCCAGGCTGTGCCCTAAGCCCTCCATCATCCAGGCTGTGCCCTAAACCCTCCTTCATCCAGGCTGTGCCCTAAGCCCTCCATCATCCAGGCTGTGCCCTAAGCCCTCCATCATCCAGGCTGTGCCCTAAGCCCTCCATCATCCAGGCTGTGCCCTAAGCCCTCCATCATCCAGGCTGTGCCCTAAACCCTCCCTCACCCAGGCTGTGCCCTAAGCCCTCCATCATCCGGGCTGTGCCCTAAACCCTCCATCATCCAGGCTGTGCCCTAAGCCCTCCATCATCCAGGCTGTGCTCTAAACCCTCCATCACCCAGGCCGTGCTCTAAACCCTTCATCATCCAGGCTGTGCCCTAAACCCTCCATCATCCAGGCTGTGCCCTAAACCCTCCATCATCAAGGCTGTGCCCTAAACCCTCCATCATCCAGGCTGTGCCCTAAACCCTCCATCATCAAGGCTGTGCCCTAAACCCTCCATCATCCAGGCTGTGCCCTAAACCCTCCATCATCAAGGCTGTGCCCTAAACCCTCCATCATCCAGGCTGTGCCCTAAACCCTCCTTCATCCAGGCTGTGCCCTAAGCCCTCCATCATCCAGGCTGTGCCCTAAGCCCTCCATCATCCAGGCTGTGCCCTAAGCCCTCCATCATCCAGGCTGTGCCCTAAACCCTCCCTCATCCAGGCTGTGCCCGAAGCCCTCCATCATCCAGGCTGTGCCCTAAGCCCTCCATCATCCAGGCTGTGCCCTAAGCCCTCCATCATCCAGGCTGTGCCCTAAACCCTCCTTCATCCAGGCTGTGCCCTAAGCCCTCCATCATCCAGGCTGTGCCCTAAACCCTCCATCATCCAGGCTGTGCCCTAAGCCCTCCATCATCCAGGCTGTGCTCTAAACCCTCCATCACCCAGGCCGTGCTCTAAACCCTTCATCATCCAGGCTGTGCCCTAAACCCTCCATCATCCAGGCTGTGCCCTAAACCCTCCATCATCAAGGCTGTGCCCTAAACCCTCCATCATCCAGGCTGTGCCCTAAACCCTCCATCATCAAGGCTGTGCCCTAAACCCTCCATCATCCAGGCTGTGCCCTAAACCCTCCATCATCAAGGCTGTGCCCTAAACCCTCCATCATCCAGGCTGTGCCCTAAACCCTCCATCATCCAGGCCGTGCCCTAAACCCTCCTTCATACGGGGCTCAACCCTAAGCCTCAAACCCTCCATCATCCAGGCCTTGGCTAAACCCTCCATCATCCAGGCCGTGCCCTAAACCCTCCATCATCCAGGCCGTGCCCAAACCCTGCATCATACGGACCGCGCCCTTAATCCTCCATCATACGGGTCTAAACCCTAAGCCTCAATCCCTCCATCATCCAGGCCGTGCCCTAAACCCTTCATCATACGGACCGTGCCCTAAACCCTCCACCATACGGGGCTAAACCCCAAGCCTCAAACCCTCCATCATCCGGGCCGTGCCTCCTTGCAGGGTGGTAATGCGCCTGATGGCGATGGAGCCTGGGAGGGTGCCGCCCCCGGTCGCCGTGTTCGGCCGAAGCGGAGGCGCAGGAACTGCGTTGAGGATCAGGGGAGGCGCAGCAGCAGCTAACCTGGCAGCCCCGCGGCTGCGCGTGTTCAGCGCCGCCGTGCGCTGCGCGCGCGCGCTGGAGTCGCGGCGCAGGGTGGCTGCGCGCGCGCGCGCGCGCGTGGCTGGCGCGCTCGGGGTGTTCTACGACATTTGGCCGTCGCTGGCGCGTCCCGGGCGGCTGCCTGGGCTGCTGGCGTGGGTGCGGGAGCAGGAGCAGGTGCGTGTGCGTGTGCATGTGTGCGTGTATGTGTGGGTGTGGGTGCGTGCGTGCGTCCGTGCGTGTGTATCTGCGTGTGGGTGTGTGTGTGTGGTGGTGGTGGGGGCTTTCCACGACATTGGGCCGTCGCTGGCGCATCCTGGGCGGCTGCCTGGGCTACCGGCGTAGGTGCAGGAGCAAGGAGAGCTGGGGGCTGGGGCGTGGGGTGAACACCCGTTTTCCCCCTTCTTTACTGCTGGGGGTGGTTGTGATGCGGGATCAGTGTGGCGCCGTGTGTGTGTGCGCTGCACCGCATGCAAGGCTGCGCTCTGAAATTCATTTTCCCAATCCACTGCCCCCCGCTGTGCAACACAGGTGACACACGGCCACACGGCAACTGGCACGGCTCTGTGCCGGCCGCTTTTCTAGTTAGGCAATCATGGCCCTTGGGATGTAGAGTTTTGCACAACGAACGCAACACGAACAGCAAACACAACAAAGCACCGCAGGTCGCGGCGACGGCGGCGGCCGCGCGGCAGCTCGCACGGCTCGGCGCCGGGCGGCCTTCCGGCGGTGGCGCTGGTGGCGGCAGCGTCGGCGGAGAGGGCGATGCTGATGCCGAGACGATGCCCTGCCCGGTCCGCCTCGCGGCGGCGGGCGTGCCGCTGTGCGTCCCCGCGGCGTACGTGCGCGGGCTGATGTCTGTGCATGGTGGCGGCGGGCACGGCAGGCGTGCGTCACACGGCAAGCGGGCAGCTGCCGACGACGGTGCCAACGGCGGTGGTGGCGAGTCTGATGGGGACCCGGCGGGCAAGCGGGCGCGCCTGGAGGACGGGGGCGGCGCGTTTGATGCGCTGATCTCGACCGCGCCGGCAGCGCGCGCGCGTGGCGCTGAGGGGCATGGCGCTGAGAAGCGCGGCGCGAAGCATGGCGCTGCGTCTGGTGGCGTTGGCGGCGGCGGCGCGGCGGCGGTGCGCATGGCTGGCCTGATGTCGTACCGGTGAGGTGGTGGAGGGATGTCTGGCTGCGTGGCTGGTTCCCTTCCCCTGCCCGCCCCGCCCCGCCCCACCGCCCGCCGTCGCCCCCGCCCCGCCCCGCCTTGTCCCGCGCGGCCCGCCCTCGCCCCCGCCCGCCCCGGCCCGCCCTGCCCCGCCCGCCGCCCGCACACACTCTGACGCTCAAATAGGGGTGCACAGGGCCGACCATGAGCTGCCCCACCACCGCCCCGCCCGCCGCCCGCGCACACCCTGACACCCAAATGCCGTCGCACAGGGCCGACCACGTGCTGCCGCCGCTGCTGCTGCCGCGGCACGCCCAGGGCCAGCATCAGTTGGTGCAGCAGGATCAGCAGGCGGCGCCCGGCCCGTCGACTGCACCTCGCGCCGCTGTGGGTCCGACCGCTGGGGCGCCAGGCCTGCGCGCAGAGGTGCGATTTGATGACCTCTCATGACCCTCGTAGTTTAAAACAAGACCGATTATGCTGACCTTATGTTGGCCTTGTGTTTACTGTTTATTGTTTACTTGTTTATTTATGGAAGTCAGGCCCCCTGCACATGTGCCCTGTACACATTTCCATCAACCCTTTTTTTGTGCCAATTGCCAGCCGATCCCCAGCCAATCCCTGACAGCTTTATTTGATGGCACTTGACCCCCCTCTTCCCCCTCCCCCCCCTTCCTCATCCTCACCTTCCCCCCATCCCCCAATCTTGACGCCCCCTCTCCTGACCCCCCCCCGTCCTGACCCCCACCCGCCCCGCACCTACACCCCACCAGGCGGACGCCCACGAGCGCGCTGTGATGGAGGAGCTGGAGCGAAGCTGGGCGCCGCCGCACGGATGGCCCACCTCCGCCTCGGCCGCCGCTTCAGCCTCCGCTGTAAGACGTGCAACTGTGTTGGAGCCACTATGTTGACCCGCAACTAACTGTGTTGACCCGGGACTGTTTTGACCTGCAACGAACTGTGTTGACCCGGGACTGTGTCAACCTGCAGCTAACTGTGTTGACCCGGGACTGTGTTGACCCGCAAATGACTGTGTTGACCCGGGACTGTGTTGACCCGCAACTGACTGTGTTGACCCGCAACTAACTGTGTTGACCCACAACTAACTTTGTTGACCCGCAACTGTGTTGACCAGCGACTGATGGACCCACGACTGTGTTGACCTGCAACTGTGTTGACCCACAACTGTGTTGCGCGCGCAACTCGCGCTGAGTGTCTGCCTGGCTGGCTGCTGTTGTGAACACCAGCGCCTCGTTGATGATGGTGGATTTTACAGTCTGTGTGACACCATTTATGATGTAGGAGACCTGTGTTGGCGCTAGCGCCCGACAATTCAACTGGTTACCTGGTAGGGCTGAGGGTAAACCCTACATGCGCGCACGCATTGGGTCTGGGCATTGGGTCTGCAGGGCAATACGCCCCCGGATCCACCCTATACCGCCCAGGTAGTGACAGCAACGCATTCCTCCGCAGAGGTTCATTAGCTGTCTGCCTCGTGTCTCTGCAGTGATTTGGTTTTTAGGACGTATAGTTGTTTTTCTGGAGTAATTCGCCTGCAAATTCGGCTCCGTGGCTCCCAAACCTGACTCCAAACGCCGGAAACAAAAAGCACTGCGCAACTCCCTCCACGTCCGCCCCGCCTGCCGCCACCAACGCCGCCGCCCCAATATTGGGAAGGAGACACGTCGACGCTCGGCTGTACTCACCGCCGCCCCTCCACACGTGTGCGCTCTACTTGCAGGCTGCCGTCGCCGCCGCCGCAGAGCCCTCGTCTGCTGCCACGCTGCGTCCCCGATGTTCGGAAGGAGGCAGGTCGACGCTCGCCCATACTCACCGCACAGCGCCCCTACACACCCGTGCACGCTGCTTGCAGGCTGCCATCGCCGCCGCCGCAGCGCCATCGGCGTCCGCCCCGACTGCCGCCGCCGCAAATATGTTGAGAAGGAGGCAGTTAGACACTCACCCGTACTCACTTCACAGCGCCGCCCCACCACACGCGTGCGCTACGTTTGCAGGCTGCCATCGCTGCCGCCGCAGCGCCTTCGATGACCGCCCCGTCTGCCACCACCGCGGCCGAGCTCGCAGCACAGCATGGCGGGCTGCCCTTGTCGGTGTACGCGACGCTGCCCCCGGCGCACCCGCCGCACCCGCCGCCTGAGCCAGCAGCGGTCAACCGCCGCGGACAACCGACGCGCGCAGCCGATGCCGCGCGCGCAGCGCAGGTGCGTGCGTGCCACTGAGTTAGGATCCGCACCCCCTCCTACCACAGCCGCTGTGGCTGTTGCCCCGAGGTCACGCAGCCTGCCCGCAGCCGCCGTCCCTGCTTTGCCGGGGCTACAGGCTCTAGCTCTACAGGCGCCCAGGGTATTATATCGGTTACGTAGTGATACCACTCTCGTGCCTGAATCAACCACCTGCCAATCAGTGGTGACGCCAGTGATGTTGCATACATATTTTGGCCCAAACCGGCCGCAATGCCCGCTTCATGAATCCCAACCCGGCGCCAGACTGGTGATCAAACGGCGGCAGCGCTATTGACACCACTCGCGCACACCATGGATGTATGCAAGACACCCCACCTGCCACCCACCCCACCTGCCATCAAACCACCCGCCTCACCTCTCAGGACAGCTCCCCTAGACGTGTAGTCTAGGCCTTACATCACGCCCCGGGGTCCTTCGGGCGCGCACGTGTAAAACCTGTAAAACCTGCCTCACCACTTCTCGCGCGGCAGGGCGGTGGCGGCGTGCGCGCGGCGCGCGCGGCGGCGGCGGCGCTGCGGCGCGCGCGCGAGTACGCGTGGGCGCGCGGGGAGGAGGCAGCCCTAGCGATCGCGCACGCTGCTGTGGGGGGCGACTTTACGCTCGTGGCTGCGCGGCTGCCAGGGCGGACAGAGGCACAGGTGCGCACGTGTTGTTGTCATTCAGGTCCATGGCTTTGAATTGAAGCGCTCGGCCTGGTGATGATGATGGATTTTACAGACGTGTGTGGCGCACCTACAGGCAGCGTATTCGACCTTGCTCGGCGTATTTCGCCTGAGCACTATAGACGTGTGGCTGGCTACTTGTGGTGGGAGCTAGTAGGTCGGGGCTGGACCTAGACAGGGCACTCGGCCCCCAAATCTGAAAACCATCCCTGTGAATGCTCCATGCACAGCCACGCAGGTGCTGTGCCACTGGCGGCGCGAGGGCTGGCTCGCCCGCCTTGACATCACATGCACCCAGACTACCTCTCGCCTATAACCTGCGCCCTGAATCGATCGCCCTGCGCCCCCGTCCTACATGAGCCATGAGCAGGCGCTGCGGCACTGGCGCACCCTCTCGACCCCCCCCCCTCCTCCCTCCCACCCTCCGGCGCTTCCCGAGACCTTTCCAGACCCCTGCCCTGGATGAATCGCGCTGCAATCCTGCATCCCTGTGCACGCACGAAGGTGCTGTACCACTGGCAGCGCATGGTCCGCATGCGCTAGTCACTGCATGGCCCCCAGCTGCCTCCTGTCCATTACCTGTTACTTGAATTCACCCCCCCTGCGTCACCTCCCGATGCACGCACACGCAGGTGGTGCGGCACTGGCAGCGCATGCTTGCGCGTCCGCCCGACACTGCACGGCCCCCAGCTGCCTCCTGTCCATTACCTGTGACTTGAATTCACCCTCCTGCGTCACCTCCCGATGCACGCACACGCAGGTGGTGCGGCACTGGCAGCGCATGCTTGCGCGTCCGCCCGACACTGCACGGCCCCCAGCTGCCTCCTGTCCATTACCTGTGACTTGAATTCACCCCCCTGCGTCACGTCCTGATGCACGCACACGCAGGTGGTGCGGCACTGGCAGCGCATGCTTGCGCGTCCGCTCGACACCGCACGGCCCCCAGCTGCCTCCTGTCCATTACCTGTGACTTGAATTCACCCCCCTGCGTCACGTCCTGATGCACGTATACGCAGGTGGTGCGGCACTGGCAGCGCATGCTTGCGCGTCCGCTCGACACGGCACGGCTTTCGCTTCTGGAGCGCTACCAGGTGCGCCCTGCCCCTTCCGGCAGTGCTCATGTTTGATTTGCTAGGTCCCGCACCGGGGGTGTTGACGCGGTGACAAGTGAGCCTTTTTTGTAAGGTTTGTTTCGTTTCGTTGTACACCGGCTGCTGGTGCGCCCGCTCGACACTGCATGTGTGTCACTGCTGAACCGCTACCAGGCGAGCCCTTCCAACATGCTGTTACGTAAGTGTGCTATGTCCTGGTTTTGTGTTTGTGTATCCCCACACAGGGTATGCTCGTGCATTTGCGCGACACCGCACTTAGCTGCCGCTGCTGGAGCGCTACCAGATGAGACCTTTGGCTGTGCACGCTCTGTTGAGTTAGTGTGCAAGGTTAGGTTTATCTCCAAGCCGCTCTACACCGCATGGAGCTGTCGCTGCTAGGGCGCTACCAGATGAGACCTCCGACTGGGCATGCTCTGTTGAGTTAGTGTGCAAGGTTAGGTTCATCTCCAAGCCGCTCGACACTGCATAGAGCTGTCGCTGCTGGAGCGCTAGCAGGCGAGCGTTTCTGACGGAGCAGTATGTTTCCACCTCTCTCCTCTGTGCATGCAGGTCAGCATCAGCATCTAGGCAGCCCAGCCCTCTCCTCCGCAGCCCCCCGCTCCAGCAGGAGCTATTTTTTGTCCACACCCCCCTTCCCTCCCTCCTCCCTTCCACTCTCTCCCACTGCTCTCCTGCAAGAGCTCATTTACCCCCCCGTCCCCCCTCCCTCCCTCCTCCCTTCCACTATCTCCCCCCTCCCCTCCAGCACCAGCAAGAGCTCATGTGTGCCCCCCTCCCTCCCTTCTACCTTGCGCTGCCATCTCCCACCCTCTGCCATCTCCCCATCCTCTCCCCTCCTCCCCTGTGTGAATGCAGGTCAGAAACAGCATCAAGGCTGCTCCTTCACACGCGGCCGCAGCCCTTTCGCCCCCCCCCCCAGAAAGAGCTCATTTCTGCCCCCCCCCCCTCCTCCCTCCCTCCTCCCTCGCGCTCCTATCTCCGGCCCCCTGCCATCTCCCCATCCTCGTATGTGAATGCAGGTCAGCAACAGCATGAAGGCAACTGCAGCTACAGCCCTCTCTCATCACAACTCTTGCCTGTTCTCATCACTGCACTCACCCCCTCGCACCCCTTTCCTGTGCATGCGTGCGTGTATGTGTGTGCAGGCAGGCCAGCATCGGCATCAAGGCTGCTCCTCCCGCCGCGGCCGCCTCCCTCGCTCTCCTGCCCCCCTCCAGCAAGAGCTCACTGCTGCGCACCCCCCCCCCTCCCCGCTACCCCAGCACTACCTCCCGCCCTCTGCAACATCTCCATTCTCGTCATCACTCCTCTGTGAATGCAGGTCAGCACTGGGATCAAGGCTGCTCCCCCCGCCGCCGCCGCCTCCCTCGCTCCCCTGCCCCCCCTCCAGCAAGAGCTCATTGCTGCGCACCCCCCTTCCCCGCTCCCCCAGCACCACCTCCCGCCCTCTGCAACATCTCCATCCTCGTCATCTCTCCTCTGTGAATGCTGGTCAGCATTGGGATCAAGGCTGCTCCTCCCGCCGCCGCCGCCTCCCTCGCTCTCCTGCCCCCCCCTCCAGCAAGAGCCCATTGCTGCGACCCCCCCTCCACCCCTTCCCCTACGGCTCTACCTCCCGCTCTTCGCCATCTCCCCATCCTCGTTCTGTCCCCTATCGGCATCCCCTATCGGCATCAAGGCTGCTCCTCCCGCCGCCGCCGCCTCCCTCACTTCTGGCCCCCTCAAGCAAGAGCTCATTTATGCCCCCCCCCCTCTCTGCCATCCCCCCATCCTCGTCCTCTCTCCTCTGTGAGTGCATGTCAGCATCGGCATGAAGGCAGCCTCAGCTACATCCCTCTCTCATCACAACTCTCGCCTGTCCCCATCACTGCATTCACCCCCTCGCACCCCTTTCCTGTGCATGCGTGCGTGTGTGTTTCTGCATGCAGGTCAGCATCGGCATCAAGGCGGCTGCCCTCTCTCTCCTGCCCCCCCACCCCCCCCCACCCCTCCCCTGCAATCTCCCTATCCTCGTCCTCTCTCCTCTGTGAATGCAGATCAGTATTGGGATCAAGGCTGCTCCTCCCGCCACCGCGGCCTCCCTCTCGCTCCTGTCCTCCCTCCAGAAAGAGCCCCCCCCCCCCTGGCTCTACCTCCCGCTCTTCGCCATCTCCCCATCCTCGTCCGGTCCCCTCTGTAAATGCAGGTCAGCATTGGCATCAAGGCCGCGCCACCCGCCGCGGCCGCGGCCCTTTCTCTCCTGCCCCCCCTCCAGCAAGAGCTCCACTCTGCCGCTGCCGCGTGGGGTGCGCGCGCGTGGGGGGCGACTGAGGAGCTGGTCATCGTCAGGGTGCACCAGGCGCTGTCGTCAACAGGCGCGAGCGACGTCACGTCGCGCTACGCGGCAGCGCTGTGCTTGCCCGGCCGCTCCCCCCGTAAGTGCGCTTACCCAGGAGCTCCCGTTTCTAAGTCATAATCCCTCAACCCCAAGCAGTGAACCTTTAACCCTGAACAGTATGCGGCGGCGCTGTGCCTGCCCGGCTGCTCACCCAGTAAGTGCGCTGAACCAGGAACCCCAATCCCTAAGTCATAATCCCTCAACCCCAACCCGTGAACCCTCAAACCTGAACAGAATGCGGCGCCTCTGTGCCCCCTCGGCTGCTCCCCCAGTAAGTGCGCTGAACCAGAAACCCCAATCCCTGAGTCATAATCCCTCAAACCCCAAGCAGTGAACCCTCAAACTTGAACAGAATGCAGCACCGCTGTGCCCCCTCGGCTGCTCCCCCGGCAAGTGCGCATAACCAGGAACCCTTTGGCCCCGAGCCCTCAACCCCAATAATTCCAAACTATCAAGTTGATCTTGCTGGGTAAGCTGCACCAGGCTCGAGCCTGCTGAATTCTGCACGAATGCACCCGCATGTGCGTGCAGGCGACGTGGGCCGCGTCTGGCGCAGCCTTATCTGTCAACGCCCCATCGTGTGCAGGCGGCGTGGGGCGCCGCTGGCGCAGCGTCAACACACGCGCGATGCGACCCAGCCACGATTGCATCCAACGGCAGCTCAAACCTAAACCCCAAACCCAGCCCTGCCCTATATCGCCCTATATCGTGATACCCACCCCACCCCACTCCCACCCCAAAACCCCAAACCTGGACTAAAGTCGCGTAATAATGCCCTATCTGATTTTGTGCAGGCGACGTCGGGCGCCGCTGGCGCAGCGTCGCGCACGCGCGCCGCGGCCCAGTCACGTTTTCATCAGATGGAAGCGTCTCGCTCCTAGACCTGTATCTGTGCTCTCTCGGGCGGCGACCTAGTGACCTGCAGGAGGCAATGGCGAAGGTGGGCTGTCTGTGGGGTGCAAGAGGGGTGCACAAGAGGGGTGTGCAAGAGGGGTGTACAAGAGGGTTGTACAAGAGAGGTGAACAAGAGGGGTGAATAAGAGGGGTGTCTGTTGGGTACAAGAGGGGTGTACAAGAGGGGAGTGTGGTGGGTTGGGGTGGGGGGGGGAACGGTCACTTTTGCATCGGACGGAAGTGTTTCGCTCCTGGACCTGTATCTGCGCTCTCGGGCGGCGACCGAGTGACTTGCAGGAGGCGACGGCGAAGGTGGGTCATGGGATGTGGGGGTGTGCCAGAGGTGCCAGAGGTACTTCTGGTGCCAGGGTTACAAGAGGTACCAGAGGTACCAGAAGTACCAGAGGGAAGCGCGGTGGGATGCGGTGGTGGTGGTGGCGGGAGATGCAGCCCATTCATTCTTGCATCGGACAGAAGCGCCTCCTTCCTCGACCTGTATCTGCGCTCTCTCGGGCGGCGACCGAGTGGCGTGTAGGAGGCGGCGGCGAAGGTGGGACATGGGATGTGTTGTGGGTGGGTGGCTGGTGTCGTTGTGGGGGTGAGGGTGGTGTGGGTGGCTGGGAAGGTTGTCTGGGGGGATCGGGATGGGGGGTAGTTTAGCCGTGGCGTGCAAGAGGCTGCAGCGACGGTGGGCTGTCTATGGGGTGCATATGAGGGAAGTGTGGTGGGATGCGGTGGTGGTGGTGGTGGTGGGAGATGCAGCCCAGTCATTCTTGCATCGGACAGAAGCGTGTCCCTCCTGGACCTGTATCTGTGCTCTCGGGCGGCGACCGAGTGGCTTGCAGGAGGCAACGGCGAAGGTGAGTCATGGGATGTGGGTGGGTGGCTGCTGTCGTTGTGGGGGTGAGGGTGGGGTGGATGTCTGGGGAGGGTGTCTGGCGGAAGGGGGGGGGGGGACTGTTTAGCCGTGACTGTTTGCCCTCTCGGGAAGCGACCGAGTGGTGTGCAAGAGGCGGCGGCCAAGCTGGGCTGTCTGTGGGGTGTACATGTGGGGAGTGTGGCCGGGGGGTGGGATGGTGGGATGGTGGGATGGGGGGGGGGGGGCGGGACTGGTCACTTTTACATCGGACAGCAGCCTTCCGCATCAGGAGCTCTACTTGTGCTCCCTTTTTCAGCCACCGAGTGGTATGCATGGGGCGGCAGCGGCGGTGGGTTGCTGGTGGGAGTGCTCCCTAGGCTCCCTAGTGAAGTGGGGGCAGGAGGCTCATCTACGCCTGAGGACCCCCCGACTGGGGAGCTGTGTACATTTTCCCGTCACCAGTTTACAGGTACAGGTTGCAGCTCACAGTTAACCTATTTCAGTTCACATTTCAGAATCGACATTTTTACCAGCGACGGGACAAACCCAGCACCAGCTCAGGACCAGGGTCGTGCCCGGAATGCCCGTGTGGCAACCACCCCCTTTCCGTACACGCAGGCGGCAGCGGCAGTCGACAATGATGGCGCATCCCTTTCCTACGTACCGCTTTTTCCATTCCCTACGCACACTTTGACAGGCAGTGGCTTAGTAAGCACTGACCGCCCCCTCCCTTCCGTACGCACAGACTAGCCCCCCACCACTAGTAGCCAGCCACCCGTCTGTAGTACTCGGGCGATAAACGCCGAGCAAGGTCGAATACGCTGCCTGTAAGGAGCGCCAAATACGACTGTAGAATCCATCATCATCATCATCAGGCGGGGGTACTCGTCAGTCGACGACGAGGGCGCAGGAGCGGCCGCGGCCGCTGGCGCGACTGCCTGACCCCCCTGGCACCAACCCCCTCCCTTCCCTAGGACCAGCCAGGACCAGCCAGGACCAGGGCTCTAGGACCAGCAACGTAACAAACCCAGTACCAGCGCAGGCCCAGGAGTCGTTGCCCAGAGTCGTGCCCCTGTTACCACGCACTTCTTTCCGTTCACACAGGCGGTGGCGGCATGTTGCCGATGATGGCGCAGGGCCATCCTGGTACGTGGTACCGTACCACGGTATGGTACCACGTACCGGTGCCACAACTCCCTGACCTCCACACATTTTCCTAACAATTCGGCATGCACTGGAAAGCGTATAACAAGAGTTTCTAGAACACTGGCTCAGAGCCGAGCGCTGCCGCTGCCTCGGGGGCATGCACACCCCCTGGCAACGACCCCCCTCCTTTCCCTACGCATAGGCAGTGGCAGCAATCGACGCCGAGGGCGCAGGGCCAGGCGCCGCCGCGGACTGCCGGACTCTCTGACCCCCTGGCAACCAACCCCCTCCCTGCGCTCAGACGTGTGAAACCGTGAGCACTAACCAACCCCTCCCGTCCCTGCAAAGGTGATGGCGGCAGTCGACGCCGAGGTCGCAGGGCCAGGCGGTGCCGCTGACGCGGCTGGCGCCGACTCCGATAATGACGATGGAGCCGGCGGCGCAGGCGCGGCCTCGGCGGTTGAGCGCCTGCCGCAGCTGCTGGAGCGTGCGCTTGCGCGCACAGGTGCGGCTTAGGGGTTAGCGGTGTCGACCCTGGGTGGGGTAGCTCGGAGGGGGGGGGGGGGGGCGGAGGGCCCCAGCAGTTGAGGGCCTTCTGCAGCCGCTAAATTGTGAGCTGCCTCACCACACAGGCGCTGCCCCCCCCCCCCCTCCTGGTGTCTGCAGAGACCGCTGCGCCGCGCCACGTGTCGACCATGCTGCACCGTCTGCCAAGCTGCTTCACCACAAAAGCGATCACCACCCATTTGTCTCCGCACACACCCACGTGCACTGCTGCTGCTGCTCTCGCTGCTCCACCACAAAGGCACTCAGCGCCCCTCTGCCTCCGCACTCCACTTCCACACACCTGCACACACCGCTGCCGCTGTCGGTTCTGCTGCTGCTGCTGCCGCTGCCGGTTCTGCTGCTGCTGCTGCTGCCGGTTCTGCTGCTGCTGCTGCTGCCGCTGACGGTGCTCTTGCTGCTGCTGCTGCTGCTGCTGCTTGCTGTTGCTGACGGTTCTGCTGCTGCTGCTGCTGCTCAGAGGCCGCCGCGCCGCGCCACATGTCGGCCATGCTCCACCGTCCGCCGAGCTGCTTCACCACATGGGCCCTGACCCCCCCCCTCCCTCCTGGTATCTGCAGAGCGCGCCGCGCCGCGCCACGTGTCAACCATGCTCCACCGTCCGCCGAGCTGCTTCACCACAAAAGCGCTGCGCGCGAGCGCGGCGCGGCGCGCGGTGGCCCTCTCTGGTGCGCCCATTGATTTCGTATTCGGCTGTAGGAGGAGCAGTGATTTCCTTTTCGGCTGTCCACAGCCATTTGGCTGTATTGCAGGTGTACTTGAAGACAGTTACAGTTACAGTTACATCGGCTTTCCAGCAAAGACTACCTCTAGTCCTAGTACCACCGCCTAGAACCAAGTCCAGTTCTGGCCCTAACAATTACTTGTGAGGGGCGGTAGCCACCAGCCGGCTGCCTGCCAACGTGTAGTCCCAGAGCAAAAAGGAGAGCTAATGTGCGACGCCTCCAAAATAGGTCCTAACTGCTTCTAGGGGATAGGGGGTCAAGTGGCGCTTGCCAATCTACTTGACCGCCGTGGTGGAGGGGCCGGCGCCTGAGGGGCAGCTGGACCGTACACCACGGCTCCCCACCCGACCCTATCCTGAGCACGCTCAAACACCGTGTCCGAAAAAGTATTTCAATCAGAACGAGTGCCACTAGTTTTGCCTAGCTGCTGAATCAGTAGCTTAAGAAAATAGTGTCGGGATGAGGCTGGAGGCCGGCCTTGCTGCCGAGCCACATCCATTGTGCAGTCAAAAGTCGTACGAGGAAGACGAGAAGCCGGCATGCGCATCACGTGGCCTAGCCACTGCATTGATCGCTTTGCCACAAGGCTCTCAATTGGCTCAGTGTCGCACGCCTGCCGAATATAAGTTAATCTGTGCCGGTCGACCAGGCGCACACCCAGAATGCGACGAAGGCAGTTAGAGTGGGCAACCTCCAATCGATTCAGTTGTGTTTTAGTAGGGGCCCATGTTTCGCAGCCGTACAGAAAGTGGGGCAGCACGAAAGTGTTGTAAACCCGCATCTTAGACTGCACTTGCATCTTCTTGCTGGCCCAAATCTTATCAAAAGACGCAAACACGCCCAGCGCGCGACCGACACGCACACCGATCTCCTTTTCCACACCACCACTCTGGGTTATCCAACTCCCTAGATACTTAAATGCAGAGACGGTCTTCACTTCACCACCAGTCAGCGCAAACGTGGGCAGATCCGCGTCAAAATCTGCTGGCAAAATCATCACTTCTGTCTTGGCGGCGTTGATTTGCATGCCAAAGCTAGTGGACACTTTGCCAAGGATTTTCAGCATAAGCGCCAACTGAGCTGGGTCATACAAGAACAAACATAAATCGTCGGCATACTTGAACACAGCTCAACCCATTCAGTGGATCGTCAGTCTGACAAGCCCTCCGGATAGAGGTCGTCAGTAGCAGTAACACGGGGTTTCCAGCTAAGCAGGCTACTCTTCTACTAGAGACACCCGCCGATACTCCTGCACACTTCAGTACTAGAGTACCGCCGGCTCCCGGCCGATAGACTACCGCTCCCGCCGGCTAGACTACCCCAAACAGCGGTCTCTGAGAGACATGTCTGGCAAGGAGCATATAGGAGAGGACCTTCCTCAGGGTCACAGTAGTGGCCTTGTGGCCAGTCAAGCCGGCAGAGCCGACTGGCGCTGACTGGAACGGTCCCCGCCTGGCAGTGCATGGCTGTCCAGCTCTCGTTTGCATGGGGCTCAGCCGGCGCCCCATGCCTCATGCATGGCCAGGTCCCACCCTCCAGGGGTGCATGGACGACAGAGTTGTCATGGAGGCTGCCTGAAGCCCTTTCAACGCCAGTCACCGGCAGACGAGCGACCCCGAGGATGAGCGCGGTAACGAACGCTGCGATTGGTGAAGCGGATTTACTCTGTGTTGCCTCGGCGGTCGCCACCGCTGAAGCCGTGATGGTAGCCCGCCTCCACGGGCAGCCATCTTGACCAATGTCCAGCATGCATTGACGGGCGCCAGCTCCTATGCTCGTCGATCTACTCGTCGAGATCGGTGCCGCATGGCGTCCTGCATGGGGGGAGGATAAGGGCCGTCTCCCAGCGCGGGCCGCGGCAGCGCCGTGGCTACCCGCCAAGCCATGGTAGCGCCGGGCAAGCCACTCCTGAAGTGCTCCACCGAGGGGCAGTCTAGCAGGAGCCGGGCCAGTCGTATTTTACCCCGCTTGTCAGCGGCTCGGAGATCCTCGTCACCAGCAGCGCCGCATTGCTGGGTCCAGGGCTCGGCGACGAGAACGCGCCTCCGTTAATCGAGCCCCAAGAGGTCGTCCAGAGCTTTCAAATTACCTATACCTAAATATAAGGACAAACGATCAACGGGAGGTAAACGGTCAAAACGGTCAAAACAAAATCCGGATGTGGAATAATCATTTAAAATCCTGAAAAGGAAATCACCGACGACACGATATCAAACATTTCAAAAATAGTGCGCCTTGGGCCCCAACCCGGATGTCTTAACGGCATGTGGGTCACCCATTTCTTGAAGTGTCCCCCTTGTGCCCTGGATGCCTCTTCCACATACCTGGTTGCCCCCCCCTGCTGGTTGACCTCAGTGGTCCCTGGGAAGGATTTTAGTAATTAGTGTTTTGCCGGCTCCAACAACTTTGACTGCTCATATTTGGCACAATGCACAGTGGGTATTCATGCAATGCATGCCGTTGTGCTGCTCTCGGCAAGAGCTTTCCAATGCACCGCTCCACGCCCTCTCCCACCAAGTGTGGGATGGTTTTCTGGGAAATGGGAAATCCGGCTCGGAGCGGTATACGGCTCGCAAGGGAATCACTGGTTGTCCTCCCAGCTGTCTGGTTATCATCCTCTCTCACATCTCCCCCCCCCCCCTGCTTCCATGCCCTACCATCCCCCCTCTCCTTGCACACGCACTTCCTGGAAGAGAAAAACACGCATGCATCTCCTCTGTGCACTTCTTCTCAAACAGCGCGTGATTTTATGCTTGCTCCAAACCCTCAAACCACTGATGGTCGCTGAGCGAGCAGCGCCTCGCCCACTCAAATCGCAACACAGAGATGAGTGTGGCGAGCGCATGCGGCCACATGGCCAGCGATGACTGGCGCGACAGACAGAGCTGGTTTGCTGCCCGCGTGGCTCCCTCTCCACACCCTCTCACCTCCCCCGCCCCCTGCACAACCCCTACCATAATCAGTGTTTGCAGCGCACATGGTGTAGAGACAACTGGCGTGACGGCCACAGCTGGGTATCTACGCGCGTGCCACCCTCTCAACTCCCCCGCCCCCTAATCAGTGTTTGCAGCGCACGTGGTCAGGGGCAACTGGCGCGACGGCCAGAGCTGGGTATCTGCGCATGCGGCTCCCTCTCCACACCCTCTCACCTCCCCCGCCCCCTGCCCAAACCCCATCAGTGGTGTGTCGACGCTACGCACTGTTTTGTAGCCGCCTGCCTTTACCCTCCCCCCCCCCCCTTCACACACACACACACTGCTCGAATCCGCAGTCGTTGCCGTGCACATGGCTAGAGATGACTTGTGCGACGGCCAGAGCTGGTGTGCTGCACGCGTGGCTCCCTCTTCCCCCCCCACCCTCTCACCTCCCCTTCCCTCCCCTGCAAACATCCTCTACGTTTCAGTCGTTGCCGCGCACATGGCTAGCGACGACTGGCGCGACGGCCAGAACTGGTTCGCTGCGCGCGTGGCAACAGCTGCGTCGTCTGCGGAAGCAGGAAGCGCACGGGTTGAGGCACCCAAGGTGGTGGGTGTGCTACGGCCGGGCAGGGGGGGGGGGCGTTTCGTTTGCTGCCAACCGACTTGCGTGGCACTGGCGCAACGCATCGTGTGCGCACAAGATTGAGACTTACCCTTCTTGCCCCCCACCCCTCCCCACCCCCCTCAACCCTCCCATCAATCGTTCAGCTGACCACCGACCGCCTCGCATGGCACTGGCGCAACGCGTCGTGCTCGCCCGACCCGGACCCTTCTCGCACTCCCCCCCCCCCTCCCATCAATCGTTCAGCCTACCGCCGACCGCCTCGCATGGCACTGGCGCAACGCGTCGCGCGCGCCTGTGCTCGAGACTTACCCTTTGCATCCCCCCCCCATCAACCGTTCAGCTGTCCTCCGACCAACTTGCGTGGCACTGGCGCAACGCGTCGCGCGCGCCTGAGCTCGAGACCTACCCCGACGGCTCGCCCTCCCCGCTGCACGTCTATATGTCGACGCTGGGCGCGGGCGGTGGCGGGCGCAGGTGATATTGTCTCGTCTTTTGTTTTATTCGACAGGTTTGGCATAAAATGAACACCATTTTCCTAGGGTGACCTGCGGGTTCACTGTTTCAAGCTAGGCGCTGCCAAGTCGTGAGGTCCCCCCCCCCCCGCTGCGCGCTTGCACGGCGACGCTGGACGCTCGGCGTGGGCGGGGAAGGGGCGCAGGTGGATGTGTTTCGTCTGTTTTTTTATGCAACGAACACAATCTTGGTTCAGTTGTACTGCCAATTGGCTCGAGCTAGGCTGCCACGCTGGGCCGCCCTCCCCGCTGTACCCTGCAAGGCGGCGCTGGGCGCGGGCGCGGGCGGGGGCAGGCGCAGGTGATTGTGTTTCGTCATTTGTTTTACGCAACGCTTACAATCTTGGGCTAAGTTGTACTGCCAACTGGCTCGAGCTAGGCTGCCACGCTAGGCAACCATCCCCGCTGCACGCTTGCACGGCGGCGCTGGGCGCGGGCGTGGGCTGGCGCAAGTGATTGTGTGTCGTCTTTCGTTTCATGTTGCGAACACAATCTTGGGTACAGTCCTACTGTTAATTGGTTCGAGCCTAGAGCTGCGCTCACCCTCCCCCCACCCCCACCCCCACCCATGTCACCCACGTCTCCTCCTTTTGGGACGACTCACAGCCTCTTGAATGACTCTGTGTTTCCCCCCACCACACATACACACATTCCATTCCATTCCATTCCAGATCGTTACAAAGATAACGGCGATATCGTTCCAGAGGTCGGCAAAAGGGCGTCTGTCAATAGCGGGAGACCACTCGTCGCTATGAGACATACACACACACACGCACACACACACACTCTTTCCGTGTGGGGGCGCGACCTGCTTAAAATTGCACGGCATCATGAGTGAATCTTTGTTGACCCCGCCCCCACCCCCACCTCATTTCCCCCCTGCCCTCCATTTGCCCCCCCCACAGCTTCAGCCAGACGTGGGAGCTAGAGTCGCTCGCGAATGCGCAGCCCCTCGCGGACGCCATGCGCGGCGACGGCGTGCCGCCCGCGGTGGTGGGTGCTGTGTGTGTGTGTGTGTTGCGTGCTTCGCGCTGCATGCTGCACGCTGCGTGGTGCGTGCTGTGCGTCGTGTCCTGCGTGCTGCGTGATTGACGCTGCATGCTGCGTGCTGCTGGCTGCGTGCATCCTGCGTGATGCACGCCATGCACGGCGACGGCGCGCCGCCCGCGGTGGTGGGTGCTGCGTGCTGTGTGCATGTGTGTTGCGTGCTTCGCGCTGCATGCTGCATGCTGCATGCTGCATGCTGTTCACGCGTGCATTGTGGATTGTTTCTCGCAGAGGGAGCTATACCTCGCCGCACTGCGCAACGGCCGCGTGCTGCGAGGCGCTGCCGCCGCGGCCGCCGCCGCTGCCGCAGCCGCTGCCGCCGCCGCCGGCCCCTCTGGCTCCCCCGCCGGGGGCGTCCGCGGCACACACGCCAAGGCGCGGCGTGGGCCGGGCGGACGCGGGGCGGCGCTGCCTCCGGCGCTGACTGTGGAGGGCGCGGAGCTGCGCTGCGTGCGCGTGCACCAGGTGCGTGTTTTGCAGGGCTGCGTGTATGTGTGTGTGAAGGAGGAGTTCGGGGCAGTGGTCCCTGGGAAGGATTTTAGTAATGAGTTTTTTCCCGGCTCGAGCAACTTTGACCGCTCACACCAGGCGCAATACACAGCGGGTGTGCACGCAACGCATGCCGCTGTGCTGCTCTCGGCGAGAGCTTTCCAACGCACCCTTCCACGCCCTCTCCCACCAAGTACGGGGTGGTTTTCTGAGAAATGGAGAATCCGGCTCCGAGCGGTATACGGCTTGCAGGGGGATCACTGGTTTGGGGCTTAGGTCTTCTTATGTTTGTCTGCTGGGGTTTTCCGTGGCGCACACCTCCCCTATTCTTCTCCACACCATTATTGCATAACCCTCACCCACCCACCCTAAACCCTGAACCTTAAACCCTAAACCCTTAACCCCTAACCCTAAACCCTAAACCCTTAACCACTCACTCGCCCCCGCACCCCCACACCTCACCCCCGCACACACACGCAGGCGATGGTCAACGCGAGTGCGTGCTGGCTCGGCAGGAAGCCAGGGTGCAAAGGCACTGCCCCCCCCCCAGATCTTGTCCGCACCTCACCTATGCTGCATGCCACCCCACCTGCCCACACTTCACCCACTCTTACCCCCCTGCACCACCCACACCGCACCCCCGCTCACACACGCAGGCGATGGTTGACGCGAGTGCGCGCGGGCTCGGCAGGAAGCCAGGGCGCAAAGGCACTGCCCCCCCCCCCCCAATCTTCTCCGTACCTCACCATTATCGCATGCCACCCCACCCACCCACGCTTCACCCTACCCCACACCCGCAACCACCCACACCACCCACACCTCACCCTTGTACACACACGCAGGCGATGGTCGACGCGAGCGCGCGCGGGCTTGGCAGGCGGCCAGGGCGCAAGCTGGGGCACTGGGCAGCGGCGCTCATAGCGCGTTTCACGCCAGGGTGTGTCGGTTTATGTGGTCACACAAGTGTGGATGCGAGGTCACACTAGTGTGCATGCGGTGTCACACTAGTACGCCTCCGATGCCGTCTAGGGTCATGGCAGGGTGCGTGGGCGCATGCTGGGGCACTGGGCAGCGGCGCGCATAGCGCGTTTCACGCCAGGTTGAGTTGGTTTCTGTGGACACACTAGTGTGGATGAGAGGTCACACGAGTGTGGCTCTGATGTCGTCTAGGATTGTGGTGGGGTGAATTGGCTCAGGGGCGCAAGCTGGGGCACTGGGAAGCGGCGCTCATGGCGCGCTGCACGCCAGGCTAGGTTGGCCTGTGGTCTACCGCATGCATGTGAAACAGAGCATCCACTGCCCCCCCCCCACCCACACACACATTTTTCCTGTCTCCCCCTGTCTCAGCGCCCCCCTCCCCTTCCCTCCCCTGTGTCAGCGCCCGCCCCCTCCGGTCGATGTCACGGTCTGCCGGAAGCCTCTGATGGCGTATCAGACCCCTAAAACAGCGCACCCCCAACGCACCCACAAAAACACAGCTGGTCAAGCCCGCGGTGTTGCGCCACTGGCGCGCTCACGCTTGCGCGACCCGCCTGCCCTGACCCCCCCCCCCCCTCCCCCCCTGCTCTCAGTGGCCCCTTACACACTGCCACACACGCACACACTCGCACGCACGCACGCACACCAACACCCACCCATCCTCCCACAAACACGCAGCTGGTCGAAGCCCGCGGTGTTGCGCCACTGGCGCGCGCGCGCGCGCGACCCCGGCACCGCGCGCTACTCCGACGGGGCCCCCTCGCTGCTGGACCGCTACCTTGCGCTGACAGGTGCGTGTGTGAGTGTGTGTGTGTGTGTGTGAGTGTGTCAAGGGGGTGGGGGGGTGGGGGGTGGCACATCATGGCCGGCACGCGCACGGCACATGCAGTTACAGTTACATCGGCTTTCCAGCAAAGACTACCTCTAGTCCTAGTACCACCGCCTAGACCCAAGTCCAGTTCTGGCCCTAACAATTACTTGTGAGGGGCGGTAGCCACCAGCCGGCTGCCTGCCAACGTGTAGTCCCAGAGCAAAAAGGAGAGCTATTGTGCGACGCCTCCAAAATAGGTCCTAACTGCTTCTAGGGGATAGGGGGTCAAGTGGCGCTTGCTAATCTACTTGACCGCCGTGGTGGAGGGGCCGGCGCCTGAGGGGCAGCCGGACCGTACACCACGGCTCTCCACCCGACCCTATCCTGAGCACGCTCAAACGCCGTGTCCGAAAAAGTCTTCCAATCAGAACGAGTGCCACTAGTTTTGCCTAGCTGCTGAATCAGTAGCTTAAGAAAATAGTGTCGGGAGGAGGCTGGAGGCCGGCCTTGCTGCCGAGCCACATGCACTCCCCTCCAATCTGATGGGGCGTCTGGTCCGCTGCCTTGCGCTGCGCCTGGGGGGAAACAGGCATCGGATGCTGCTGCTGATGGCGGGGGTGGTCACCCCATGGCACGGCACGCGCACGGTACATGCACTCCCTTCCAATCTGATGGGGCGTCTGGTCCGCTGCCTTGCGCTGCGGCAGGGAGGAAACAGGCATCGGATGCTGCTGCTAATGGCGGGGGATGTTGAGCACATCATGGCACAGCACGTGCACGGCACATGCGCTCCCCTCCAATCTGATGGGGCGTCTGTTCCGCTGCCTTGCGCTGCACCAGGGGGGAAACAGGCATCGGATGCTGCTGCTGATGGCGGGGGATGTTGAGCACATCATGGCACGGCACGTGCACGGCACATGCACTCCCCTCCAATCTGATGGGGCGTCTGGTCCGCTGCCTTGCGCTGCGGCAGGGGGGAAACAGGCATCGGATGCTGCTGCTGATGGTGGGGGATGTTGAGCACATCATGGCACGGCACATGTCTCCCCCTCCATTCTGACGTGTGTGTGTGTGTGTCTGGTCGCGGTTTTGCACTTTGACAGGGGGAAAACAGGCTCCGCCCGCTGCTGCTGATGGCGGGGGCGGCGCGCAGGCAGCGGGCAGCGGCAGCGGCGGCGCGCGCGCGGCGTCTGGCAGCGGCCGTGCTTCAAAGCGCGGCGGCGACGGCGGTGCGGGCGCAAGCGGCGGCGCTGACACTGCTGCTGCGCTGATGCTCGAATGTGACCTGGCTGCGGCTGAGCGCCGGCAGGCGGTTGGTGGCACTCTCCTTGACCTGGCAGGTGTGTGTCGTCTTGCCTTTCTCTCCACAGTATGCCTGCCTAGGTAGATAGGGGTGGCGTGACGCTGCTGCTGCGTTGATGCTCGAGTGTGTGACCTCGCTGCGGCTGTGCGCCGCCAGGCGGTTGCTGGCACTCCGCTTGACCTGGCAGTTGTGTGGTTTCGCCCCCTCCCCTCCCCTCCCCTC
>VFSX01000001.1:1082960-1200460 GCA_016618255.1 Chlamydomonas sp. UWO 241
CAAAACCGAACAGCCACCCACACGCGCAAACGCAGGCTCGTGGATCAAGCTCACGCGGTCCCTTTCTTTTTTAAATAAACATTATATCCCTGCTTGAGCGCGACGTGTTTTCGGTGTGGGCGCCGCCCCTCCAAAACGGAAAACACCCGAGGCTGAGATTGAAGCCAAAACCGAACAGCCACCCACACGCGCAAACGCAGGCTCGTGGATCAAGCTCGTGCGGTCCCTTTCTTTTTTTAAATAAACATTATATCCCTGCTTGAGCGCGACGTGTCTGCGGTGTGGGCGCCGCCCCTCCAAAACGGAAAACACCCGAGGCTGAGATTGAAGCGAAAACCGAACAGCCACCCACACGCGCAAACGCAGGCTCGTGGATCAAGCTCGTGCGGTCCCTTTCTTTTTTTAAATAAACATTATATCCCTGCTTGAGCGCGACGTGTCTTTGGTGTGGGCGCCGCCCCTCCAAAACGCTTACACCCGAGGCTGAGATTGAAGCCGAAATGAAACCGCCACCTACACGCGCAATCGCAGGCTCGTGGATCAAGCTCGCGCGGTCCCTTTCTTTTTTAAATAAACATTATATCCCTGCTTGGGCGCGACGTGTGTCCGGTGTGGGCGCCGCCCCTCCAAAACACAGACACCGAGACTGAGATTGAAGCTGAAACCAGATCGCCACCCACACGCACGCAGGCTCGTGGACCACACCGTCCACGGTCGCTGCCCGGGCTCGACGTGTGTCCGGTGTGGGCGCCGCATCTCCAAAACACAAACACCCGAGACTAAGATCGAAGCTGAAACCAAACTTCCACCCACCCACGCGCAAACGCAGGCTCGTGGATCAAGCTGGCGCGGTCTCTGCCCGGGCGCGACGTGTTTTCGATGTGGCGGCGGTGGGCCGCGCGTCTCCAGGCGTACATTCTGCAGGAGTACGAAGTGGGCACGATATGGGGTGTGGTGTGGGACGAGGGTTGAGTGAGTGTAGGGGGCCCCGGCTTGAAGCGCGTGTGGTGGTCATTGGGCCGTGCGGCTGCGGGCTTGCATTCTGCAGGAGTACGAGGTGGGCACGATATGGGTTGTGCGGGGCAGGTTGGAGGGTTACAGTTACAGTTACATCGGCTTTCCAGCAAAGACTACCTCTAGTCCTGGTACCACCGCCTAGAACCAAGTCCAGTTCTGGCCCTAACAATTACTTGTGAGGGGCGGTAGCCACCAGCCGGCTGCCTGCCAACGTGTAGTCCCAGAGCAAAAAGGAGAGCTATTGTGCGACGCCTCCAAAATAGGTCCTAACTGCTTCTAGGGATAGGGGGTCAAGTGGCGCTTGCCAATCTACTTGACCGCCGTGGTGGAGGGGCCGGCGCCTGAGGGGCAGCCGGACCGTACACCACGGCTCTCCACCCGACCCTATCCTGAGCACGCTCAAACGCCGTGTCCGAAAAAGTCTTCCAATCAGAACGAGTGCCACTAGTTTCGCCTAGCTGCTGAATCAGTAGCTTAAGAAAATAGTGTCGGGAGGAGGCTGGAGGCCGGCCTTGCTGCCGAGCC
Organism: Chlamydomonas sp. UWO 241; assembly: GCA_016618255.1. NCBI lineage: Eukaryota > Viridiplantae > Chlorophyta > Chlorophyceae > Chlamydomonadales > Chlamydomonadaceae > Chlamydomonas > Chlamydomonas priscui. Next base: position 1,084,503 of record VFSX01000001.1, read on the forward strand.
ACATCCATTGTGCAGTCAAAAGTCGTACGAGGAAGACGAGAAGCCGGCATGCGCATCACATGGCCTAGCCACTGCATTGATCGCTTTGCCACAAGGCTCTCAATTGGCTCAGTGTCGCACGCCTGCCGAATATAAGTTAATCTGTGCCGGTCGACCAGGCGCACACCCAGAATGCGACGAAGGCAGTTAGAGTGGGCAACCTCCAATCGAGTCAGTTGTGTTTTAGTAGGGGCCCATGTTTCGCAGCCGTACAGAAAGTGGGGCAGCACGAAAGTGTTGTAAACCCGCATCTTAGACTGCACTTGCATCTTCTTGCTGGCCCAAATCTTATCAAAAGACGCAAACACGCCCAGCGCGCGACCGACACGCACACCGATCTCCTTTTCCACACCACCACTCTGGGTTATCCAACTCCCTAGATACTTAAATGCAGAGACGGTCTTCACTTCACCACCAGTCAGCGCAAACGTGGGCAGATCCGCGTCAAAATCTGCTGGCAAAATCATCACTTCTGTCTTGGCGGCGTTGATTTGCATGCCAAAGCTAGAGGACACTTTGTCAAGGATTTTCAGCATAAGCGCCAACTGAGCTGGGTCATGCGAGAACAAACATAAATCGTCGGCATACATCAGCATTACTATGCGCTCAACCGACGACGACAACACAGAGCCGCCGGCTCGGGTCACGACTGACACGCCAGCCCCCTCTGGCATCATGTCTAGCGCCTTTTTCACTATGTGGTCAATAAAAACATTGAACAACACAGGAGCAATGACGCACCCCTGTCGCACACCAGACGACACGGGGAATTCGTGCCCGATTTTCCCAGCCAGCCGCACGGCAGCTGCGGTGTTGGTGTGAAGATCCTCCAACAGATCAATAATGTGCGGATGAACACTATATAATCTAAGGACTCTCCACAGTGCCACACGGTTTATGCAATCGTAAGCTTTAGAATAGTCGACAAATGCCACAGCCATGCATTGTTTGTACTCGGCATGTGCCGCGCTCAGCGAGCGCAGAGTAAAAATCGCATCAACAGTGCCTCTGCTTTTTCTGAAACCACACTGAGCCTCATGCAACTGACCATCAACCTGCGTGGAGACGCGGTGCAGAAGTATGGCAGCGTACACTTTCCCGGCAATAGAGAGAAGGCTTATACCGCGGTAGTTACCAGGGGAGTCACGCGGACCCTTCCCCTTGTATAACGGTGTGATAATAGCAGTTTTCCATTCCCTCGGGGCTCTCCCCGACCGCCATACGGCGATGATGACCCGGTGGAGCCATGCGATGGCAGGTGGGCACCGCAACAGCATGGCGTCCAGCTGGTCACCGCCCGGAGCGGCGGCCGAGCGCAACGCTCGCACACACGCCTCCGTCTCAGCCAGGTCAGGGGGGCGCCCGTGCGCCTCGTCCATCTCTGTGGCGCGTGTGAGCTCAAACGCCGCTACATCGTTCTCCAGCTGGTTCAGGGACTCGTCGCTGAGCTTTGTCTCCCCGTCATATAGCTTGTCGAATGACTCTGTCATGGCCTTCAGCACCCCGTCTGGACCGCTGTGCAGCGCGCCCGAGACGTCCCGCATGGCAGGTGGAGGGTTGCGGGGCAAATTGGGGGCTTGTACGTTGTGTGGAGGCCAGTGGGCCGCGCGACTGCGGGCGTACAATCTGCAGGAGTACGAGGTGGGCACGCGATGGGGTGTGGTGTGGGACGAGGGTCGAGTGAGTGTAGGGGGCCCCGGCTTTAAGCGCGTGTGGTGGTCATTGGGCCGTGCGGCTGCGGGCTTGCATTCTGCAGGAGTACGAGGTGGGCACGATATGGGGTGTGCGGGGCAGGTTGGAGGGTTGCGGGGCAAATTGGCGGCTTGTACGTTGTGTGGAGGCCAGTGGGCCGCGCGGCTGCGGGCATACAATCTGCAGGAGTACGAGGTGGGCACGATGTGGGGTGTGCGGACGAGGGTGGGGACGAGGGTTGAGTGTGGGGCATGCGGGCGCCCGCGTGTGGTGGTCAGTGGGCCGCGCGGCTGCGGGCGTACAATCTGCAGGAGCACGAGGTGGGCACGATGTCGGGTGTGTGGACGAGGGTGGGACGAGGGTTGAGGGAGTGTAGGGGCTCCCGGCTGTACGCGCGTGTGGTGGTCATTGGGCCGCGCGGCTGCAGGCGTACATTCTGCAGGAGTACGAGGTGAGCACGCTGTGGGGATTGCGGGGCTAATTGGAGATTTGCGGGGCAAATTGGAGGTTTGCAGGGCAAAGGCTTGGGGGCTTGCACGAGGAGCGCTGGGGATTTGGGAGGTGAGTTTAGTGAGCGCTCCAAGTTGTGGGGCATGGGGTCGCCGGCTGTGGTGGCCAGTGGGCCGCGCGGCTTCAGGCGTGCATTATGAAGGCGTACGAGGTGTGGACGGTATGGGGTTTGTGGGGAAAACTGGAGGTTTGCGGGTCAGTTTGGGGATGTGGGGGCTTGCACGAGGAGCGCTGGGGATTCGGGAGGTGGGTTGGATGAGCGCTCCAAGTTGTGGGACATGGGGGCGCCGTCGGTTTGCGCGTGTCGTGGTCAGTGGGCCGCGCGGCTGCGGGCGTACATTCTGCAGGAGTACGAGGTGAGAGCACGAGGTGGGGATTGGGGGGCAAGATGTGCGTTTCGGGGTTTATACTTTGTATGGCGTGGGACTTCTCACGGCGTGGGCTACATGGTGGTTGGGTTGACGGTTCATCGCGTAGGCTGCATCAATACCTGCAACAACACCTGCAACAACATATGTAACACAAACTCGCAACAACACCTGCAACACCACCTGCAACACCACCTGCAACACCAAATGAAACACCAACTGCAACACCACCTGCAACAACAGCAGAGCAACACCAACTGCAACAACCCCAGCAACAACACCAGTGCAACACCGCCTGCAACACCAAACACCGCCTGCAACACCAACTGCAACACCACATGCAACACCACATACAGCACCACCTGCAATACAACCAGTGCAACATCACCTGCAACACCAACTGCGATGCCAGTGCAATACCCACCCTGCATCACCAACTGCAACACCACCTGCAACAACACCACCTGCAACAACACCTGCAACACGACCTGCAACAACGCCTGCAATACCGCCTGCAACACCACCTGCAACACCAGACACCAACTGCAACACCAACTGCAACACGACCTGCAAAACCGCCTGCAACACCACCTGCAACACCAGACACCAACTGCAACACCAACTGCAAGCCTAAGTTGTTCCACGCACTGCCCTGTGCGCGCGTGCAGGACGGCCATGTCAGCCTTCTGGATCAGTACCAGGCGTCCCTCGGGGTCATGCGCAGGTGAGGAGTGTGGGGAGTATGGAGGGTTGGGAGTTGAGAGTGTGTGGGGGTGGGGGGGGGGGGAACGCTTGCTCGTCTACTGGATCAGTACCAGCCGTCTCTCGGGATCATGCGCATGTGGGGAGGAGTGTGGGGAGTGTGGGGAGTGTGGGGGATCGGGAGTGGAGAGTGTGTGTGGATTGGGGGGAAGGGGGGGAACGGTCGCTCGCATTCTGGATCAGTACCAGCCGTCCCTCCGACTCATGCGCAGGTGGGGAGGAGTGGGGAGTGTGGGGAGGTCAGGGACAGTCGCTCGCACCGCATACGCACACAGACACACAGCAAATGTGATTGGGTTTGGGGTTTGGGGTTTGGGTTTGGGGTTTGGGTTTGGGTTGAGGGTGACAAGGGTTTTTAGGCCGTTAGGTTTGGGGCTTGAAGAGTGTGTGTGTGTGTGTGTGTGTGTGTGTGTGCGTGCGTGCGTGCGTGCGTGCGTGTGTGTTGTGTGTGTGTGTGTGTGTGTGTGTGGTTTGGCGTGTGCGTGGTGTTAACGCGACCTTACAGGTGCACCCCCTCTCGTTGCCGCTCGTGCGTGTGCGCAGGCTCACACCTGAGCAGCGCGCACGCCTGCCGTTTCTGCCGCCTTTGGAGAGCCAGCTGGTGAGCACGCAGGAGGCAGCAGCGGCGGCAGCGGGCCGCGCGGGGTCAGCGCGCGCGTGCGGGCGGGGCGGCGAGCGCGGCGGGCGCGGCGAGGACGGCGGGCACGGCCGGCGCGGCGGGCGCGGCGAGCACCGCGGCGAGCACGGCGAGCACGGCGGCAGTGGCAGCGACGGCGGCGGCAGCGGCGGCAGCGGCAGCAGCGGCGAGAGTGAGAGCGGGAGCGACAGCGAGAGTGGTAGCGAGAGTGGCGACGGTGGCGGAACCGAGCCTCAGGAGAGGGCAGGGGAGCACGGGGGCGAGGAGGGCGTTGGGGGCAGCACCACCAGCAGAAGCAGCGCCGGCGGGGGTGGAAGCAGCGGGTAGGATGGCGCCGTGCCGTCCACATCGATGCCGTGCTTTCGCCGCTCTCGCTGGCGTAACTGACTCGGCCATAGTTCAGGCAGGCACACACGAGTTGTATCCTGGTAGCGCAGAAAGTCCAGATGGTCACCAACGAAGGCCCAGCCTAGCGTCCAGCGTGGTACTCGGCCGTGTTGGCCTTGTTGGCCAACAAGCGCGCCACTTGATCTTGGAAAAATTTGGCTGTAGCCAGTAGTAGTGCGTGAGTACTGACACGCTGTAACGCTCTGCCCTCCCTTCTAACGCTCGCATGGTGGCCGCGGACCACATCATCACCACACGGTCTGCGGGGCATCATGTTGGCTGAGCGGCTGCCGTTCTAGGCGCAGGACTCCCCACGCCATGCGGCCGCCTCCAACACCGCCCATGCGTGCCTTTGCCACCTGCCAAGTGACCTGCGAGTACACTTCCCACCTTCTGCCACCGTGGCTGTTAGAGCCGACTTCAAAAGCACTAAAAAACGGTTGTTGTCGTCCGCTTCACTCCCCCCCTGATCGCTCCAAGAACCCACTAAAGCACCACTTACACTGGCTATAAGTGGCAATAAACTGGAGCGCAAGCCAGCATCGACACCTTCCAGTAACGCTATATCAAACCGACCTGACACCAGTGTTTCTGCCAGTTTCTGTCTCGACTCACTCACAACCCACATTCCCCCAGTAAACGCAACGCTACCTGTGTCACGACACCCTGCAGCTGTGTCGCTCGCAACAGCCCATCCCGGCAGCTCTTCTCGTCAGCGCGCCGTGACCCCTGCAGGGACCAAGACACCATCGCACCATCGCAGTCCACCTCGGATAACCTCGGCGACGCCCATCGGAAGGCGGCTGTGTAGATGGGTGGCGATCGTGGGGCTAGGATCCCCCGCAATTTGGTCAGTTGTGCGCCATGTCGGCCACATGTGCCGTTTCTGTCCTTGCGCCGCCCCCCCCCTCCCTTTCTTGCATCTGCGATGGCATGCGCTGGGACACGGGCACCTGGGTCACGTCTGGTGCCCTTGCCTGCTGGCAAGGCTGTGGGTCCCACCCCTAAATTCGCAAATGTCCAATGTCGATTGTGTGCAGATCGCGTTCGCGATCGCGACACCAAATCACTTGGCTATGCACGGACCAGAGGAGCACCAAGCACGCTCACCAGAGCGCCCCACTGTTGCTGACCCCAGGGTGCCCCATGCATATGTGCCCACTGCAGTTTGTGAGTCTCACCACCATCATGATGAGCACCACCTTCTACGCGCCCGCCCTCTCCTCCATGGCCGCCATCCACCACGAGCTGCAGTCGGCAACGGGCACCGCAGGCGCCGCCAGCCTCCCCGTGTCCAAGACGGCAGCCTTCCCCTGGATGGCGTGCCCGCTGCTGTTCAAGCCGGTCAACTCCGGGCCCCCGCACGCCGACGCGCCGGCGCTGACATCTGCGCTGTCGCTGCCGGCTTCCACTGCCCAGGAGGTTGAGCGCGGCAACGGGGTCAAGGCGGCCGCTCTTCCGCTTTACCACCGCCGCCATGGACGCGCGCGGAGTTGCGTCCGCCTCCATCGCCAGCCACTTGAGCTCACACGCGCCCGTGCATACGAGGCGATGACGACCGCTGCCGCCGCAAAGGGCAGCAGCGGCCGCATGCGCGGCGGCAGCACCATACAGCGCCGTCACTGGCCCTCGCGCGCGCCCGTCGGCGACCGCGGCCGACCCCAGCGCTGATTATAACGCCGCGCTGCTGGCCGTGCTCTTCACATGCAGCAGCCAGCAGCGCATGGCCAAGCTGCTGCTCAAGACTCTTGCGGGCAAGCGTGCCACCGTGGAGCGCAGCCTCAGGGCAGCGATGGGGAACAACCCGGCCGTCAGCAAGACGATGCGCAAGTGAGTTGCAGCAATCCGAGCGCGCGCCTCGTGTGCATGCGTATGCGTTGACCCGCGGTGACGCTGACTTAAATCATTCGGAGCCAGGCCTCGGCCAGGCCTGCTCTAAAAGCAGACCTGTCATGCATGCACGTGCACGGCCCACCATGGCCGCCCCGTTCCTCGCAGGATGGCAACCGAGGCTGGCGGTTTCATGGTCCAGCGTTGGCGGCAAGCAGGACACGCTTGGGCGGATTCTGACTTCAGCTGGCGTGGAAGCCGCCGTGTCGCTCGGCTACCGCGGACCCACCCCCACGCTTGAATCAAGCAGCTTCAAGCGCGTTCAAGCGGGTTCCAAACCAGTTGATAGTGTGGGGTGTTGCGGTGACTTCATCTCGGCCCCCCCTGCTCCCTACTAGCTCGACGCGTGCTCAAGTGAGACCTAGGTGTAGTGGGTATAGGGCGTGGAGACCCACTAGTGTTGCGGAGCGTGGGTGTCTCACAAACAGGGCATCCGTTGTCTGGGGTCGTTTGTTGCACAAAAACCTGGGCTCGAAGGTACGCATCGCTGGCCGTGTGACCCCAAGCGACGGCCTAGAACCCCAGACAGGGCCTGATGAGAGAGCTAGTTTTGACACGGCACCGACATCAATTCTTCGATCCCATCATCCTTCGATCCATCAATATACGCCCACCAACCCGACACACATATTCACCCAAAGTCGCCACTCTGGCCACTCTGCTCAAGCGCGACCCTTCCCCGCGCCCCCAAGCCCTTCGCAATCGTGCATAGACGTCAAGACGACAGAGCTGTGACATACATACGCCTTACGGGCACTTGAGCACTTTGGTGGCAAACCCAAACCGAGCGACCCCTTCCGGCGTCAGATTACCTCGGCAACACCAGTTGGCAGCCTGCCGTGCGTCTGGGGGAGGTGCGTGCAGCTGGGAGGCGCCGGGAATCGCTTTTTGCTCGCCATGCAACATGTGTTCACCGGCACACAGGATCCCCGCTCGCTGCTGCTGCCACCCCGCCCCATCTCCCGCGTCTGACCATGCCTTGGGGTATGCCTGGGTTAAGCGCGCGCGCCTGCCGCGCTGGCGTGCTCCCGAGCGCCCACCACGACGTTATAATGTCGCTCACGCCCCGATTTGCTCCAGATCCGCCCTCTGACCCCGCCTTACCCCGCCCTGGCTCCGAGCGGAGTCCACATTGCAGCCGTGCGCACACAGCAGAGAGCACACCAATCACCACGCCCAACTGCTTCAAACTGACACGCATGCACGCCCCCTCCCCTCCCCATGCCCCCCCTCCCCCCATGTCCCCGCCTGACCTCGCCCTGGCTCCGCCTTGCAGCCGTGCGCACACAGCAGAGAGCACCCCAAGCAGCACGCCCAACTGCTGCAAACTGTTGCCGCGCATGCACGCCGCCCCCCATGTCCCCGCCTCCCCATGCCCTCCCTCCCCCCATGTCCCCGCCTTACCTCGCCCTGGCTCCGCCATGCAGCCGTGCGCACACAGCAGAGAGTACACCAAAAAACACGCCCAACTGCTGCAAACTGTCGCCGCGCATGCACGCCCCCCCTCCCCATGCCCCCCTTGCAGTTTTGTGCCATGGTGTACATGAACAACGCCGTTGCGTGCGTCGCCCCAGGCGGCGCTGCGTACCCCGCCACCCTCGCCGCCGTCCACATGTCGGTAACAGGTATCGCAGCCGGCGGCGTGTTGCTCGCTCACCCGTCCACCATCCCAAGCGCCGCCGCCATCATCGGCTGCGCGCTCATCCCCGGCATTGGGCCCCTTCCCTTCACCGCCGCCGCACACGCCGCAACCCCCATAAACTGCGACGCGCACTCGTCGCTCTACGGGCACGCGACGAGCGAGAGCGCCGTCGTCCCCGCACACGCCAACGCAACGGCGCTCGCATCCGCTGTGCAGCTGCTGGCGGCCGCCGCCTCTGTCTCCCCGACGCAAGCGAACGCCGCCGCCTTCGCGCGCGCCAGGAGGCTGGCGCGCGCATCGCCACCAGCAGCCGTCGCCTCTGTCACCCCGTCGCGCGCCTCGACGAGCATCCGCGAAAGGCACGAGCTGCCGACGCGCAAGCACAAGTACCACGATGGCGAGGAACTTCTGACGGACGAGTACACATGCCCTGCCGGCGAGGAACTGCCGACGTTCAACCTCGAGTGCCTTCCGCCGACGTTCAACGCCCAGGACATGCACGCCGCGCACGCTCTGTTCTGCCTCAATGCAGACAGCTCCCCCAACTCTCCAATGAGCATGGACCACGGCATCCGCGGTGCCTTCAGCATCTCGTCTGACGGAAGCGCGAGCAGCAGCGGCGGCGGTGCCTCGCCAATCGACTCGAGCGCGGACGAGCGCATCGCATCACGCAAGCGCGGCCGCACGGCTGCCGGCAGCAGCGGCGGTGACGAGCTCGAGGGGGGCGCGCGCGCGCCGGCAAACAAGCGCCCGCGCTCCGGCACGTACGTGCCTGCTGTGGAACGCGCACGCGCACGCGCATCCGCACCGCGCGCGACACCGCACGCCGCATCGCCCGTCGCGCGGCCCGCGCGCCCCAAGCCGCTGACGCCCGTGCAGCAGCGGATGGTTTCGGGCGTGCTCATCTTCATGGCGGACAGAGGGCCGGTGCTGGAGGCGCCCGTGCGGCTCGCACTGGGCGACACCGCGGACGTGAGCATCGCGATGCGCAACATGCTGGAGGTCACGCACCTGCTCTCGCGCACCGGCAAGGGCGGCCGGTGGGACCCACACGTGTACTCGCTGACGACGGCAGGCGTGGCGGCGGCGGCGGCGGTGCTCGCGGCGGCGGCGGCACCGGCGGGCCTGTAACCAGGCACTGACCAACTGCGAGTGCTGACTGCCTCAGCCGGCAAGTGAGCGATGCCACTATTCGACCTCAGATTCACAGTACGCCCCAGCCGCCGTACTGTCGCTGCTGACCCTGAGCATTCCATAGTGATTGTTCTCTTGATCTGATAACCTCTCGATCTGATGTCGAAATATACACTAATTTCTCGCGACTCCCCCGTATCTGATTTGTTTTGCCTCAGCAGACCTTGACCTTGATTGATATCGCCGTAATTTTGACCTAGGTGATCGCACAACACAAATTCCCAAGGAACGACTATACTAGTGGGCACGTGAATACATAGATGATGATGATGATGATGATGAGAGTTTTACAATCCACTTCTGGCGGTCACACGTACGGTTCCAAAGCTCCAGTAGGACTTAGAGAATCAAGGCTCACGGCCCACAAAAGGTCAAGCCACAAGTAGCCCACGGTAACGCCATCCACACTTGGTGGCGGGCGCCAAGCAAGCAGCACCACTGTGCAGGCTGCACACCCAGCCCCTCAAATGGCCAGAGGGCGGACCCAAGGTATAAAACCATGAAGGGACCAAAAAGCCCTCCCCCAGACCACCGGAAGCGGGGCTAGTAGCACACCCGCCGCAGCACTCTACTCAGCGACCACACCGCACCCGCCACCGCACGCGTGTGGCGCCACCTCCCCTTCAAAAACACCCCCAGAGGGAATGCCATCTAGCAAGCAGGTGCAGGCACCCGCTCGCCGTCAACGACGAGGCGCGCGCGGTGGAACTGCGCCCGCTTCCCCGCAGCCTTGGCGGCGAGGAAAGCGGGCCACAGCGCCCGGTGCTGCGCCTCCTCGCGGTCACTGAGGACGTCGAAGACAGCAGCCGACGGGTCCACGTCGCGCAGGTTGCGGCGGGAGCGCACGACGGTGTCGGCCACAGCGTCAGACGCCACGGTAAAGAGCGCGCGTTGTGACGAGTGGCCCTAGATACTGCGTACGCACACAAGTGCGCGCAGTACGGCCCAGGATTGAGAAAGGTATTCCAAGCTTGGCTTTATTGGCGCGCGTTGTGACGAGTGGCCCTAGCTACTGCGTACGCACACTAGTGCGCGCAGTACGGCCCAGCATTGAGGAAGGCATCGAAGCAGAACACAGTTGTAAAAACACAGTTGGGCGTCTCACTGGTCTGCAACTCGGTGCCAGCAGCTCGCCTTCAGTGCAAGGTGGCGTGCAGCGTGAGCGAGACACACACGCAGCAACTGTGCCGCCTGTCTTCCAGCCGCGCGGGCTGGCTGGCAGCAGGCAGCGCGTGGGCGGGCAAATGCAGCCAGCAGCGTGCGTGCACACAGATGCGCTGGCAGATGAGGGTGCAGCCCACTCCCGCGCGCGGCACGCTTGTCAACAGGGTCAGCAGGGTCAGCAGGGTCACACGCGCACACACACCTGCACTTCAAGCCACACAATGCCTTGAAACGGAGATTTCTAAGTCTCACACATTGCTCGCGTACCCAGGCGTCGTTTGGCGTCAGGGCCAGATGGACGGCAGCGCAGGGTTCACCAGAGGTGGTCTTAGGGCGGCGCACGCAGCACGACCCGCCGCGTCGCGATCGCAGACTGTGGGCAGCGCAGATGCTGATCAGGGCTGAAGCAGGAAGGAGCCCACGCTGTGTGATACAATCTGTTCCGATGATGACATGCACGCAGTGCACGCCCAGCTGGTCTGCATGGGGAGTCGGGCCACATGCGCATGCAAGGCTCATACGCAGGTCGCATGGGTGTGTGTCTGGGTGGGGGGGACACGGCCATCAGCGCATGCACATGCAACGAAACGCAGCAGGCCACTCCGCTGCATGGGCGGAGGCATGAGGGGAGCCTGGCTGGCCCATGCGAGCCAGCACTGTCTGCGCGCATGGCCCAAGGGGCACGTTGCTGACGATGGCACGTCGTAGCTGCGCACTGCAGTGCGTGCGTGCGTGCACCGGTACCGCAGCCTTGTGCACGCTTGCACACACGCCTGCATGCGCACATATCTCGCTGCGCCCCCACCCCATACGCGCACGAGCCTTGCAGCTACTCTCCGTCTGCAAGTGCTCTGGCGCGGCGCCCCTAACAATACGTGGGTGTGCTGCACGCCCACGCGGCGTGCAGAGCAGCTGGCGACAGGTGGTTGGAGGAACCCGGCGGGGAGTCGCGCGCACTCCCCCTTTACAAGCCGCATTGACAGAGGGGGCGAGGCAGCCTCAACCAACATCATGGTGGATCACCGAGGGGGCTCGTGCCTCTCGATCGCTGCAGGGCGGCGGCGCAGTGTCTGGGCAGCCCAGACACACCGCGACATACTCCGAGCATGGCTTGATACAGCACATTACAGTGCTGCGTGTGCTGCGTCTCTCTGCCGATGTACACATCCATGATGCCTGGGTGGGCAGTAGAGCACGGGAGCATAGAGTGTGCCATGGCAGAGATGCACACGACTCTTTGTGCTCGTGTGGTCAGGCGTGAGCCGCCTGTTGATGACCGCCTCTCCGCTGTGACTTGTCTGCTTTGCCTGCCTGTCCTTTCTGTCTCCTGTCCCATGTTCGGGCCTAGGCCTTGGCTTGTCACTCTGTCCTTCTGTCAGGTTAAGCTTCGCGTAACAAGTTCCTCCCCTCCCCCCCCAAAGCGTGTCTAGCGCACGTGCGGTGTGGTGCAGATGGAATGGAGCTCTCTGTAAGTCCCATGCGCCCTGATGATGACTCAAGACCTCGTCTCCTGCCGATCAGTCCCTGCCAGGCGCAGCTGCATCTGTGTGTGCTCTGCTGCCTCTCCCACAGTTCCCAGCCACACGCTCCAACAGAGCGCGCCCGCTGCAGCGTGTAGCGGCGCCTGTGCGTGATGAAAGTACTTGCTTGGAGCCACAGGACCAGGTGGCAACAGGCGCTCGCCGGCCGAGACCCCTCCTGTCGTGCACTGCTGGGCGGGGGAGCCCCCCCCCCTCCTCGCACACACAGGCGACCAGCAGCTGCGCCTGCTGAGGGGATGCGGCTGGCGGCTGGCGCGGGCCTGAGGGCAGCAGCAGCTGCCTACAGCCTGGGTGCCACGGGCACGCGTGTCTGACCTTAGTCTCGACCTGGGACAGGTCTCGCCAGCGTGTGTGGTGGAGAAGGGCTGGGAGCGCTCGCCGCCAGCAGCAGCAGCGGGCACGCAGCACACGTACTGCGTCAGGTCGTTCCTCAGCTTCTCCCCAGCTACCACCTGGCTCCTCCCAGCCTCCCAGTAGCGGGGTCTCGCCAGTCGTGGCAGAGGGCGAGGAGCGTGGCGGCCGCTATTTCCTCCTCCTGCCTGGTCGCTCGCCCACGGCGCCCAGCAGAGGTGCTGCACAGGCTTCGCAACTGCCGAGTCCCTCGGCTGCGTGCGCCGCCCGCTGCTGCGGGTGGGTCCATGGGGCGGCAGGGCGGGGCCAGCGCAGCACACAAATGTGGCCGGCGGCGCTGCGTGCTGCGCTCCTGGTGGCTTGGCACGCCAGCTGCTGGACACATGCCCCTGCCTCAGGCGAGGAAATGCCCATGGCTTGGAGGCTAAGGTGGTCACCCCCAGGCACCACAATGGCACGCCCTGCATGGCGCTCGTCGCATGGGCATATGGGCGCATTGGCACCGAAGCATGCCAGCGAGGCTGTGCTCCTCCCTCACGTGTCTGTGCGGCCTCCTACACTTCAGTAGTAGGAGGGCATGCCAGTAGTATGGCCTCCCGAGGCCATACTATTGGAGCGCCCCCCCTTCCATTTTCAGCGGGTGGAGCTGGGTGGATTTCACTGATGCCATCAGTGGCTGGTGGTGGTTCAGCGTGCCCTTGGCAACCTCAGGTGCAGTCTAGCTGCTAAGGAGCACTGCTCGTGGAGTTGCTAGACGGTTTGTGTGTCCGTCGTGTGGAGTGTGAGTCTCTATTAAATCGCGAGTCTCCCATTTGCTCTGTTGGGCAGTCACTACTCGACACCATGGGCATGCGGTATCGGTGGGCGCTGGCCTGCGTGGCGCTTGTGGCGCTGAGCGGCTGTGTTGCCGCGCAGGATGGGGCCGATAGCGTGTGCACCGCCGAGGCTTGCGCATCGGTGAGGGGGGAGGTTCAGGGACGCACGCGCAGACGACACTGGCTGCCTAGCTGACCACTGGGGCTCTCGATGGCATGGCGACGACCGCCCCGCGCATGCGGTTGCCGCAACAGCCCACGCTGTACCGCACGTGACACAACGAATAACGCCACTCAGCCTCAGCCATGCACAGCAGCTGTTTGGGACGGCTGGGTGGCTGTCGCGAGTGAGTGGAGTGATCTGCGTTTGGGTCTTACGGCCCATCCATGCCCCCCCCCGCATGCGCGCAGCACACTGGTATCTTGGAGCGCAGGGCGTCCGCGTGCACACAGCATGCGGAGGCCCAGAAGGGAGACCTGGCGGCCCTGCAGAACGACATCGACCAGCTCGTGGTGAGTAGGCAGGCGGACTCGTTGAAACGCCGTGCTGCAAGAGAGGCTGCATGCATGCGTGCATGCTCATGCCATGCACACTCCCGTTTCATCGCAGGGGCAGGCCGACAAGCTCAAGAGTGACTGCGACATGAAGGTTGCGACCGTCCAGTTTGAGTGCAAGGGACAGGTCGAAGCAGCCAAGAAGGCCTCGGAGGCCACGATCGCTACCCTGACGGCCGACTTGGCCAGCGCGCTGGTAGGGGGAACGCACGGGGCTGCACTGGCTGCGTATACCTGCAGCGCGCGCCCATGCGGCACGCCATGCCATGCGAGCCTTGCCAGCGCACATACCCCATTCGCGCCCCAGCCCCGCCCCACCTCCCCACCGTCCGCCGCGCACCGCGCAGGCGCAAGCTTCCACCGCCTCGTCGGCCGCGCAGGACATGGCAGCGGCCGCAGTTGCGCGCAACGCGCAGCTCGAGGCCGAGATCGCTGGCCTTCGCGCGCAGGTGTGTGTTGCGTGTGTGTGTGTGTGTGTGTGTGTGTGTGAGTGTAAACAGCGCGCACCACCCCAAGCCGCATCGCCCCACACCCACCATCCCACCCACACCACCCATCCACCCGCCCGCCTTCCCCTGCCCGCCTTCCCTTGCAGCTCACATCCTCGTCTGCTGTCAACGCGGACCTCGGCTCCATCGCGCGCGCCTCTCTGAAGCTGTACCTCTCGGCACAGGACTGCGTGGTGGCTGAGGCCAAGCTGCTGTTTGCGGTGTGTGTGCGTGTGTGTTTGGAGGGGGGTAGGACTGCGTGGTGGCTGAGGCCAAGGTGCTGTTTGCAGTGTGTGTGGTGTGCGTGCTTGTGTGTGTGTGTGTGTGTGTTTGGAGGGGGGTAGGACTGTGTGGTGCCTCAGGTCAAACTGCTGTTTGCGGTGGGTGGATGTGCGTGCATGCGTGTGTGCGTGCGTGCGTGTGTGTGTGTGTTCGTGTTTGGAGGGGGGTTGGACTGCGTGGTGGCTGACGCCAAACTGCTGTTTGCGGTGCGTGTGATGTGCGTAGCGGTGGTGTGTGTGGGAGGCGAAGGGTGGGGTGGGGTCAAGGCGAGAACAAACCGCACCAAGCCGAACAGTAACAGTTACGTCGGCTTTCCAGCAAAGACTACCTCTAGTCCTAGTACCACCGCCTAGACCCAAGTCCAGTTCTGGCCCTAACAATTACTTGAGAGGGGCGGTAGCCACCAGCCGGCCACCAAGCCGAAACAAAAACCGAACCAACCACTCCACAGGAGCTGAAGGAAGGCAACACGACCCGCCTCGCGACGCTCACTGAGTCAGCCGTGCAGTCAGCATCCTCTGCCGTGTCGGCCGCAGCAACTGCTGTTGTCGACGCGACAACGCACCTGCACACGCAGGTGTGTGTGTGTGTGTGTTCGGGGAGGGGGGCCGGTCTGCGCAAGTGTCACACGCAACAACTGCTGTTTTCGACATGACAATGCACCTGCACACCCAGGTGTGTGTGTGTGTGTGTGTTTGGGGGGGGGGGGGTCTGCAGGTGTGTGTGTTGGTGTGTTTATGTGTGGTGTGGTGTGTGGTGTAGCAGAGTAGCCTGCTTAGCTGGAAACCCCGTGTTACTGTGTGGTGTGGTAGTGTGTGTGTGCGTACACGTACGCGCGCAGCTCACCAAAAAGGCGCCAGCCGTGTCTTACCCTGAAACCCTCGACCCCACCCCACCATACACACACACACAAACGCAGCTCACCGAGAAGGCGCCCGGTGTTGCGTCCTCGCTGAACGCCGCGTGCGCCTGGGTGTCTGCTTTCTACCAGGTATTTGCCTACACAAACTTGCAATCCGAGGGTGGGGGAATCGCCGAGGGGGGCATGGCACATGTCTGTGGTGCTGCGTCTGAGCTGAGCGCCGCATGCGCCTGGGTGTCTGCGTTCTACCAGGTATTTGACTGCCCAAACTTGCAATCCGAGTGTGGGGGCATGGCCCGAGGGGGCATGCATGCATTTGCCATATGTGCCTGTGGTCTTGCGTCTGAGCTGAGCGCCGCATGCGACTCTGGGTGTCGGCGTTCTACCAGGTGCATGCATGAGTTGGACTGACGACCAGAGGGGGTGGATTTTGTTGGGGGCATGCACGTATGTACCACACATGCCTCATCTCTCTCCCTCCCTCCTCTCTCCCTCCCTCCCCTCTCTCTCTCTCTCTCTCGCTCTCTCTCTCACCCTCACTCTCCACTCACTCATTGACACTCGCAGAAGCATGTGGTCGAGGCCGCGTGGACCGCCGAGGTGGTCAAGCAGTTTGCCATGGTGAATGACGAGCTGAAGGCGCTGCTGGCGCGCAAGGTGCGCCGTTTGGGGTTTTCAGGTTTTAGGCCTAAAATACGGTTCAGAAATTTTAGTTTTACCGCTGCCAAAACTCATACACCCTGGAATGAGGTCAAGCAGTTTGCAGTGGTTAACGTCGAGCTCGAGGCGCTGCTGGCGCGCAAGGTGCGCTGTTTGGGGTTTTCAGGTTTTAGGCCTAAAATACGGCTCAGAAGTTTGGGGTTTACCGCTCGATTAACGGAGGCGCGTTCTCGTCGCCGAGCCCTGGACCCAGCATTGCGGCGCTGCTGGTGACTAGGATCTCCGTGCCGCTGACGAGCGGGATAAAATACGACTGGCCTGGCTCCTGCTAGACTGTCCCTCGGTGGAAACTACAGGAGCGGCTTGCCCGGCGCTGTCATGGCTTGGCGAGTAGCCGCGGCGCTGCCGCGACCCGTGCTGGGAGACGGCCCTTATCCTCCTCCCATGCAGGACGCCATGCGGCACCGATCTCGACGAGTTGATCGACGAGCGGAGGAGCTGGCGCCCGTCAATGCATGCTGGACATCGGTCAAGATGGCTGCTCGTGGGGGCGAGCTACCATCAGGGCTTCAGCGGTGGTGACCGCCGAGGCAACAACAGAGTTTATCCGCTTCACCATCGCAGCGTTTGTCACCGCGTTCACCCTCGAGGGCACTCGTCTGCCGGTGACTGGCGTCGGCATTGGTCTTCAGGCAGCCTGCCATGACGACTCTGTTTGCCCAGGCCCCCCTGGAGGGTGGGACCTGGCCATGCATGCATAGCTGGAATGCCATGTAACTGTAACTGTAAACGCCTTCACCCTGGAATGGGTTCAAGCAGTTTGCGGTGGTGAAGGCCGAGCTCGAGGAAGTAGTAGGAGGGTGATAGGGCCGAACTAGGGTTCAGAACTTCGGATGGGTTTAGGGTTTACATCAACCCGTCCTAAGTGTGTTCCCACTCACGACCTGGAAGTTCCTGCTGGCGTAGAAGAAGGGTGTGGAGCAGTGGTGTCCTTAAGGAAACCGAGAATGTCCTGTTTGCCCCCGCAACATTGTAGGGGAACAGACCGACTTGCCCCCGCAGGAGACGATTTTTTGTTGCAGAAAAGTGTGAAAACTGTGCCGATTCTCACACTTTATGGAGCAAAATTCCCGCGGGGGCTGTGGGGGCGCCAAGGACATCACTGGTGTGGAGCAACTCTGACTTCAGCGTTCTCGACGTCGGAGGCAACAGCGACTAGATGGCTAGATAACAAAACGAACAAACAAGCAAATCAACCAAGCAACAAACAGATAAGTAAGTAAGTAAACAGATCAACAAACAATGTTGCCCACCATGTTGCCCACGTGCAGATCCCCGAGTACCCTGCGCTTGCAGTGCTCAACGACCCCGTGTACATCCAGGTGTGTGGGGGGTGGGGTGGGGGGCGCCACGTGCTTGGGGGGGGGGGGGTTAATCCGACCCTTTGTACATCCAGGTGTGTGTGTGTGTGCGTGTGTGTGTGTGTGTACGCGCGTGGGTGTGCACGCGCAGGTGTGTGTATTGTTTGTGTGCACGCGCGTGGGTGTTTGTGTGCACGTGTGTGTGTGCGCATGTGTGTCTGTTTGCGCATGGGTGCGTGTGCAAATGTGAATGCTGGGGGGGGGGGGGGGGGGCATCTATCAGAGGGCCTGTTCCAAACTTCATGTGGCTCGTGCGCTCGTGAGTGGCACCATGTATGTACGGGTGTGTGTGCGCGCGTGCAGTTAGTTACTTACGGGAAGATGCGCGGGGGAGAGGGGGGGGGGGCAGAGGTGCGGGGCCCACCCTGCCTATCGACGCCCCCCATCGACGCCCCACTCTCCGTGCCGCTGCTCCTGCAGGCATCTTGTGCGCCTGCCCACACCTCCCACACTTCCCACCCACACCTCCCACCCACGCCCGACAGCTTATCGCCTACACCGTTATCGTCGCCTTGGTGTGCCTGCTCCTGCCCTCGTGCTGCTGTGGCTCACACACCTCCCACACTCCCCACCCACACCTCTCACACACGCCGACAGCCCATCGCCTACGCCCCCATCGGCGCCCCGCTCTCCCTGCTGCGGCTCCTGCAGGCATCTCGTGCGCCTGACCACACCACCCACACCTCCCACTCCCACACCACCCACACCACCCATACCTCCCACACCTCCCACACGCACCCGACAGCTCAACGCCTACACCATCATCGGCGCTTTGCTGTGCCTGCTCCTGCTGCCGCTGTCGGCATCTCCCCCC
The DNA here is from genome assembly GCA_016618255.1 of Chlamydomonas sp. UWO 241. NCBI lineage: Eukaryota > Viridiplantae > Chlorophyta > Chlorophyceae > Chlamydomonadales > Chlamydomonadaceae > Chlamydomonas > Chlamydomonas priscui. Next base: position 1,102,577 of record VFSX01000001.1, read on the forward strand.
CCCCTCCACACTCACTCACACACACACCTCCCCACCAACACCTCCCACACCTCCTACACTTCCGCAGCACAGTCACCTTCACCATCATCGGCGCTCCGCTGTGCCTGCTTCCGCTGCTGCTGTGGCTCGCACCCCCACACACCTCCCACACCTCTTCCACACACACGCACACCTCCCACACGCCCACAGCTCATCGGCTACACCATCATTGGCGCTCCGCTGTGCCTGCCCTCGCTCCCAGTGCTGCTGTGGCTCTCACCCCCACACACCTCCCACACTTCCCATCCACACCTCCCACACGCCCGCAGCTCATCGCCTACACCATCATCGGTGCTCCGCTGTGCCTGCTCTCGCTCCCGGTGCTGCTGTGGCTCGCGACGCTGCTGGCGCCCAAGGGCCCCTCCAAGGTGGGTGCTTTTTCCATGTGCCTGTTGAGCGGGGGCGGAGGGATGAGTCGAAGGGGGGCAGGCAGGGCGTGTCAACTGCCACAACCAGTGGCAGCAACACCTTGTTGCCGATGTCTGTACTGCCTGTACTGGCAGCAACACCTTGTTGCCGATGTCTGTACTCACACTGGCATGCAAGCGTCAGCACCATTGTCAGCAGTAGTTGGTCCAGCATGGCACGACGTTCCGCCGCTCTTTAGTTCCCCCCCCCCCCCCCCACAGCTGACCAACTCCTGCGTGCCTCTTGTGTGTGTGCGCACCGTGACATGTGCGCACGACGTGGCCGCGAAGAAGGCCGCCAAGAAAACCACACGTCTGGCAGCAGCACTTGCATGTACGCGTCAGCATCATTGTCAGCAGTCATCTGTTCAGCAGAGCACGACTTTCCGCCACTCTCAGTGCCCCCCCCTCCCCTCCCCCTCTTCCCCCCCCGAGCTGACCAACTGCTGTGCGCCTCTTGTGTGTGTGCGCACCGTGACTCTGCGCAGGACGTGGCAGCAAAGAAGGCCGCCAAGAAGGTCATCAAGAAGAACCATTGAGCAGCCCAGCCCTGGGCGAGCTCTGCCCGGCCTGATCGACCCGAGCGATACGCGGTCGATGAGCAGTGGCGCGGCAATCGGGCCGAGAAAAAGCACGCCAAGAAGAACCACTGAGCAGCCCACCCCTGGGCGAGCTCTGCTCGGCCTGATCGATCCGTGCGAGACGCAGTCGGTGATCTCTCACGCGGCAATCGGGCTGAGAAAAAGCACGCTGAGAAGAACCACTGAAAAGCCAACCCCTGAGCGAGCTCTGGTCGGCCTCTGACCAACCCCGAGCGAGACGCGGTCGATGAGCAGCCGCGCGGCAATCGGGCCGAGAAGAAGCGCGTCGCGCCACTGAGCAGCCCACCCCTGGGGCGAGCTCTGGTCGGCCCCTAGCCGACCCCGAGCGAGACGCAGTTGGTGCGCTGTCGCGCGGCAACAGAGCCGTGTCGAGCAGGCAGGCAAGACTGACCACCGAGTAACCAAGATGGCCCCTGATGGGGGGAGGTGGTCGGTGATCTCACTCGGCGGCGAACCACTGAGCAACCAGATTACCACGCCATGGACCCAAGCGACACGGTCGGCGAGGCGGCGGTGCCGTTGAACGTCACCACGTAGCCGGTGATAGAGCGGCGCGTGTCGACGCAGCCAGCGAAGTCGGAGTCGCCATAGTCCTTGACCGGGGTTGCCCGCCGCCGAGAAGAACCACTGAGCAACCTGATGGAGGGACGCGGTCGGTCTCGTCGCGGCAACTGCTGGGCTGCTGCCGAGAAGTCGTACGGCAGGCTGAATACGAGCCGCTGGGCTGCTGCCGAGAAGTCACTCGACGGGCTTACGACGAGCCGCTGGGCGGACCTAAGCGATCTGATTTGCCTGGGAGCGATTTGAGCGACGCGGTCGGTGCGACCGTGGTTGTTGGTTTGTTGGGGGGGGGGGGCGGGGGACTGCTGCTGCAGCTGCTAGAAGCATGTGGCAGCAGCGTCCCAGACCTGGGCCGTCATGACGAGGCTAGGGCACAGTGGCAGCCATTGCCATGTCCACCACAGTTGCCCACGGCCGTGCTCACCACGACGCGCGCGCTGCGTGTGGTGCTCGGCCGGTGCCACGCGTGTGCTGTCCTGGACTGTGTACGCTCGCACACTCCGTATACACTAGGCGGGGCCCTGCACTCTGCATCATGCGTTGAATGCACGCAGGCATGGTGTGGCATCAGGCCCAGCCTTGGCCTGGCAGGCACGTTGAAGTTGTTCCAATGATCTTCACACACACACCCTGGTAGTTGGTCACTACAATCCCGTCATTCCACAGCTAAACCTTACAGATCCAATATCGCCCACTTTGATCAACAGGCGCTCACACGTGTTGCAAGTCTCACCCAAGTGTGGGAGAGCGGTCCTAGGCGAGGCCTCATGTGGCCTCGTTCGAAGAGTGCTAGCTCGCGCCAGTGTAAAGTGTGCACACTGCAAGCGTACGTCGCTGCAGCACGACCGCATCGTAGCTAGACGCACGCTGCTTCCTCAGTATCAGCAGCGGAGCATGCCACCTCCGCGTCTTGCGCAGCTCAAACTCGCGTGTGATGGGGATGGTCGGAATTTTCTGGTGAGCCTAACGAAGCGCAATTGCGCTCAGCTCAACTGTCCACACGAGGTCTGGTGTGCTGCATGCGTGCATGGCGGTGTGCACATGTGTGTACACGATGGGGCACAGTACGGGCCAGAGTGCAGAGCGGAAGCACCCCTGATGGGGGCTGGGAACAGTTGGCCTCCGCTCAGCCTGGCATGTTTGCTAGAGGGACGTGACCACACTGCAAGCAGCGCGCGTCTGCAGCACCGGACGGTTAGCCACTCACAGGCGGAGCCTGTCTCTTTCAGGGCCAGCAAGACGAGCCTGACAACGCGGCATTAGACCACTGCATGCTCTGCTCGCACCTGCCTGTCTGACTGCCCGGCACTGCCCGCAGGACGCCCTCACTGCCAGAGGCCCGCGCCGTGTGCTCAACGCTGCATCACTGCCTCCACCATCTGGTGGCCATGCCTGCCTGTCTGGCCGACTGCCCAGCGAATGCCACAGGACTCTCGCACGGCCACCAGACGAGCCGTGTGCTCAACGCTGCGTATTCTCATTCACACGGCAAACACCGCCAACTGTGCCCTTCGCCCTGCCTGTGCAGGACTCTCTCAGGGTAAGCGAGACCAGCCGTAAGCTCAACGCGGCATCACTGCCTGCCGGTCTGGTGGCTACGCCTGGTCGCGCATACCCATGCGACCACTGACACACACCACAGCACTCTCTCATGGCCATCCGTAGGAGCCGTGTGCTCAACGCTGCGTATTCTCATTAACACGGCAAACCCCGCCAACTGCCCCCTTTGCCCTGCCCGTGCAGGACTCTCTCAGAGTCAGCGAGAAGAGCCGTGTGCTCAACGCAGCACCACTGCCTGCCTGTCTGTTGGCCACGCCTGCTCCCGCATGCCCGTGTGACCACTGACGCACACCAAAGGACTCTCTCACGGCCAACTGCCCCCTCACTAATCAAGAGACAAATTCTCTTGGTGAGCTAAAGAAGCAGCTTGATCCAACCCCACAGCAAAAAGCTGGGGGGTAGGTGGCACAGAGACGGGGTCGCTGTTGTAATATAAAACAACAAAACAAATCAGGTTAACATACTTCGGTGCAAATCGGAGTTGATTCAATTTTGCAAAACAGACACGTGTCACCCTGCCTGTGCAGGACTCTCTCAGAGTCAGCGAGACGAGCTGTGTGCTGAACGCAGCACCACTGCCTGCCTGGCTGGTGGCCAAACCTGCTCGCGCATGCTTTTGTGTGACCACGGACTGCCCCCTTGCATCTGACTGCCCGACGCACACAGGACTCTCTCAGAGTCAGTGAGACGAGCCTGGTGCTCAACGCGGCATCTGCACGGCACTCGCTGCACATCAACGAGGGGGGCATGACGATGGGGGACGACGCGCACTACATGGTGCGTGCGTGTGTTGTGTGTGTGGTGGTGGTGGGGTGGTGATGGTGGTGGTGGTGGTGTGTGTGTGTGTGTGTGTGTGTGTGTATGTGTGTGTGTGCGTACACGTGCGCGTGCGTGTGCATGTTTGTGTGTGTGTGTGTGCGTGTGCCTGTGGCTGCGTGCACACACCGAGGGGGGCATGACGATGGGGGGTGACGCACGCTACATGGTGTGTGGGTGTGGTGTATGGGGGGGGGGATGACGCACACTACATTGTGCGTGGGCGTGTGTGTTGTGGTGGTGGTGGTGCGTGTTGAATGTGTGTGTGTTGAATGTGTGTGTGGTTTGCGTGTGCGTACGCGTGCACGTGCGTGCCTGTGCATGCGTGTGTGTGTGTGTGTGTGTGTGTGTGCGTGCCTGTGTGTGCACGTGCGTGCCTGTGCGTGCGTGTGTGTGTGTGTGTGTGTGGCTGCGTGCATGCAACGAGGGGGGGGGGGTGGCGATGGGGGATGACGCGCACTACATGGTGCGTGTGCGTGGTGTGTGTGTCGGTGATTCCCCTGCGAGCCGTATACCGCTCCGAGCCGGATTTCCCATTTCCCAGAAAGCCACCACACACTTGGTGGTAGAAGGCGTAGAGCGGTGCGTTGAAAAGCTCGTGCCGAGAGCAGCCCAACGGCATGCGTTGCATGAATACCCGCTTTGTAGTGTGCCTGGTATGAGCGGTCAAAGTTGCTGGAGCCAGCAAAAAACTAATTACTAAAATCCTTCCCAGGGACCACTGGTGTGTGTGTGCGGGGTGTGTGTGCTGCTTATGTGAGTGTGCGGCTTGGCTGTGTCTGAACGGCACGCGCTGCCATTCATATATGTGTGCATGCACGCGCGTTGTCACTGAGAGAGGGAGAGATGGGGAAGAGGGGAGGAGCGGGAGGAGGGGGGGAGAAGGGGAGAAAGGGAGAAAGGGGCTCGATTAACGGAGGCGCGTTCTCGTCGCCGAGCCCTGGACCCAGCAATGTGGCGCTGCTGGTGACGAGGATCTCCGTGCCGCTGACGAGCGGGGTAAAATACGACTGGCCTGGCTCCTGCTAGACTGCCCCTCGGTGGAACACTTCAGGAGCGGCTTGCCCGGCGCTGCCATGGCTTGGCGAGTAGCCGCGGCGCTGCCGCGGCCCGTGCTGGGAGACGGCCTTATCCTCCCCCCATGCAGGACGCCATGCGGCACCGATCTCGACGAGTTGATCGACGAGCGGAGGAGCTGGCGCCCGTCAATGCATGCTGGACATTGGTCAAGATGGCTGCCGGTGGAGGCGGGCTACCATCACGGCTTCAGCGGTGGCGACCGCCGAGGCAACACAGAGTAAATCCGCTTCACCAATCGCAGCGTTCGTCACCGCGCTCATCCTCGGGGCGCTCGTCTGCCGGTGACTGGCGTTGGAAGGTCTTCAGGCAGCCTCCATGACAACTCTGTCGTCCATGCACCCCTGGAGGGTGGGACCTGGCCATGCATGAGGCATGGGGCGCCGGCTGAGCCCCATGCAAACGAGAGCTGGACAGCCATGCACTGCCAGGCGGGGACCGTTCCAGTCAGCGCCAGTCGGCTCTGCCGCTTGACTGGCCACAAGGCCACTACTGTGACCTGAGGAAGGTCCTCTCCTATATGCTCCTTGCCAGACATGTCTCTCAGAGACCGCTGTTTGGGGTAGTCTAGCCGGCGGGAGCGGTAGTCTATCGGCCGGGAGCCGGCGGTACTCTAGTACTTAAGTGTGCTGGAGTATCGGCGGGTGTCTCTAGTAGAAGAGTAGCCTGCTTAGCTGGAAATCCCGTGTTACTGTTACTGTTACACCCGCAATGTCCCTGATGCGCATCATCCCTGTCAGCGTGCACGCGCGCACGTGTGTGTGTGTGTGTGTGTGTTGCTGGAGTATCGGCGGGTGTCTCTAGTAGAAGAGTAGCCTGCTTAGCTGGAAACCCCGTGTTACTTGTCACTTGTTACTTGGGGAGAGGAGGAGAAGGGGAGAGGCGCAACACACGCACACACACACACACACACACACCTGCATGCACACACAATGTGCGCGTGCACACACACGCGTGCACACACACACGTGCACACACACACGTGCACACACACACACACACACAAGCGCACACATGCAGGCACACACACACACACACACACACACACACACACGCGCACACACACACACACACACACACACAGGTGTCTGCCGAAGACGTCTCCATCCTCGACCGCATCGGAAGCGGTGCAAGCAGTGTCGTTTACAAGGCGCTCCGGAAATCAGACGGGCGCTGCGTCGCGGTGAAGAAGATAAACGCGTTTGAAAAGGTGTACAATGTCTCAGCGGTGTGTGTGGGTGTTGGTGTTATACAAGGAAGTGTGGGTGTGGGTGTGTGATGGGGGGGTCAACGAGGTGCAAGGCGCCCCGGAAATCGGACGGGCGCTGCGTCGCGGTCAATAAGATAACCGCGTTTGAAAAGGTCGGGGGGGGGGGGGGGGGGGGCTCGGTCCACCATTGGTCCACCATTGGTCCACCATTAATCAACCATTTTCCCAACCTTGGTCAACTCTCGGTCAACACTTGGGAACACCTTGCAGGACAGCTAACGTCAAAAAACAGATATCGGCGCTGTGTTGAGTTTGCGCACGCGAGTTTTGAACCCAAAACCCAAGCCCCACTTAAACCGTCAACCCTTGGTCAAACCTTGGTCATACCTTGGTCAAACTTTATTCAACCCCTGGTAAACCTCGCAGGACGCGCGGCGACAGCTGGTCAACGAGACCAAGGCGCTGTGCGAGAACGCGCACGGGAGATGAACACCCCAACCCCAACCCCATTTAAATCCTAAATCTTTGGTCAAATCCGGTTCAACACCTGGTCAAATATTGATTAACCCCTGGTCAACCTCGCAGGACACGCGGCGACAGCTGGTCAACGAGATCAAGGCGCTGTGTGAGAACGCGTCGGGTGTGTGCCCACACCTCGTCTCCTTCTACGGCGCGTGAGTCTATAGAGGGGTTTGGGTTTGTTTGAGGTTTGGGTTTAGGGTTTAGGGTTCTGAGTTTATAGAGGGCTCCTAGGCACGAGTTTCTGGTTTTGATTTGTTTAGGATTTGGCGTTTAGGGTTTAGGGTTTTGATTGGTTTGGGGTTTGAGATTCAGGGGTTGTAGTGTATAGAAGGGTTTAGGCACGGGTTTATGGTTTTGATTTGTTTGATGATGGATATTACAGTCAATGTGACTCCAGTAATGATGTATAAGACCTGTGTCGTCGCTAGCGCCCGACACCTTGAACTCAGCTTCAGTGGGCAACTGGCTGGCTGTTTAGGGTTTAGGGTTTGATGCTGGTGATGGATATTACAGTTTGTTTAGGGTTAAGGCTTTGCTGGAAAGCCGATGTATCTGTAACTGTAGGGTTAAGGGTTTTTGATTGGTTTGAGGTTTAGGGTTCAGGGTTTTTAGTGTATATACCGTAGTACCGCTTTGCCTTGCCGATTTAATAATTAATCAAACGTCGCGGCAAGGCCGATTTCTAAAAAATATTGCCGAAAAAGTCGAAAAACGCCAAAAGTGACATCAAAACGGGAAAAAAAATCGGGAAAAAATCCCACGTCAAGGCACCAAAAATTCTAAACAATTACCCTCTTGATAAAAGTGGCGGCAAGGCAAAGCGGTACTACGGTCAGGGTTCAGGCACGGGTTGAGGGTTTCGATTTGTTTGGGGTTTGGCGGTCAGAGTTCGCCCACCGAGCGTGAGTGAAAAGAGGGGTACTTTTGATGTCCTCGATGTGTACGGTGACGGCCAGTGGTTCCTCTAAGGATCTTAGGGAAATTATGGCTCACCCCGGGCCTGGAGGCTCACCCGGGCCTCGAGGCTCACTCCTCATTCACAACCCGCTGGTGGCAATTTTATATTAAATAGAACGACACTCACCCCACGCCTGCCCACACACCCGCGCATCTTCACAGACCATGCGAGCGGCCACGTGTCTGTCGTTCTGGAGTTTACGGAGGGAGGGGGGCGTGGCAAACCACACCGAAGAAAGCACTTTTTTGCAATGATAGAATGACCCACCCCCACAGCTGCCCCACACCTGCCCCACACCCGTGCAGCTTCACAGAACCCGCGAGTGGCCACGTGTCGGTCGTTCTGGAGTTATGGAGGGAGGAAGCGTGGCAAACAACACCAACTGATCACAATTTTCCTCATTTACAAACAGAATACATAACGATTGAACCCTCCACCCCCCACCCACCCCCCAACACACACACCTCACACCCGCGCAGCTGCACAGACCCCGCGAGTGGCCACGTATCGGTCGTTCTGGAGTTTGCGGAGGGAGGGGGCGTGGCAAACGACACCCAAGAAAGCACATGTTTTTGCTCCAATGATAGAAAGACCCACCCCCACACCTGCCCCACACCCTCGCAGTTTCACAGACCCCGCGAGCGGCCACGTGTCGGTCGTTCTGGAGTTTGCGAGTGTGGCAAACGACACCCAATCTGGCCATTTGTGATTTCTTTTTTAAAATGCAAAATATATCGACACTCACCCCACACCTGTCCCACACCCACGCAGCTTCACAGACCCCGCGAGCGGCCACGTGTCAGTCGTTCTTGAGGTTGCGAAGGAGGGGAGCGTGGTAGACAACAATCCCAATCGTGCAATTTTTTGTTTAAAATTTATTATGTTAAATGGAACACTCACTCTCACACCACACACACTCACCCCACACCTGCCCCCACACTCGCGCAGCTTCACAGACCCCGCGAGTGGCCACGTATCGGTTGTTCTGGAGTTTGCAGAGGGAGGGAGCGTGGCAGACCTCGTGGAGCGAGCGGGGCCGCTGCCGGAGCCGGTGCTCGGCCACATGCTGGGGAAAATGCTGCGTGGGCTCGCGCATCTGCACGACGTCATGCACACCGTGCACCGGTAGGTGTCAACCATTCAAATCCGCAGGGACATCGAACCAGAGAACGTCTTTCTGACTTTGTACCGCTCCCTCACAGCTCTCCACTCAATCCTCGGCCCTCTATTAACCTGCAACCGATCAAATCTGCAGGGGCATGAAACCGTGCTGGTGACTTCTGCTAACCGACTTGTAACCGACTCGTAACCGACGTTCAAATCCGCAGGGACATCAAGCCAGAGAACGTGACTGCGGACGCCCCTTTCAGACACATACACACACACACACACACACACACACACACACATGCGCGCACACACACATGCACACACATATGCACACGCACACACACGCTCACTCACGAGTGTAGGGACATCAAGCCAGAGAACGTGCTGCTGACGGCCGAGGGATCTCCCAAAATCACGGACTTTGGGATCTCGACGTTCATTGCGTCGATGCTCACAAAGGTGGGTCGGGGTCGGGGAGTGAGAGAGAGAGCGGGAAAGGGAGACGGAGGGAGGGAGAGAGAGGGAGGGAGAGGGAGGGAGAGAGAGGGAGAGAGAGATAGAGAGAGAGGGAGGAGGGGGAGGGAGGGGGGGGGAAGAGAGAGAGAGAGAGAGAGAGAGAGAGAGAGAGAGAGAGAGAGGGACTTTGGGATCTCAACGTTCATCGCATCGATGATCACAAAGGTGGGTCGGGGTCGGGGAGTGAGAGTCGGCCTTGAATGGTTTCTCGCCTACAGCCCTCTCGACCAAGACCACCGATGAACACAGGTGTGAGGGCCAGGGAGTGACACACAGTGTGCAAGAGGGAGGGAGGGCGGGGAGGGATGAGGGAGGGAGGAGCGGGAGGGCGGGAGGGAGGGAGGGAGGGGGGGGAGGCGGGAGGAGGGAGGGAGGAGGAGGAGGGAGGGAGGGAGGGGGAGGGAGGGGGAGGAGGGATGGGAGGGAGGAGGAGGGGGGAGGGAGGGAGGGAGGGAGGGAGGGAGGAGGGGAGGAGGGGGGAGGGAGGCGAGGGCGGGCGGCGGGCGCGGGCGGGCGGGCGCGGCGGCGGGGGCGGGCGGGCGGGAGGGAGGGAGGGAGGGAGGGAGGGAGGGAGGGAGGGAGGAGGAGGAGGGGGAGGGAGGGAGGAGGGAGGGAGGGAGGGGAGGGAGGAGGGAGGGAGGGAGGGAGGAGGGAGGGAGGGAGGGAGGGAGGGAGAGAGAGAGGGGTAAAAGAGAGGGTTAAAGAGAGAGAGGGAGAGAGATCTCGAGAGCAGTGAAAACACGTTACCAATCCCACCACATGGACATCCTGGATACCGGCTCTTGCCTGTGCTAACGCACCCCCCCTACAGCACGTTGCCTTACGTACATTTTCTTGATTGAAGCCCCCCCCCCTCCACACAAACGCACACACAACCCCACCCATACGCAGTGCAACACCTTCCTTGGCACAAACACCAGCACACACACGCACACACACACACACACACACACTCCCGCACACGCGCAGTGCAACACCTTCCTCGGCACAGTTCCGTACATGTCACCAGAGCGCCTGGAGAATGCACCGGTGCGTGTGTGTGTGTGTGCGTGCGTGCGTGTGTTGTGGTGGGTGGGTGGGTGTGCTTGGGTGGGTGGGTGGGTGGGTCAGCGCAAGTGCGTGTGTGCATGGAGAGGGGGGGAGGGGGGCACTCAGTGGGCTACAACTGAGCACATACATGCATGCAAGTAGTATGAGCTGCCGGTCCGAGTGCAGTACTCCACCCACCCGCCCTCCACCCGCCCTCAACACACATGCGCGCAACCATCCAAGCAACCAGCCAACCAAGTAACCAACCAGTGGTTCCGCTATGCATCTTGGGGAAAGGATGACTCCCCCCGCGCCTCACGCTCACCTCCTCAATCTGATCCCCGCAGCGCCGGCCCAAATCGGCCAATCTCACCCCGGAAAGTAACACTTTTGAGGGGTGCGGGGCTAACGGGAACACTGCAACCAACTAAGCATTACGTGAGGCCGTCCGCGTCACCGGCAGTGCCTGAACTAATAACAGCAATACACCCCGGCAATACGAAGCCTGACCCGTGCACTGGGATGCCTTTCGAATAACGGGTGACCAACCGGCGCCTGGGTCTAGTGGATAATATGCTTGGATTGGACACACACACACATGCACCAGGGCCGTCCAGGGGGGACGTCCGGGAAACCGGACGTGGGGTGGCGTTTGCGTCCGGGACCCCGGACGCGGGTCTGGCTGGCTGTCCGGAGGTGTGAAAATTGTGGACTTTTCACACTTTCCGTTTTTTTGTTTTTTTTGCAGTGCCTCTGTCTCTCCCTGTCTCCATGAGCCTTTCGACAGTCACAAAGCCTGCTTATTCATGATGCCAATTTATATGTACAAAGCGTGTTGATTCTCAGTGTTTTTCTGTATTTGTATGTACGGACACGTGTGTCTGCGCCCTCTGCGCACGCGTGCGTAGCCCTTCCCAGTCGTTGTCCTCATACGGGATGGCATCGTGTGCAGTCTATGACAGCAGCCTGGGGGGCAAAAAAAGCTGGCTTGAGTCCACGCTCGCCCAGACGAGTTGTTGCGCATGGCGCACGCATGCGCGGCGCATGCGCATGCATGCATGCATGCAGTGGGGGCCGGGGCGCAGCCTGTCTGGAGAACCAATGACACATTGTGTGTAAGTCTAGATAGTGGCATGATCTGCTGCAGCAGAGCCAGGCAGGGGGGGATCTTGGCGGCGGTCACACTTGAATCAAGCAACAGTGTGACCAACCACCGCGCCTCTTCCGCACCACGGCTCTTAGCGCGCGATGCAAACTGATTTAATTCTGGTCGCGAGAGGTGCCAGAGGCCAGGGGAGAGGAGGGAAGAGGGGCCGGGGGAGAAAAAACGGACGGAAGCTAAAAATGGCGTCCGGCTTGCCGGACGGGGCCCTGCGGGCCCCAGCGTTGACGTCCGGAAACCCGGACGGAGCCTGCCGCGCGCGTCCGCATGGCCGCCCCTTCGGCGCGTTGGCGTCCGATCCGGACCCGTTTGAACGGCCCTGACATGCACACACACACACACACACACACAGGTGCGTGAAAACACACAAATACACACACGCACACACACACACAGTACTCCTACCCAGCTGATGTGTGGAGCCTCGGCATCGTTGTGGTCGAGGCAGCAAAGTGGCAGCCACACACACGCACACACACACACACTCACACACACACGCACACACACAAATACACACACACAGTACTCCTACGCAGCCGATGTGTGGAGCCTCGGCATCGTTGTTGTGAAGGCAGCCACGCGGCAGTCACACACACACACACACACACACACACGCACACACACAAACACACACACACACGCACGCACGCGCACGCACACACACACACACACACACACACACACGCACACAAACTGACTCGCCCACACTCACACACACACAAACACACGCACACACTCGTGCGCGCATGTGTGACATGTGCTACATGCATGTGTGCCAATTGTGCAGTACTCCTACCCAGCTGATGTGTGGAGCCTCGGCATCGTGGTCGTGGAGGCAGCAACGCGGCAGTCACACACACACACACACACAGAGAGAGAGAGAGATATCGTTACAGAGAACTCTGCACGGCAGACCTAGATAGGCTGTTTCTAGTCATCAATTGAGGAGATTCCGTTTGAAGGCGGGAGACCAACCGTGCGCCAGCAAGAGGGTGAACAACCTCATTCGTAAAGCAGTGGGGGAATGGGGCAGTGGCGGGTCATTGACGGCTGTGTTCGTCAATCCGCCTTGACTGAGTTTAAACTGATGATGGATGTTACAGTCAGGGACACCTCTAAAGGCGTATAAGACCGTGCTCGGCGCGTATGGCCCGAGCACCTTACTGAGATGGCTGGCTGTTGGTGGTAGGGAACCCCAACTCTGTAAAGAGCGTGGGCGCACCCCTAGGTCCCCTACCGCAGCGGCAGCAAACGCTTGTTGAAGTCGGTGAGCGCATGTTGGGAAACGGAAACGCAAGGCAGGTTCGTCGCCAATCGCCAAAAGAGACATCCCCCCGTGGGGAGAAAGGCCAAGACGTGGCCGAAAAGGAAATCCAGCCGGGCCGCAACCTCTGACGTGTTAAGGGATTTTCTAACTGGGATTTCAACCAGCATTCACAGGATTCTCAACCTGTCACCCTTAACCCGGCTCTGAGCAGAAGCTGACCCCTTGTTGTTGCACCGAGCACGACATTGGACGTGTCGCAGGCCCCCCCCTGCTGAAGGGGGGAGGCACAGAAGGACTCGGTGAGGGGCACATCCCTAAGCCTAACTACCTAAAAAGGGGCTGGAAAAGGCGGTCAGTAGTGACCAACAGTGTGGGATTTGGTAATAGGTTAGAGAGCAAGCTTGCTCCCCGGTTATAGCGGATAAATATGTTCCGTCTGCATACTCCGTTTTGAGGTCGTCATCTTTGAGGCAGCTTTCACGTGTGAGACCCAGCGTGGGCATTTCTCAGGTGCGCCAGCTGCAGTGCACTGCAAACGGCACGGTCCACCGCAGCTCCTCGGGAACCCACGCTTGGGTCCCCGCCACTATCGTGGCTGCCTCATTGACTCCTAATTCAAAACATCGTTTGCTTCAGGTCAATTATTCCTCCCGATCCTCTACCATCTCCAGGCTTGTGTTACGTATATCAAGGCACAAGACCAGAAAGTTGGCCATGTCACGCCCAAAACAAGGGTAAAGTAGCCCCGGGCTGGGGTTCATAAACGCCCGCATCTTCGCATCCAAGCCTTTATCGTCCCCAGGGACGCTCAGGAAAAGGGTGTGGAACTGTATGCGTGTCTCCGTATACGCTGGACACTCAAAAATCACGTGTGCCTCATCCTCCCGCATGCCACAAAGGCGACAGAGCCTCTGGCTGCGTGTCGGCAGAAGGACTTCCACAGTTGTGGAAATCATGCTAAGATGATCCACTCGGTGGTGACTCGCTCGGCAGACTCGGGGCGCTCAAAGATGCCGCGCGTGAAGTTGAAGAGATGGATGTTTGCGGAGGGCGTAGAACGTGACTGAGTGGGCGCAAAAGTCACCGGCGTGAGCCGGAAGAAGGTGATGGCGCCGCCGGCATAGAGCGCAGTCGTGTCCGAACAGCAGTAGTTGTGCAAGTGGGAGGCAGTGGGAGGGAGGCAGCGGGAGGGTAGTCGGAGGGAGAGGGGGAGGGGCGGGGGAGGGTTAGGGAGGGGCAGGGGGCACAAGATGGGGTAAGGTGCAGCGGGGATGGAGGGGTGGAAGACAGGAGAAGGGAGGGAGGAGAGGGGAGAGAGGAGGGAGCCACACTGTGGCCCGGCCACATGGCGCATACATAGGCGCTGGTAGCATGGGGGGGGGGTGCATGGGGTGCATGTGCGCGCATGGGGCGCATGGGAGGGGCAACTCCATGTGACGAGCATGTGGGTGTATGGAGGTCGACGGGGCGGCAGTGGGATAAGCGGTGGGTCTCTTGAGGTGGGGCGTGGGGTCGAATGAACGACTGGGCAGTTGGCGATGGGCGGGACGGTGGCGGCTGGAGGAACTCGGTAGCTCAAGTTGAGCGCTGGCTCGGGCCGCATGGCGGTCGAGGTGATGGCACTGAGATACCTGGGCTCCGTTGTCTGAAGCTGCAGAGCTGCGGGGGGAGGGAAATCTGTGCGGTAGGGCGTCACGTGTTTTTTGCCATGTGGAGGGCGTGCGAGAGAGTGCGGATGGACTGAGTTCCTGGATGCATGCGTCGACTGGCTGCTGAATTGACAGCCCGACGACAGAGGGCGTACGGAGGAGGAGAGGCGGCGAGAATCGGCGGCGGCATGGGTGAAGGGGGGTCGACGTAGGCGGCGGCAATGACTGCGCGGGCGCGGCGCCCACAGGGCGCGGCGCCCCACTCTGGGGCGCACACACACACACACACACACACACACACACACACACATGCACGCACACAAACTGACTCACCCACACTCACACACACACACACACACACACACACACTCGTGCGCGCATGTGTGACATGTGCTACATGCATGTGTGCCAATTGTGCAGTACTCCTACCCAGCTGATGTGTGGAGCCTCGGCATCGTGGTCGTGGAGGCAGCAACTGGGCGCTTTCCCTACTCTGCACACGACGGGGGTGCGTTTGAGCTGAGCTGCCAGGTGTGTCCGCACACTCGTATGTCACACACACACGCACACACACAAGCACACACACATACATACATCAAGAGAGTGGCATAGAGAGAAGCAGAGAGACGGAGAAAGAGAGGGAGAGTGAGAGCGATAGAAACAGGGAGACAGAGAAAGAGGGGGAGAGTGAGGGCAATAGAGAGAGGTCGTTTCATGAATCTCAGAGTGGCAGACGTACCTAGCGAGGCAGCCTGGCATCACACAACACACGCACACACACACACACACACACACATTACATACACACACCGTGGTGGCGGGGCGCTTCCCCTACTCTTTGCACGGCGAGGCATCGTTTGAGCTGAGCTGCCATGTGCCTCGCTCGCACACACACATACATGACACACACACACACACACACAGAGAAAGAGAGTGACATCAAGAAAAACAGAGAGACAGAGAAAGAGAGGGAGAGGGAGAGCAATAGAAACAGAGAGGTGGAGAAAGACAGGGAGAGTGAGGGCGATAGAGAGAGGTCGTTTCATGAATCTCAGAGTGGCGGACGTACCTAGCGAGGCAGCCTGGCATTGCACAACACAGACACACGTACACAGTAACACAGTAACAGTAACACGGGGTTTAGGGTTTCACAGACACACGTACACACAGAGACAGAAAGAGACGCAGAGATACAGAGAAAGAGAAAGAAAGAGAGAGAGAGAGAGAGGTCGTTTCATGAATCTCATAACGGCGGACCTACATAGCGAGGCAGCCTGGCATCACACAACACACACACACGCCCACACGCACACACTTACATACAACGTGGTGATGGGGCGCTTCCCTACTCTTCACACAGCGGGGATGCGTTTGCGCTGAGCTGCCAGGTATGTCCGCCCGCCCACACGCCATAGGGAGAGGGAGGGTGAAAGAGAATGAGAGGATAGAGAGGGAGAGAGACAAGGAGAGAGTGAAGGAGAGAAAGAGAAAAATATTGAGAGTGAGACAGAGAGATAGAGGGAGAGAAAGAGAGGGAAACAATGAGAGAGACAGAGAGAAAGAAAACGAGAGAGAGGCCTACAACGGCGGACCTCCAGGCAACGCAGGCAACTAGGCCGTGTGACATGACACACCCAACCATACACACACACACACACACACACACACACGTCCATCAAGACTGTAAAATCGACCACATACACACACACACACACACACACACACACACACACACACACACAACACGCACACAAACACACCGGTGATGCAGCAGCGCAGAGCTGAATGACTTTGTAAGCGTGCCTGCTCACACACACACACACACACACACACACACACATGCATGCAGGTGCTGCAGCAACAGCCTACGAGCGTGCCAGTTGACACACACACACACACACACACACACAGACATAGTCGGGGTGCACACGTGCACTTTTTGGGACAAATAGGGGGGTACTGAACACACACACATGCATACACACACGCACACACATACACACACACACACGCAGGTGTTGCAGCAGCCACCACCAAGCGTCCCAGGTGGCAGCCCGGAGCTGAACAACTTCGTCCTAAGGGCGCTCTGCAAAGACCCATCGGAGCGGCCGAGCGCGGCGCAGCTGCTGGCGCACCCATTTGTCGTTGCGGTGAGGGCTGGCTCTGTGCTACGTTGGCGGCGTCTTTGCTGTATTTTTTTTTTCTTCCTTAACCCTAAACCCTGAACCCTGGACCCTCAACTATTTGCTTTTGCTGGGTGACGGTGAGTGCTGGATCTCATATCAGCATGCTACGCGTTGCCTTTTCTGGGGAGCCGATGTTGCTGATACTGGTACGTGCGCGTTGTCAGGCAGCCGGCTGGTGGCTGATTGTCATGGTTTTTTGTGACGGTGAGGGCTGGCTCTGATGTCCGCATGCTGCGCGGTGTCTTTTCTGGGGAGCCGATGCTGCTGGTACACTGTTACGTACGCGTTGTCAGGGGGCCGGCTGGTGGCTGATTGGCATGTTTTTTTGTGGCGGTGAGAGCTGGATCTGATATCAGCATGCTACGCGTTGTCTTTTCTGGGGAGCCGATGCTGCTGACACTGGTACTTACGCGTTGTCAGGGAGCCGGCTGGCATCTGTCATGTTTGTTGTGACTTTGAGGGCTGGCTCTGATGTCCGCATGTTGCCGCAGACCCCCTCAGACGCCCTCCCCTTCACACGCACACGCGCATAAAGGCTGCGGCGACACACACACACACGAGAGAGAGAGAGAGAGAGATCGTTACAGAGAACTCTGCACGGCAGACCTAGATAGGCTGTTTCTAGTCATCAATTGAGGAGATTCCGTTTGAAGGCGGGAGACCAACCGTGCGCCAGCAAGAGGGTGAACAACCTCACACACACACGCACACACACACACACACACACACACACGCACGCACGCACACGCCCCGCAGCACGAAGGCTGCAGCGACGCCGTCAGCCGTTTCATGGCGGCCCACAAGAACTTCTTCGGGAACTGATGTTGAGACAGGACACGGCACTACGTCAGACTTGCTAGAGCGTGTGAGGTGGTCTCCGGTGGGCAGGGTTACCCGGTACGTGCGTATTGGGGGGGGGGGTCAGCGTCCTGACCGGCACGCGGTACGTGTTACGTCCTGCGGCACATGCGGTACGTCGGTACGTGCGGGGGGCGGAGGGGCGAAAAACGACCAAGTGCCAAGACGTGTGGATGTGTAGGTGTGGGAGCCGTGGGCCACAGCCTAGGAAGAAGATTGGCTATTGCAGGCCGGTCCTCTACTTTGCCGCGATGGACCCGATGGTTCCTGTGGCGCCCGCGGAGGCAAGAAGCCCGGTGCGTGGGGTGGCGGCTGTGTAGCGGCTGGGTATCCATTTCTGCAGTTGGTTTGGGGGCCTGCACACACCCTCTCTCCCCACCCTCAATTGGTGGCCAGATGCATTGGTTTGTGGCCTGCTCTCTCCCCCTCCTGTACTTGGAATAGCAGATGCGTGCATCCATCACGCCATGCGGCATACTGTGCAAGCATGCGGCGTGCGCGGTGTGCCACAGCAACACTCCCTCCATGTCCCCCTCTACTGCAGTGCACTGCTGCATACAAGCAGAGATCTGGATAGCCCTTGTTACTAGCTTTCCAATGCAAGTCAATCGTTCGAAGCCATGCACAGGAGCCTAAGTTGTGGCCGTTTTTGCGTGGAACGTACTGGTGGAACGAACTGTTGGGCATCAACGTCCTGACCGGTACCAGTACGTCCCACGTACTGCGGTACGTCCTAACGTACCAGGTAACCCTGCTGGTGGGCGCCAAGCCATGTGCTGATGCTGCGGAGAGAATAATTGGGTCAGACGGCCCGTCGACACTTGTCAAGGGCCAGCCCGCGAGAGTGCACTGTACGTGGTCATGGGGCGACCACACATGGCTGGCTGCGTCTCAACCTAACGGATCGTCAACAGTGCTTCCTCAACCGGGCGGTCAACAGGCGGTTATATATAGTTACTTTCCCGATGAGCAGCACTGCCTAAATCGCGACAATTTCGGCTGCACAGTGTGACCTTTAGGTTTTCCGCATATTTTGCCAAAAAAACAACTGTCTGAGTATTTTCGCGGGTGGCCAGGCGGTAGATATTAATTAATCTTCATACTCAATTGAGAAAGCACTGATCGTCAATAATCTCATCGTGATTAGGTGGCGGGCTTGCGCCTGTGCGGTCTCGCGGGCTCCGGAGCTGGCTGTGTAACACTGTCTCCCTTGGATCGATCCTTCACTCACGCCGTGCGGTCGTCCCGTGTGTTCGTGTCTGTTCAAACACAGCTTCTTGCTGCAACTCCGCTTCATCAACTGATCATGCGCCGTGGAGCGCACCGACAGCGTATTTCACACGCCCCACCCCCTCCCAGCCTGCGCCCCCCTGTACCACCCTCTCCGCCGCCACCCCATCATCACCTCACCATTGCTGCGTGTGCACACTGATACCACGCCGCGTGTCTCAAACGCACAGCTCCCCCTGCGTTCCAGGTCCACTCCACCACCGACACCCGCGCAGCATGCGTGTCCCATAGCCAGCAACCTGTTGGTGTTTGATTCCAAGGGCGGATCTCGCACGCGGGTGTAAAACCCACAATCACCGACACTGCACCAGGGTTGCCACGTTCAGTGGCAGCAACGGTAACATCGGCTTTCCAGAAGAAAAAAACATCGACTTGTCCTAGCTAGTACCACTGCCTAGACCCAAGTCCAGTTAGTCCAGGGCTACCACTCCGCAAACAACGACGCCCATGGTGCATCAGTTGCCGCCCCCCCCCACACTTGCCCCCAATTATTGTTTGCCCCCATCATCGATCCCGCCACCATCATCAGCGCTGCTTGTACACCGACACCACGCCGCCGTGCCCGGACGCGTAGAGCTCCCCCGTGTTCCAGTTCCACTGCGGTGTGCGGGGAAGGGAGGTGTGGAGAAGGCGGGTCAGGGGTGTGGGCAGGGCAGGCGTGGGATGTGGGGGAGGCAGGCCTCATGTACCGCCGCCATGTTGTCATGGAGGCTGCCTGAAGACCTTCCAACACCAGTCACCGGCAGACGAGCGCCTCCGAGGATGAGCGCAGTGACGAACGCTGCGATTGGTGAAGCGGATTTACTCTGTGTTGCCTCGGCGGTCGCCACCGCTGAAGCCGTGATGGTAGCCCGCCTCCACGGGCAGCCATCTTGACCAATGTCCAGCATGCATTGACGGGCGCCAGCTCCTCCGCTCGTCGATCAACTCGTCGAGATCGGTGCCGCATGGCGTCCTGCATGGGGGGAGGATAAGGGCCGTCTCCCAGCACGGGCCGCGGCAGCGCCGCGGCTACTCGCCAAGCCATGGCAGCGCCGGGCAAGCCGCTCCTGAAGTGTTCCACCAAGGGGCAGTCTAGCAGGAGCCGGGCCAGTCGTATTTTACCCCGCTCGTCAGCGGCACGGAGATCCTCGTCACCAGCAGCGCCGCATTGCTGGCTCGGCGACGAGAACGCGCCTGCGTTCATCGAGCCCCAGGTGCAATACACGTTTACATACCCCCACCCCTACACGCACCTCCACGTCAAAGGGCGGCCGCGTCGCCGCACCGCCGTTGTCCCCTGCCTCTGAGATGAGTGTGAGGGCACCCGGGGTGCGCTCGATGGGGCCTGTTGAGCGCTGCGCGATCTTGAGGTCGACCTACGGGGGGGGGGGGGTGCACGTGTGTTGTGTGTGTGTGTGTGTGTGTGTACGCCTCTGCGACGAGCGTGAGAGCACCCGGCGTGCGCTCGATGAGGCCCGTGGAGCTTGACCTGTTGCATTGGGTAGCTTCTTTTGAAGGTGATGATGATGTGATGTCGCTTGGGATGTTTAGTTTTGGGTGTCTTCCCTGATGGGGTGCTCTGATGGGGTGCTCTGGTGGCGCTGTGATGGTGCTCTGATGCTGCTCTGATGGTGCTCTTATGGCGCTCTCATGGCGCTCTGATGGTGCTCTGATGGTGCTTGATGGTGCTCTGATGGTACTCTGACGGTGCTCTGATGATGATGATGATGGATGTTAGTCAGGGACACCTCTAAAGGCGTATAAGACCGTGCTCGGCGCGTATGGCCCGAGCACGTTACTGAGATGGCTGGCTGTTGGTGGTAGGGAACCCCAACTCTGTAAAGAGCGTGGGCGCACCCATAGGTCCCCTACCGCAGCGACAGCAAACGCTTGTTGAAGAACGCATGTGGGGAAACGGAAACGCGAGGCAGGTAAATCGCCAATCGCCAAATAGGTGTGCTCCTTGAATTCATACTATGTGACTGCGCAAGCCGCAGGTGTGCCTTATGCTAGTCCCCGCCGCCGCCGTGCCCGCAGCAATCTTCATGCAGGCTCCCTTCCAGCAGCTGCAGGCTCCGCAACAATAGCTCCAATAGCTCCGCTCCAATAGCATCGTCAACTCCACGACGAATCCCCGCTGTGCTGGCGCGAGGCCCGCACCCTGTGCTGTGCTGGTGCGAGGCCCGGCCCGCACTCTCCGCTGTGCTGGCGCGAGGCCCGGCCCCTGTGCTGTGCTGGCGCGAGGCCCGGCCCGCACCCTGTGCTGTGCTGGCGCGAGGCCCGGCCCGCACCCTCCGCTGTGCTGGCGCGAGACGCGCTGATAGTGCTCCGATGGTGCTCTAAGCTCTGATGGTGCTCCGATGATGCTCTGATGGCGCTCTGATGGTGCTCTGATGGTGCTTGATGGTGATCTGATGGTGCTGTGACGGTGCTCTGATAGTGCTCCGATGGTGCTTTAACGGTGCTCTGATGGTGCTCTGATGGCGCTCTAATGGCGCTCTAATGGCGCTCTGATGGTGCTCTGATGGCGCTCTGATAGTGCTCTGATGGCGCTCTGATGGTGCTATAATGGTGCTCTGATGCTGCTCTGACGGCGCCCTGATAAGGTGTTCTGGTGGATTTCTGGTGGCGCTCTGGCTACCTACTGGCTACTACTGGCTAGGCCCCACCAAGTAGTACTACCCTGCTAAAACTAAACCAGGTACAGCCCCTTGACCGCCATGTAGTCGCCGTAGGGGCTGGCCTTCAGTCCTTAGCTCGGTCCTGAACCCTAACCTCGGCCCTAACCTGAGCCCCTCTTAACAATACCTTGGCCCCACTATGTCTACTATACCTTGGCCAATACCTTGGCCAATTACAGTTACAGTTACAGTTACATGGCATTCCAGCTAAGACAACTTGGCCAATACCTCGGCCAATACCTCGGCCAATACCTCGGCCAATATCTTGGCCCTACTATGTCTACTATGTCTACTATGTGACACCGGTCTTATACATCATTACTGGTGTCACACAGACTGTAATATCCATCATCATCATCATTGTGTCCTACACTAGGACGTACTTCTACCCCCTAAAACTAATCCCACCAGGTACAGCCCCTTGGCCGTGATGACCGCCATATAGTCGCCAGAGGGGCTGGCCTTGAGCCCGGTGACTGGCTGGCCGTCTGGGCACACGGTGGCGCGCGGGGCGCCTGTGAGGAGAGCACGCATGGGGTAGGGTGAGGAGTGCATGCTGAGTTGCGGCAGAACAGGGCAGAAAGGGCTTGGGCATGGTGGCTGGCCTTGCGCCTGGTGACTGGCTGGCCGTCTGGGCACACGGTGGCGCGCGGGGCGCCTGTGAGGAGAGCACGCATGGGGTAGGGTGAGGAGTGCGTGCTGAGTTGCGGCAGAACAGGGCTGAAAGGGCTTGGGCATAGTGGCTGGCCTCGCGCCTGGTGACTGGCTGGCCGTCTGGGCACACGGTGGCGCGCGGGGCGCCTGTGAGGAGAGCACGCATGGGGTAGGGTGAGGAGTGCGTGCTGAGTTGCGGCAGAACAGGGCTGAAAGGGCTTGGGCATAGTGGCTGGCCTCGCGCCTGGTGACTGGCTGGCCGTCTGGGCACACGGTGGCGCGCGGGGCGCCTGTGAGGAGAGCACGCATGGGGTAGGGTGAGGAGTGCGTGCTGAGTTGCGGCAGAACAGGGCTGAAAGGGCTTGGGCATAGTGGCTGGCCTCGCGCCTGGTGACTGGCTGGCCGTCTGGGCACACGGTGGCGCGCGGGGCGCCTGTGAGGAGAGCACGCATGGGGTAGGGTGAGGAGTGCGTGCTGAGTTGCGGCAGAACAGGGCTGAAAGGGCTTGGGCATAGTGGCTGGCCTCGCGCCTGGTGACTGGCTGGCCGTCTGGGCACACGGTGGCGCGCGGGGCGCCTGTGAGGAGAGCACGCATGGGGTAGGGTGAGGAGTGCGTGCTGAGTTGCGGCAGAACAGGGCTGAAAGGGCTTGGGCATAGTGGCTGGCCTCGCGCCTGGTGACTGGCTGGCCGTCTGGGCACACGGTGGCGCGCGGGGCGCCTGTGAGGAGAGCACGCATGGGGTAGGGTGAGGAGTGCGTGCTGAGTTGCGGCAGAACAGGGCAGAAAGGGCTTGGGCATGGTGGCTGGCCCTGCGCCTGGTGACTGGCTGGCCGTCTGGGCACACGGTGGCGCGCGGGGCGCCTGTGAGGAGAGCACGCATGGGGTAGGGTGAGGAGTGCGTGCTGAGTTGCGGCAGAACAGGGCTGAAAGGGCTTGGGCATGGTGGCTGGCCTTGCGCCTGGTGACACACACACAAACACACACACATGCACACACACACAAGCACACACACACACACACACACACACCGCGCACAAACACACACACACACACAGTGGAACACTCAGTGGACTAGTGCGGGTGATAGTATCTGCCTCCCTTAGGGATTGAGTGCGCAAGCACAAGTCTAATACGCCAGTGAAGGCGTCCAACGAGACTGTTAAATCGACCACACACACACGCCCACACGCACGCACACGCACACCTGGCGAGCGCACGTCCCACAGGAACGCGGTGGCTGCGGGCCAACACACACACACACGCTCGCACACACGCACACACACATACACACACATGCGCACACACACACACCGCACAAACACACACACACACACACACACACAAACACACACAAAAATACACACACAAAAACACACTAAAACACACACACACACGAAAACACACACTCACGCACACACACCTGGCGAGCGCACGTCCCACAGGAACACGGTCGCTGCGGGTGCACAGGCGGCCGCGACGTCGTGCTCGGACAGCGCCTGTGTGCGTGTGTGCGTGTGCGTGTGTGTGCGTGTGTGCGCGTGTGTGTGCGTGCGTGTGTGCTCGTGTGTGTGTGTATGTATGTGTGTACGTGTGTGTTGGGGCTCGATTAACGGAGGCGCGTTCTCGTCGCCGAGCCCTGGACCTAGCAATGCGGCGCTGCTGGTGACTAGGATCTCCGTGCCGCTGACGAGCGGGATAAAATACGACTGGCCTGGCTCCTGCTAAACTGTCCCTCGGTGGAAACTACAGGAGCAGCTTGCCCGGCGCTGTCATGGCTTGGCGAGTAGCCGCGGCGCTGCCGCGACCCGTGCTGGGAGACGGCCCTTATCCTCCTCCCATGCAGGACGCCATGCGGCACCGATCTCGACGAGTTGATCGACGAGCGGAGGAGCTGGCGTCCGTCAATGCATGCTGGACATCGGTCAAGATGGCTGCTCGTGGGGGCGAGCTACCATCAGGGCTTCAGCGGTGGTGACCGCCGAGGCAACAACAGAGTTTATCCGCTTCACCATCGCAGCGTTTGTCACCGCGCTCACCCTCGGGGGCACTCGTTTGCCGGTGACTGGCGTCGGCATTGGTCTTCAGGCAGCCTGCCATGACGACTCTGTTTGCCCAGGCCACCCTGGAGGGTGGGACCTGGCCATGCATGACGCATGGGGCGCAGGCAGAGCCCCATGCATTGGAGTTGGACAACCATGCACTATGCCAGGCGGGGACTTTTCTGCTTCAGCGCCGCCAGTCGGCACAGCCGGCGTTGTTGGCCTCAAAGGCCAGGAGGAGGACGGTCCTTTCCTATACGCTCCTTGCCAGACATGTCCCTCAGGGACTTGTTTGGGTCTGAACTAGCCGGCGGGAGCGGTAGTCTAGACGGCAGGTAACCGGCTGGTGGCTATCGTCCTTCACAGGGCGGTGGCACTAGGACTAATGTTGTCTTAGCTGGAATGCCATGTAACTGTAACTGTAACGTGTGTGTGCGTGTGAATGCGCGCGTGTGTGTGTGTGTGTGTGTGTGTGTGTGTGTGCACGGCAGGAGCAAGGAACCAAGTGCGTGTTTCCAGCCGCAACGGCGTGCTCGGACAGCGCCTGCAGACTTGTGTGTGTGTGTGTGTGTGTGCGTGTGTGTGTGTGTGTGTGTGTGTGTGTGTGCACGGCAGGAGCAAGGAACCAAGTGCGTGTTGCCAGCCGCAACGGCGTGCTCGGACAGCGCCTGCAGACGTGTGTGTGTGTGTGTGTGTGTGTGCGTGTGTGTGTGTGTGCGTGTGTGCGTGCGTGTGCGCGCGTGTGTGCGTGTGTGCTTGTGTGTGTGTGTGTGTATGTGTGTACGTGTGTGTGTGTGCGTGTGTGTGGATGCACGTGTGTGTGTATGTGTGTGTGTGTGTGTGAGTGTGTGTGCACGGCAGGGGCAAGGAGCCAAGTGTGCGCAGGCGGCCGCGACATCGTGCTCGGACAGCGCCTGCAGACGTGTGTGTGTGTGTGTGTGTGTGTGTTTTGTGCGCGTGCATGTGTGTGCGTGTGTGTGTGTGTGTGACAGAGATGGCACCCCCACGCTGCGGCTGCTGCGCGCCCACACAGCAATTTGTGTGCCCCAGGAAGTGCGGGGTTCAACGTTTCCTCCTCGTACAGACCGGCTCCGTGAAAACAGCTGATGCAACCAGATGAACCAGATTATTGTCGATGATCAGTAGCCGTTTGGGGTGAAGAGGTCCATGCGAGGTGTTAGGGTGGCCCCAAGTCGAACGGTAACATTAGGATTCAACCGGTGACACACTCCCTAAACCTCCCCTCCACACCTCCACACTTCCCCACACCTGGATGGCGGAGATGGCGCCAGTGCACGACACGTGCTGCAGCACGCGCTGCGTCTCCTGCTTGCCCACACCTCCCACACACCTCCACACCTCCCCACACCTGGATGGCAGAGATGGTGCCCCATGCACGACAGACGCTGCAGCACGCGCTGCAGCTGCTGCTGGCGCCCACACCTCCTCCACACACCCCACGCCTCCCCACACCTCTGCCCACTGGATGACAGAGATTGCACGCCGCACGCTGCAGCTGCTGCGCGCATACACCTCCCCGCACACCCCACACCTCCCCACACGTCCCCACACCTTCCCACACCTGGATGACTGAGATGGCGCCGGGGCACGACACGCACTGCAGCTGCTGCTGGCGCCCACACCTCCTCCACACACCCCACACACACCCCACACCTCCCCACACCTCTGCGCACTGGATGACAGAGATTGCACGCCGCACGCTGCAGCTGCTGCGCGCCTACCCCCCCCCCCCACACACACACCACACCTCCCCACACCTCCCCACACCTGGATGGCTGAGATGGCGCCGGTGCACAATACGTGCTGCAGCACGCGCTGCGGCTGCTGCGCGCCCAGGCGGTCGCGCACATTCCAGCTGCGGTGGGGCGAGTGTGTGTGTGTGTGTGAGTGTGCGTGTGTATGTGCGCGTGTGTGTTGTGTGTGTGTGTGTGTGTGTGCGTGTGTGCATGTGTGTGTGTGTGTGTGTGCGCGCCCAGGCGGTCGCGCACGGTCCAGCTGCGATAGGGCGAGAGGGGGAGAGGCGCAAGGGGGTGCGGGTCCGGGATTTCGTTTGGGGGCACTGCCAGCCTCGTTAGGCAGCTCCCTCAATCTCGCGCCCCCAGGCTGCGTAGTGTAAACTGTAAACTGCAACCCGTTGGGAGGGCCGCACGTGCCTGTCTTATAATTCTGCACGGGCACACCACTCAAGGCGACGCACTCCGCGCCCCACTCACATCGACACCACGCCGTCGGCGGTGCCGCAGATGAGGCTCGCAGAGGTTGGCGCGGCGTGCAGCGCGGTGACAGCAGCGGTGCCGCTCTGTGGCTGTTTGAGTTTCAGGGTCGTGGGATCGGGGTTCAGGGTTCGGGGTTCAGGGTTTTAGTATGAGCGAGTTCTAAGATTACAAGTTGCGGTACGAGTGCGGTGTTAGTGCGGTACGAGTGCGGTACGTGTGCGGTACGTGTGCGAGACACATGACGTCTGATCTGTGGTGGTTGGTTGTGTGCGTGTGTGCCGTCTTCTTCACAGTCCGTCGGACGCCGTTGGTGGCGTATTCGACCCTAGGACAGTGTCGCCGGAATCCTGCTGAAGGAACACCCACGGCCCACTGCCTGCCCACCGTCCACTGCCCACTGCATTGCCCTTCGCACCTGGCTCCCCGCCCACTGCGCGCGCGGCCGGTCGGTGTCGGTGTTGGTGGCAAGGCCAACCTGCGCATGCAGCGTGTGTGTGTGTGTGTGTGTGTGTCTGTTAGTCTGTCGTGCGGCCGAGCATCAATTGAGGCAGAAGGGTTGATATTCCCCATGGGCGTTCACATTACAGTGCGCTGGCCAGGCGCAGGAGGCCCAGTACCTAGTACCGTAGTGGTACATGTACATGTGATACATGTAGTCAGTGAATTCCTTTTCATGATTTTTGTTATTATTCATTCTTCCACCGCCGGTGACCGTTGACCCCCCGTTGACCGTTTTTTTGTCCGCATATATAGGTAATTTGAAAGCTCTAGATGATTGGCAGGCAGCCGGCTGGTGGCTACCGCCCCTCACAAGTAATTGTTAGGGCCAGAACTGGACTTGGGTCTAGGCGGTGGTACTAGGACTAGAGGTAGTCTTTGCTGGAAAGCCGATGTAACTGTAACTGTAACTAGATGAGCTCTCTCTGGCGGGCTAACCAGGCAGACAATCCACTGAATGGGTTGGGCTATGTTCAAGGTCAAAGTTCAGCCGGAATACAGCCAAATGGCTGTGTAGAGCCGAACAGGAAATCACTGCATGTAGTTGAGGTTACGGTAGTTCAAGTCAGCGCCTTTGACCACGAATAGCGAGTGCGTGGAGCAAGCCAGCGCAAAAAACATCGCGACGGACAGTCCACAACCCACACCCGGACCCGATCCGTCGCGACTTTTGTTGCGCTGGCTTGCTCCACGGACTCGCTATGAGCGGCCAAAGGCGCTAATGTGAACTAACGTGACGTGAAATGCATGCAGTGATTTCCTTTGTACCACTACGGTATCGAGGTACCTTTGGGGTGGTAAAATCCAGCATCAGCTATCAAAGGCCACCAACGTGCGTCTTGGTACCAGTGATTCCCCTGCGAGCCGTATACCGCTCCGAGCCGGATCTCCCACTCCCCAGAAAACCATCACACACTTGGTGGGAGAGGGCGTGGAGCGGTGCGTTGGAAAGCTCGTGCCGAGAGCAGCCCAACGGCATGCGTTGCATGAATATCCGCTGTGTATTGTGCCTGGTATGAGCGGTCAAAGTTGCTGGAGCCGGCAAAAACGAATTACAAAAATCCTTCCCAGGGACCACTGCTTGCTACCCACATCATCGCACAACCCGCGTCAACACGAGTGTTGAGGAGGCAACAAGCAGAACCATCACGACCCTACCAAAATCCCAACGTCTGATCGCGCCATGGAATGCGGTCATAACGTCCGGGGTGGCGGTCCGGGGTGCGCCTCAGGCGGTGGTGGGCGCCTGAGGCGGTCGGTGTGGCGCCTGAGGCGGTTTGGATAACGCCCAAGGCGACGCCTGAGGCGATTGTGGGTGCGCCTCAGGCGGCGCCTCAGGCAGTCGGAGCGCCTGAAGTGCCGCCTGATCCGCGCCATGGAATGGGACGCCTGGGGCGTCGCCTCAGGCGTTGTGAATGTCGTAGGGCGAGGTAGCGCAGCCCACTTGCGTGCGTCGTACACAAGAGTGGTTATGAGTACCCCACGTGTGAGCACAATCCAACATCAGCTAGCAAAGACCACCACCAGTTATCAAAGGCCGCCGACGTGCGTGTCGCTACCCACGTTAACACACTACCCACCCAAACACGAGTGTTTGGCACCCCACAGCAGAATCCATCACCCCTCAACCCCAAATCAGATCACGGATA
Source organism: Chlamydomonas sp. UWO 241 (assembly GCA_016618255.1). NCBI lineage: Eukaryota > Viridiplantae > Chlorophyta > Chlorophyceae > Chlamydomonadales > Chlamydomonadaceae > Chlamydomonas > Chlamydomonas priscui. The sequence continues at coordinate 1,131,137 of VFSX01000001.1, forward strand.
ACACCCACGTGCGTCTCATACACCAGGACTGTGGAGTCGCTGCTGGCGGCGCAACAGCCGCACACACACGCACACACACAAACGCACACGCACACACACAAATTTACACGCACACGCACACACACACACACAAACACACACACACACACATGCAGCCACTGCAGCACAGCCACGTGCGTTTCGTGGACCAGGACTGTGGAGCCGCTGCTCGTAGCGCAGCAGCCGCACACACACGCACACACACACACACACACAAACACAACCAACCAACCAACCAAGCGTTACACGAGGCCGTCCGCATGCACCGGCAATGCCTGTACTACTAACAGCAATACACCCCGGCAATTGTTACGAAGTCTGACCCGTGCACTGGGATGTCTTTCGAATAGCGGGTTACACACAAACACACGCACACGCACACAAACACATTTACACGCACACACACATGCAGCCACTGCAGCACAGCCACGTGCGTCTCGTACGCCAGGACTGTGGAGTCGCTGCTGGCGGCGCAGCAGCCGCACACACACGCACACGCACACACACACACGCACACACACACACATTTACACACACAACACACATGCAGCCACTGCAGCACAGCCACGTGCATCTCGTGGACCAGGACTGTGGAGCCGCTGCTCGTGGCGCAGCAGCCACGCACACACACACACACACACAAACACATGCACACACACACACATTTACACGCACACACACACACACACACACACAAACACAGGCAGCCACCGCAGCACACCCACGTGCGTCCCGTAGACCAGAACGCTGGAGCCGCTGCTGATGGCGCAGCAGCCGCACGCACACACACACACACGCACACACATGCACACACACACACACACAGAGAGAGAGATCGTTACAGAGAACTCTGCACGGCAGACCTAGATAGGCTGTTTCTAGTCATCAATTGAGGAGATTCCGTTTGAAGGCGGGAGACCAACCGTGCGCCAGCAAGAGGGTGAACAACCTCATTCGTAAAGCAGTGGGGGAAAGGGGCAGTGGCGGGTCATTGACGGCTGTGTTCGTCAATCCGCCTCGACTGAGTTTAAACTAGGTGTCGGCAGAAGGACTTCCACAGTTGTGGAAATCATGCTAAGATGATCCACTCGGTGGTGACTCGCTCGGCGAACTCGGGGCGCTCGGGGATGTCGCGTTTGAAGTTGAAAAGATGGATGTTTGCGGAGGGCGTAGAACGTGACGGAGTGGGCGCAAAAGTTACCGGCGTGAGCCGGAAGAAGGTGCTGGCGCCGCCGGCACAGAGCGAAGTCGTGTCCAAACAGCGGTAGTCGTGCAAGTGGGAGGCAGTGGGAGGGAGGCAGCGGGAGGGTAATCGGAGGGAGAGGGGGAGGGGCGGGGGAGGGTTAGGGAGGGGCGGGGGGCACAAGATGGGGTGGGGTGCAGCGGGGATGGAGGGGTGGAAGACAGGAGAAGGGAGGGAGGAGAGGGGAGAGAGGAGGGAGCCACACTGTGGCCCGGCCACATGGCGCATACATAGGCGCTGGTAGCATGGGGGGGGGCATGGGGTGCATGTGCGCGCATGGGGCGCATGGGGAGGGGCAACTCCATGTGACGAGCATGTGGGTGTATGGAGGTCGACGGGGCGGCAGTGGGATAAGCGGTGGGTCTCTTGAGGTGGGGCGTGGGGTCGAATGAACGACTGGGCAGTGGGCGGTGGGCGGGACGGTGGCGGCTGGAGGAACTCGGTAGCTCAAGTTGAGCGCTGGCTCGGGCCGCATGGCGGTCGAGGTGATGGCACTGAGATACCTGGGCTCCGTTGTCTGAAGCTGCAGAGCTGCGGGGGGAGGGAAATCTGTGCGGTAGGGCGTCACGTGTTTTTTGCCCTGTGGAGGGCGTGCGAGAGAGTGCGGATGGACTGAGTTCCTGGATGCATGCGTCGACTGGCTGCTGAATTGGCAGCCCGACGACAGGGGGCGTACGGAGGAGGATAGGCGGCGAGAATCGGCGGCGGAATGGGTGAAGGGGGGTCGACGTAGGCGGCGGCGATGACTGCGCAGGCCCGGCCCACAGCGCCCACAGTGGGGGCGCCCACAGAGTGGAGCCCCCCCCCCCACACACACACACACGCACACACACGCACACACGCACGCACACACACGCACGCACACACACGGGTCTAATGCGCCATCAAAGGCGTCCGACGGACTGTAAAATCGACCACGCAGCCACCACCGCAAACCCACGTGCGTCTCGTAGACCAGCACGGTAGAGCCGCTGCTGGTAGCGCAGCAGCCGCGGAGCGAGCGGCCGAGCGGGTGAAGGGACACGACCTGGCAACAGAGGGAAAGTGCGAGGGCTGCTATTAGCAGGTGCAGGAGTCCTCCTTCCTGGAGGGGGCAAAACAAACGTACGCGTGCACACGCACACAAACACATAGTGGGGTTGTACCACACACACACACAATTACATGAGGATGAGAGTTTTACAATCCACTTCTGGCGGTCACACGTACGGTTCCAAAGCTCCAGTGGGACTTAGAGAATCAAGGCTCAAGGCCCACAAAAGGTCAAGCTACAAGTAGCCCACGGTAACGCCATCCACACTTGGTGGCGGGCGTCAAGCAAGCAGCACCACTGTGCAGGCTGCACACCCAGCCCCTCAAATGGCCAGAGGGCGGACCCAAGGTATAAAACCATGAAGAGACCAAACAGCCCTCCCGCAGACCACCGGAAGCGGGGCTAGTAGCACACCCGCCGCAGCACTCTACTCAGCGACCACACCGCACCCGCCACCGCGCGCGTGTGGCGCCACCTCCCCTTCAAAAACACCCCCAGAGGGAATGTCATCTAGCAAGCAGGTGCAGGCACCCGCTCGCCGTCAACGACGAGGCGCGCGCGGTGGAACTGCGCCCGCTTCCCCGCAGCCTTGGCGGCGAGGAAAGCGGGCCACAGCGCCCGGTGCTGCGCCTCCTCGCGGTCACTGAGGACGTCGAAGACAGCAGCCGACGGGTCCACGTCGCGCAGGTTGCGGCGGGAGCGCACGACGGTGTCGGCCACAGCGTCAGACGCCACGGTAAAGAGCACACGTAGCACGCCGCCCCGGCGCGGCTCCACACCAATGCCCCCAATTACACACACTCAAACAGCCCCCCCCCCCCCCCACACACACACACCTTGGGGAAGACGGGCTTACGCGCCGGCATGTTGCGCGGAGGAGGCTGCCCAGGCTTGGGGGCCATCGGGTCCGGCAGCTTGAACGCATACCTGCAGAGGGGTGGAGTTAAGGGTTTAAGCAATTTAGGGTTTGAAGCCTTAGCTGAGCAGCTGATGGGGTTATGTGCGAGCGTGCTGGGGCGGTGAAGGCTGTGGAGGCTGCCCAGGCTTGGGAGCCATCGGGTCCGGCAGCTTGAACGCATACCTGCCGAGGGGTGGAATTAAGGATTTGAGCAATTTAGGGTTTGAAGCCTTAGCTGAACAGCTGCTTGAACCCTACGTTGAACAGCTGCTGGGGTTGTGTGGGGGCGACGGCTGTGGAGGCTGCCCAGGCTTGGGAGCCATTGGGATCGGCAACTTGAACGCGTACCTGCAGAGGGGTGGAGTAAAGGGTTTTGCGATTACGGGTTTGAAGCCTTAGCTGAACAGCTGCTGGGGTTGTGTGGGGGCGTGCTGGGGCGGTGAAGGCTGTGGAGGCTGCCCAGGCTTGGGAGCCATCGGGTCCGGCAGCTTGAACGCATACCTGCAGAGGGGCGGAATTAAGGATTTGAGCAATTTAGGGTTTGAAGCCTCAGCTGAACAGCTGCTTGAACCCTACGCTGAACAGCTGCTGGGGTTATGTGGGGGCGTGCTGGGGCGGTGAAGGCTGTGGAGGCTGCCCAGGCTTGGGAGCCATCGGGTCCAGCAGCTTGAACGCATACCTGCAGAGGGGTGGAGTTAAGGGTTTAAGCAATTTAGGGTTTGAAGCCTTAGCTGAGCAGCTGATGGGGTTATGTGCGAGCGTGCTGGGGCGGTGAAGGCTGTGGAGGCTGGCCAGGCTTCGGGGCCATAGGGTCCGGCAGCTTGAGCGCGTGCCTGCGGATTGAACCTGCAGATTGAAGTGTGTGGGTGTCGGGAAGCGTGGAGGTGTGGGAATGGCAGCCTGGGGGTGGCAGGGCGCCTTCTGCCCATGCAACAATTCGGCAACACCGATGCAACAACTCTGCAACACTCATGCAACACCCATGCAATACCTGCACCCTCCCGGTCCAGGTTGAGGCTTTCTGGAGTTTCCCGGTTGCAGGGCGCCCTCTGCCCATACAACAACTCTGCAACACCGATGCGCAACAACTCTGCAACACCCATGCAACACCCACTTGTACGCGAGCATCCCCCGCTCCAGGTTGAGGCTGTGCACAGTGACGGAGTTAGGGCGCCCTCTGCCCATGCAACAACTCTGCAACACCGATGCAACAACTCTGCAACACCCATGCAAACACCCAAGCAACACCCACTTGTACGCGAGCATCCCCCGGTCCAGGTTGAGGCTGTGTGCAGTCCCGGTTGAAAGGCGCCCTCTGCCCATGCAACAACTCTGCAACACCGATGCAACAACTCTGCAACACCCATGCAACACCCAAGCAACACCCACTTGTACGCGAGCATCCCCCGGTCCAGGTTGAGGCTGTGCACAGTGACGGAGTCGGGGAGCGCGCCAGTCGCGGGGCGTGCGTGCGCCCCGCCAGCAAACATGACCTTGGGGGGGGGGGGGGGGGGGGGGGGTAAGCGAGCACGCGTCATCACACACCAAACACAGCTGCAGCGCGTCAGCCGGTGTGTGTGCGCGCGCCAGCACACATGACCTTGGGGGGGGGGCGAGGGGAGAGCGTGCGCGTGTCAGCACACACCACACGCACACACACAGCAGCAGCGCACCAGCCGGCGGGGGGGGGGCATGCGTGCGCCCCACCAGCAAACGTGACCTTGGAGGTGGTGTTCGTTTGTGTGTGTGTGGGGGGGGGGGGGGTAGAGAGGGAGCACGCGTCAGCACACACATCACGCACACACAGCAGCAGCGCGCCAGCCGGCAAACATGACCTTGGGCGGGGAAGGGGGGGGGGGGGGGAGAGGGGGGAGCATGCGCGCGTCAGCACAAACCACACGCACACACCGCAGCAGAAGCGTGCCAGCCGGGGGGCGTGCGTGCGCCCCGCCAGAAAAAAACGTGACCTTGGGGGGGGGGGGGGGAGAGGGAGCACGCATCAGCACAAAGCAAGCACACACACACACAGCAGCAGCGCGCCAGCCGGGGGGGGGGGTGCATGCGTGCGCCCCGCCAGCGAACATGACCTTGGCGGGGGGTGGGGTCAGAGAGGGGGGAGCATGCACGCGACAGCACACACCACACGCACACACACAGCAGCAGCGCGCCAGCCGGGGGGGGGGGGCACCTTGAGCTCCCCCTTAACCAAGTGCTCCACCTGCTACCTAGCCTCTATACAGCTTCCACCCAGCTCATATTCCCACCTTGAGCTCCGGCTCAACCACAAGCGAGGTGGACAGGTAGTCAGTCTCCTGCACATGTGTCAGGGCGCAGGGGAGGGGGGATGAGGGACGGGGGGGAAACTGGCAAGGCAGGCACACACACAACAGCTCAGGAACGGGGGGGGGGGTCTTAGCAGCGTGTGCGTGTGCGTGCGCACAAGCTTGACTGCAAGTTGCCACTTCCACCCCATCACAAGGCGCAGTGGACGGGTAGGCGGTCTCCTGCACACGGGGGGGGGAGGGGGGGATGAGAGAGGGGGGCAACTCGTGAGGCACACACACCACAGCTCAACAAGGGGGGTGGGGGGGGAGGGGGGTGCTCAGCACCGCGCATGCGCTGGTGGACTGGTGGGGGAGGGGACGCTCAACACCGTGCTCGAAAGTTAGCACGCACGCACAAACGAACACGCACACGCACACACGCACACGCACACGCACACGCACACGCACACGCACACGTACACGCACACGCACACACACGCGCACTCTCACACACCTGCGAGTGCATGAGCATGAGCGACGGCATGCCGGGCCCGCACCCGGCTTCACACTCGTAGAGGTGTTGAGCAGCCGCACACGAACAACGCCTCAACTTCCTCAATAATCAGCAGATTTGGCCGATTCAACGAGCAGTACAGAGCTCTTGGCAAGAGCTATCAGCTGTCTCGCAGATGCACGCACGCATGTGCACACGCGCACGCACACAAACACACACGTGCACACACGCATGCACACGAACACGCACACACACACACACACACACGCGCACACAGACACACACAGGAAACACAACACACCTGCGAGTGCATGAGCATGAGCGACGGCATGCCATGCCGCCCCCGGCTTTGCACTCGTAGAGGTGTTGAGCAGCCGCACACGAATAACGCCGCAGCCTCCCTCAATATTCACCAGATTCATCATTCGGCGTGCAGTATAGAGCTCATGGCAAGAGCTATCAGCGGTCTCGCCCACGCCTGCCCGCACGCATGCACGCACACACACGGGCACGCACGTGCACACACGCACGCACACGCACGCACCCGCACTCGCACCCGTGCACGCACACACACGCACACGCACACGCCCACGCAAACATAACACACCTGCGAGTGCATGAGCATGAGCGACGGCATGCCCGGCCCACCCCCGGCGTTGCACTCGTACAGGTTGAGGAGCCGGCGCGAAGATGTGATGATCCACCCGGCGTGGCCGTCGCCTCCGGGCAGCCCGTCGATCTGTGTGGAAAAAGTGTGGAGGAGTGTGAAGTGTGAAGCGTGGCAGTGATGCTTGCTATGGCAGTATACCGCTCAGAGCAGAATTTGAGCGAAATGTTTTATTAATTGCTTTGTAGGCTATTCCGCTTTTCCCCTTTACCAAAAAATAATTCTGCAGGAAAAAATGGGTATTTCAAACACAATTGTGCCGGGAAAAAGCCGAAAAAAGCGAAATACTAATTAATCGCTAAATCCTTCCCAAGGATCACTGAAGCGTGGTCCCGGATAGGTATATCGCACATACTGTTGACCAAAAGGGAAGTTATGAAGTGGGCGTATTCCAGTGGTGTCCTATACGAAACCGAGACCGTCCCGCTTGCCCCCGCAACATTGGAGGGAACATGCCGAAGCGCCCCGGAAGGAGGCGTTGTCATATGCGGAAAAGTGAGAAATTGGCGATTTTCCCACTTTTCGCAGCAAAATTCTCGCGATTCGCCCACGCAGTTTCCCCCCCAAGTTCCCCGTGGCGCTAAGGACATCACTGGCGTATTCACCTGCGGGCAGTACGCGAGCGCGTGCACCGGGTCGCTGTTGTGGTCTGGCCCATCGGAGCGGTACACGCACTGCCAGCGGCCGCGAGGGTACGACCCAACTGGGGCAGCTGGCGGCGGTGGCGGCGCCCACTGCTGCTGCGCCTGCTGCTGCTGCATGCGCTGCTGCTGCTGCTGCTGTTGCGCCTGCTGCGCCTGCGCCTGCGCCTGCTGCGCCTGGCACTGCTGCGCCTGCGCCTGCGCCTGCTGCGCCTGCTGCGCCTGCGCCAGCTGCGCCTGCTGTGCCTGCTGCTGCTGCTGCTGCCAGTTCTGCTGCGGGGTCCCCGAGGGGGGCGCGCCGCGCGCCCCCCCTGGCGCGTACGCCTGTGAAGGTTGCGGTGGCGGCGCGCGCGGCTGCGGGGGCCCCGCAGCGGGTGGCATCCCCGCTAGTGCTGCAGCTGCAGCCTGGGCAGCGAGCAGCGCGGCCGCGCGCTGCCCAGCGGCAGTAGTGGGGGCCTTCGCCGCAGCCGGAGCGGGCGGAGCAGCCGGGGCAGCCGGGGCAGGGGCGGCAGCAGCGGGGGGCGCCTGCGCGCGCGCGCCCGTGGGGGCGGCGCCCGTGGACTTCGCATCAAACGCCCGACGTCCGCCCGCTCCAAACGCGGCGGCGCCCGCTCTTAGTGGCTTGGCTGCACGTGTGTGGGTGCATTGGAGGAGGGGGGGGGGCGGTAGGGGGGGGGTGAACCGAGGGGCGGGGGGCCTGTGCCGCCGATGAGTGCTGTACATGCGCCTCAGCATGTGCATGCCTGCAGGGAGGCGGGTGGTGGGGGTGGTGGGGTCCGGCCTGATGTACGCATCTGTGGATGCATGCATGCATGCGTCGGCTGCGATGCATTGGATCGCCACATCGCTGGCTGCAGCCCCCACCCCCCACTACCACAACCGCAACCCACTAATCCATCAACACCTCTCTCTGGAGGGGCATGCGTGGCGTGCACATGCACGCCGCCCCAGATCAGTCGCCATGCGCACGCTCTGCATGGTGATGCCTCGCAGCAGCACCATGACCCCCATCCCCTGCACGCCCACGCCCAACTCACGTGTTGCGGCGGCCGCAGGCTTCTGCTGCTGATGCTGCTGCTGCGACACGCGCAGGCGCGCAACGCCCTGCGCTGCCACGTCCACCGCTGTGCTGCCTTGCGCTGCGGCGAGCGTCTTCTTCAGCAGCGCCACCGTGATGGCCAGCTCATCGAGGGTCAGCTCTACCACTGCGGTGACATGCCCACCGCCCACGGGGGCAGCAGGGATCAAGTAAAGCCCCATGGGGGAGGCGGAGAGGTATACCTCTCAACGCCCTGTTGCGGCACACACTAGTCCCCCCTGCCGTGTGTACAGGCACCGCGCCGTGATGATTGGGGCGAGTGAATGCGCATGGTGTGTTGGGCCACACTTGTGTGGGGATGGAGTTACATATATTTTTTGAGATGATGATGATGGGAGTTTTACAATCCACTTCTGGCGGTCACACGTACGGTTCCAAAGCTCCAGTGGGACTAAGAGAAACAAGGCTCAAGGCCCACAAAAGGTACTACTTGTGGCTTGACCTTTTGTGGGCCTTGAGCCTTGTTTCTCCAAGTCCCACTGGAGCTTTGGAACCGTACGTGTGACCGCCAGAAGTGGATTGTAAAACTCTCATCATCAAAGTAGCCCACGGTAACGCCATCCACACTTGGTGGCGGGCGCCAAGCAAGCAGCACCACTGTGCAGGCTGCACACCCAGCCCCTCAATGGCCAGAGGGCGGACCCAAGGTATAAAACCATGAAGGGACCAAAAAGCCCTCCCCCAGACCACCGGAAGCGGGGCTAGTAGCACACCCGCCGCAGCACTCTACTCAGCGACCACACCGCACCCGCCACCGCACGCGTGTGGCGCCACCTCCCTTCAAAAACACCCCCAGAGGGAATGCCATCTAGCAAGCAGGTGCAGGCATCCGCTCGCCGTCAACAACGAGGCGCGCGCGGTGGAACTGCGCCCGCTTCCCCGCAACCTTGGCGGCGAGGAAAGCGGGCCACAGCGCCTGGTGCTGCGCCTCCTCGCGGTCACTGAGGACGTCGAAGACTGAAGTCGAGTCCACGCAGCGGCGCAGCTCGTGGCGCCAGCGCACGACAGTGTCGGCCACGGCGTCAGACGCCACGGTGAAGAGCACACGCAGCACACCGCCCCCGCGTGGCTCCACGCCGATGCCCCCGACGGCAGGCTTGGCGTTGAGGAGCGACGTGGACACGACGCCACCATCAGCCGGCCCATCCCAGTTGCCAGTGTTGTCGTGCATAAAGCGCACGATGTTCGTGGCCAAACGGACAGGCATGCTCACGCCGGCCGCGGCGCGCCGCAGTGCTTCCTCCGCGTCGTCGGCGAAGCAGCCGCTGAACACGTGGCCGCATCCGTCGCCGCCCGTGACAAACACGATGGCGTCCTCCACAGAGATCGACGCCACGAAACTGAGGCGCAGCGACGCGTCGCCCACACGCGCGGGCAGCCCCCCCCCCGACGGCAGGGGCCGCGCGCAGATGCGGCTCGCGCGGCGCCCGCCGCAGCAGGCCGCTCCGCCGCCGGCGCGCCCGCCGCCGACGCCACAGGGGCTGCGGCAGCAGCGGGCCGGGCAGGCTGAGCAGCCTTGGCAGCAGGCGCCGCGCGGGGCGCACTGTGGGCCGCATGCGGCACTGCATGAGGCGTGTGCATGGGCGCCCCGGGGACGCGGCTCATCAGGAGGAGGCGAACCAGGTCCACGCGGGACGCAATCTGTTGCGCCTGCACCTGCACCACAGCGAGCACCCCCGCGAGGGGGCAGCTGCTGCGGCCGGCGTCGGCAATCTGTGTAGCGCCCACATGCGTCGGCGCATTCTGTGGCTGAGCACGCGCGCTCGCCTCCCTGTCCATCATCCCGCCTACCAGGCCTCTGAGGTCGTCCACCGCGGCGCTGAGGGCGCGGATGGCGTCTGTGGTGTCGGCCGAGGCCGAAATGTGGTTGCTGGCGCCTCCATACATGTGTTGCACAGCCTCCGCGTATGTGGCCGCCCCCGGCGCCCCAGGGAGCGCCAGCAGCGTGATCTGTGTCTCATCGACGCACGCGCGGTTGCGGGGCCGAAGGTCTGAGTCGGAGGAGCCGCTGCTCACCGGTGATTCTGTGGCGGTGGCCGCGCGGGCGACTAGCGCGCCGGCGGCCTTGCTGTGCTTGCGCTTAGAGCGTGTCATTTTGAGTTGTCATTTCACGTGTGGAGGGAGAGAGTTTTACAATCCACTGCCGGCGGTCACACGTTCGGTTCCAAAGCTCCAGCGGGACTTAAGAGAGCAGGCACGAGGCCCACCAAAGAAAGGTGAAGCTACAAAGTGGGCTAACTTTGTAGCTCACTGCTCTCTTAAGTCCCGCTGGAGCTTTGGAACCGAACGTGTGACCGCCGGCAGTGGATTGTAAAACTCTCATCATACAAAGGTACACTCCGGGTACGAACCCTGGTCCAGACTGGTACATACAAAGGTACACTCCGGGTACGAACCCTGGTCCAAACGGGTCCAGACGGGTCCAGACGCGTCCAGGCTGGTCCAAGGACTGGGCAGTGCCACCAAGCTGGGCTTTGCTGGACTGGGACTGAGCTGCAGTGAGGCTGAGCACGCACATGGTCGAGGAACTAGTAGTGAAACCAGGCCGGTGTTACACAAGTGAGGAATTTCAAGGTTCAAGGTGTGGACCAGGTAGGTGACACCGGCCTTGCTCGTGCCCGCGCGGCCGCGGGGCGACGGCCTGCTTTCACGGGGGGCCTCAGGCGGCCGAGGCGAGCACGCGCGTCGGGAAGACAGCGACCAGGTAGACTAGATATATACGTGTGGCAAGCTCTGAATCTTCAAGGTTCAAGGTTTGGCAGTGGGAATTGTCGTTGGATGGGTCTTTGGAGAGGCCAGGCCACGACAGGGGTGTACAGGGCGTGCCCCCCCCCCCCCCCCCCCCCCGTCCCAGTGGGGCGGCTTCCACCGAGGGGGGAGGGGGGAGCACGCATGCATGTGTATGTGGAAGCACGAGTACCAAGCCGCAATTGTTGCTGCGACATGCACGCACCGCTGCGACCGCGCGCGGACGGGCGGCTGCCCGGCTTCCACTCAGAGGGAAGGGGGGGGGGGGTTCACACGCACGCGCGCACGCGATCACACTAGTGTGTGTGTCTTATCAACGTGTTTTCGTGTGTTTCTGCTGTTGGTCACTGTCCAGAGACCACTTGACTCACCCCACGGTGTGGCCGCAGCAGGAGCCTCTGCAACAGTGGGCAACAACTGCATGAATCCTGCAATCAAATGGCGGTACTACTGTAGGAAAGTCTTCGTGTAAAGCTGTGGCAAGGGGGGTGCCTGGAGAATTGTCTGGTGTGGGTTTAACACTCCTTGTTGGGTCGCAAATCCACTGGTAAACTCCGCGCGTGTCCTCGATCATGGCGATGCCTGGTGGCGAGGGCGGCAAGGCCCGCGGCGTGGGCTGAAGGTGGCGGTGGCCCTCCGCGGGGCGCGCAGTCGCCGGCGCTGCCAGCGCAATGATCCATGCTACGTGATCGAGGGCCTTTGAAACGACTACTAACGACATGCATCGCCATCCAGAGGGCACCTGAGACGTATGGTGCCATGCGTTGACGTTACGGGGCGAGTCGCCACCCAGGCTGGGACATGCCCCACGGTCATCCGCGATGCCGGATGATGGGCGTCGCTATCCCAAGGGCTCGGCAGGAGGCGGGGCGGCCTGCATGGCGTTACTCCAGATCCAACTGCATCGCGCTACTTGCGGTGCGTGGGTGGCCCACCAAACCATGCACGCGGTTATGGGCCTGGGCTGCGCGCGCAGCAGGCATGGGGCGAGGGCGGGGGGGGGGGGGGGGCCGGGGGGGGCACTGCCATGCGTGGGCGCGTTAGCATGCATGGGCGCTGTCTGCATGGCGCAGCGTGTCACGTGCATGCGCTCCCACCCCTCCCCTCGCAGCTCCCCATCCCCTGGCCACGCACGCCCAAGCAGCTACCAACACTCCCAAGGTGCGCTAATGGGTTCACGCGCGCACGCGTGACAAGCCGCGCACTCCATGCATGGGCTCTGCATGGCATGTCACTCCCAACAGCCGAGCGTGCACGCGTGTGTGTGTGCAACGTGCATGCAGTTCCCACCCCTCCCCACGCGGGGCACCCTTGCCCATGCTCAACAACTGACGCCTGCCATGCTGCCAGCTGTGAGGTGCCGCCCATGAGCATGCACCGCGTGCCACCCCGCACATGCTCACAAGTAAACGCACCACAACTAACGCACCACAACTAACGCCCGGCATGCTGCCTGCCTGCTGCAGGTACAACCTGTGGTGCTATCCAGCGACCCATGTACCAAGTACCTCACCGTTTTCCCAACTGGCACCTGCGTGTTGGGCTCCTTGGCGTGTTGGGTCCACCAGCTCCATCGTATCGTGGCTTTACTAGATGATGACCTTGACTAGATGATTACCTTGGCCAATTTACCTTATATATCTTGGCTAATTTACCTTAGCATTCATTGTAAAGCACGGTGGATCATTGAACTGTCCCAGGACTCTCTAGCTGGTGCCTGGACCGGGTCCAGCGGGTCCAGGCCAGTCTGGACGGGTCCAAGTGGGTTACTTCAAGACCAGCTTTGGACCGGCTCTGGACCAGGGGTCGTACCCGGAGTGGTAGCCCACGGTAGCGCCAAACCATGGCGTGGCGGGCACCAAGCAAGCAGTATCACAGTGCAGCTGCACTGCAGGCTCCACACCCAACCCCTCCAGTGGCCGGAGGACAGGCCCAAGGTATAAAACCATGAAGGGACCAGAAAGCCCTCCCCCAAACCAGTGGAAGCGGGGCTGGTAGCACACCCACCCCGAGAGTATATATATACATATCGTGGATTTGGATGCATGGTTGTGCACAATGGGGGGTAAGAAGAGGACCACTTTCTTCCCTAAGTACGTGAAGTTTACCGCCATCAGCAGTGTTGCTCAGTACGTTGAAACGGTGCTGATCAGTACAGTGTGCCTTTGAACCACAAAATCGGCCGCAACGCATGCTCCTGTGCATCTGACCCATGCGACTTGCATCGGACAGCCAGTTACAAGGGCTGTCCAGGCCAGCGTGTGAGGGCAAGTAAAAGGTGTACTGTGCTGCCCCACGCCCCGAGCGTACGGGCAGTTACAGTTACATCGGCTTTCCAGCAAAGACTACCTCTAGCCCTAGTACCACCGCCTAGACCCAAGTCCAGTTCTGGCCCTAACAATTACTTGTGAGGGGCGGTAGCCACCAGCCGGCTGCCTGCCAACGTGTAGTCCCAGAGCAAAAAGGAGAGCTATTGTGCGACGCCTCCAAAATAGGTCCTAACTGCTTCTAGGGGATAGGGGGTCAAGTGGCGCTTGCCAATCTACTTGACCGCCGTGGTGGAGGGGCCGGCGCCTGAGGGGCAGCCGGACCGTACACCACGGCTCTCCACCCGACCCTATCCTGAGCACGCTCAAACGCCGTGTCCGAAAAAGTCTTCCAATCAGAACGAGTGCCACTAGTTTCGCCTAGCTGCTGAATCAGTAGCTTAAGAAAATAGTGTCGGGAGGAGGCTGGAGGCCGGCCTTGCTGCCGAGCCACATCCATTGTGCAGTCAAAAGTAGTACGAGGAAGACGAGAAGCCGGCATGCGCATCACATGGCCTAGCCACTGCATTGATCGCTTTGCCACAAGGCTCTCAATTGGCTCAGTGTCGCACGCCTGCCGAATATAAGTTAATCTGTGCCGGTCGACCAGGCGCACACCCAGAATGCGACGAAGGCAGTTAGAGTGGGCAACCTCCAATCGAGTCAGTTGTGTTTTAGTAGGGGCCCATGTTTCGCAGCCGTACAGAAAGTGGGGCAGCACGAAAGTGTTGTAAACCCGCATCTTAGACTGCACTTGCATCTTCTTGCTGGCCCAAATCTTATCAAAAGACGCAAACACGCCCAGCGCGCGACCGACACGCACACCGATCTCCTTTTCCACACCACCACTCTGGGTTATCCAACTCCCTAGATACTTAAATGCAGAGACGGTCTTCACTTCACCACCAGTCAGCGCAAACGTGGGCAGATCCGCGTCAAAATCTGCTGGCAAAATCATCACTTCTGTCTTGGCGGCGTTGATTTGCATGCCAAAGCTAGAGGACACTTTGTCAAGGATTTTCAGCATAAGCGCCAACTGAGCTGGGTCATGCGAGAACAAACATAAATCGTCGGCATACATCAGCATTACTATGCGCTCAACCGACGACGACAACACAGAGCCGCCGGCTCGGGTCACGACTGACACGCCAGCCCCCTCTGGCATCATGTCTAGCGCCTTTTTCACTATGTGGTCAATAAAAACATTGAACAACACAGGAGCAATGACGCACCCCTGTCGCACACCAGACGACACGGGGAATTCGTGCCCGATTTTCCCAGCCAGCCGCACGGCAGCTGCGGTGTTGGTGTGAAGATCCTCCAACAGATCAATAATGTGCGGATGAACACTATATAATCTAAGGACTCTCCACAGTGCCGCACGGTTTATGCAATCGTACGGTTTATGCACGGTTTATGCAATCGTACGGGCGATGTACCGATTAATATTTCAGGACGTATGCTCCATCTTCCGCGCCGTGATGATGATGATGATGCGTACGCTACCAAACTCCAAACCACCATCTTTTAAATACGTACGTACTGGTTCACACTCAGTGACTGCCCGCACAGTGACTGTGCGGGTGCAAGGAGTGCTCACCCTAACATGCGGCGCACACATCCGACACGAATCTCGAACATGAACCAACTAGAACCTCCAACATGAACCTCGATGCACTGCCTCTCCGTATTCCAGGCCATTGGCGGTGAGACCGCTTTTGGCCTTCATAGGCGGCAGCTGGAACAAGAGCCGCTCAATTTTGAGGGTGCGGTTGTGCACTCTGGAATGCACACGCCGCGCGCCGCCTGTGGCTTGGCCTTTATACAGTTTTTACATGCACGCGCCCGGAGGACCCCAGGGCGTGAGTTAAGGCCTAGACTACACGTCTAGGGGAGCTCTACTTGCAGAGCCCGCAAGGCCACGCAGTGTGACTTGGCCTAGCTCGGCCTGTCAGGGCAGCTGTTACACCGCCGGCACATTGGCATCTGCAGAGGCCACGGCCGAGCTAGGCGCCGTTTGCAGGCACAACTTGCCTCAAAGGCCAAACGAGGCCATCAGCGCTCGGCCCGCTTTGACAGCAACACTTGGGAAGATGCATGCGTAGGGTCCCCTAGACCTCCCGAGTTCTCAAGATTCAGAGGCGTCATCCATCCAGGCACGGGGCAGCCCCTTTTGGAGAGAGAGATGGAGAGCCAGATGGGGCGACAGAGGGAGAGAGACGTTGCGTTGCGTGTCTGATGACGACAAAGTTACATATTTTACATTGTGTCCACCTTGGGTCAACTTAGGGTCAATCATGATGATTCAAGTGCATTTACCCCAGCATGGCATGTACTCCAACACTGTCCTAGCAACAACAGCACCGCCCTACAACAGATGCGGGAGGAGGTTTGTGGTGGGCTATCTCCCTGCGTGGATGCCCCAGCAGGCAACCAGCAGATGTTAATCCTTAATCCACGCCATGACCAGAGAACTGAGATTGTGCAGTACTCTGGGTCGATAGACGTGGTACTGTGTGTTACAGATTCCGATAAGTGGTCTGGGCGTGTGATCCGCGGTGTACATTCCCACGGTAATCTAAATTAATACTGCAAAAGGGGAGAGCGCGGCGCGTTCACAATCTTGCCACCAGCTACCCACCTCGGCACTCCTGAACCAGCCCTAAGCCACGGGAGGGCGTGATGCCTATAGCCTCCCGATCAGAGACTTCTGTCATCGTTATCGATAGCATAACACAACGGGTAAAAAAAACAAGGCCCGAAAAGGTGAGTGGCAGGTGGCAGCCTCAGTACAGCCTCTCGCGGCTGCGCGAGCCTGTATGCTCATGTATCCTCGTCACGCGGCGTGTGGCTTCGAATGCGTCTGGCACTGCCGAGCTGCCGCCATCCCCACGACGGCCTCGTGAATGCGCTGCGGCACGCACGCCAGCTGCATCACCTCGCAGATGAGGCGCGACACGACGGGCGTACCTGCGCACTCTGTGCATTTCGCACCGCGCTCCAGCAGCAGGCGGATGCACTCGTCACGGTCGCCGTCCGGCTGGTCGCTGGCAAACAGGACCTCGGAGAGTTTGCACGTGTGATATGCCAGCGGTCTGCCGTCTCCAGCCTATCTAGGTCTGCCGTCTCCAGCACCTTGGTCATGCGTGCGCGATGGGCGTCGCACGACTGCGGTTCCATTGCAACATGGCGCAGCAGGAGCAGGAGGAGCCACCAGCAGGAGGAGCCACGGCCAGCAACTGCGTGCGCAGCTAGCGTGAGCGCACAGTCTTCCGTTGACGTGCGGAGCGCGATCATGGCAGCTGGGTTGGCAAACGGGTGGTCGAGAAGCATGCGCACAACCTCCCCATGTCCGCAGGATACAGCCTCCATCAGGGTGGAGCTGCCTGAGGCGTCCACGAGCATCATCATGGCTGTCGAGAAGCAGGCGCATGCTGGCCACATTGCCAAAGCAAACAGCCCACATGAGAGCGGTCCAGCCATCTTTGTTTTTGTGCATCATCATGGCGGCTGGGTCGGAGCCGGCAGACGGGTGATCGAGCACACGGCGTATGCATTGTCTTCTGCAGCAACGACCATGAGGGCGGTCTTGCCGCCGGTATCCGTGCTCATCATCATGGCAAATGGGTCAGCAGATGGGTGGTCGAGCAGCAGGCACATGTTCTCCACCTGTCCTGCAAAAGCAGCGTGCATCAACGCGGTCCTGCCAAACGCCACGTCCGCCTCCACCTGCAGTACTTCGGTGGTGGCGAGCAGCAAGCGTCCGAGCGCAGCTGCGTCGCCCATGCCTGCTGCTGCAACCACCCCTTCCCAGAGCGTTGCCAACGCGCTCGCCATGTTGTCGAGTTGATTGCAGATTGTCGGGTTGATGCAAGGCAGTCAGTCGCGGGCCTGCGTGTGCGGGGAGGGCTGCGCGCGTAAGCAACTCGCGCCACAGGTTGCCGACGCCGGCCACAGCGGTGCCCTCGCGGGGGTGCTCGCTGTAGTGCAGGCGCAGGCGCAACAGATTGCGTCCCTGGTGGATGTGGTGAGCCTCCTGGTGAGCCGCGTCCCTGGGGCGCCCATGCAGATGCCGCATGCAGAGCCCGCCCGCGCGCGGGCCGCCCATGCGGCCCACAGTGCGGCGCCCCGCGCTGCGCCTGCTGCCGAGGCTGCTCAGACTGCCCGGCCCGCTGCTGCTGCCGCCCCTGTGGCGTCGGCGGGGGGGGGGCCGGCGACGGAGCGGCCTGCGTCGGGCGCCACGCGTGCCGCATCTGCGCGCGGCCCCTCCCGCCGGGGGGGGCTGCCTGCGCGTGTGGGCGACACGTCGCTGCGCCGCAGCTTCGTGCTGTCCATCCCGGTGGCACGCGGCGCCAACTGGTTTCCTCGCGGGCGGTGGCAGGCGGATGGATGAAGAGGAGGCGACGGCGGCGGCGGCGGAGCGGATCGCTGCAGCTGCCGAGGACGGCACCAGCCTGCCCGTCAGCCTGGCTACGGATGTCGTGCGCTTCCTCTACGGCGGCACCGGCCAGCGGGAGCCGGCTGATGGTGGCGTCGTGTCCGCGTCGCTCCTCAACGCCAAGCCTGCCGTCGGGGGCATCGGCGTGGAGCCACGTGGGGGCGGTGTGCTGCGTGTGCTCTTCACCGTGGCGTCTGACGCCGTGGACGACACTGTCGTGCGCTGGCGCCACGAGCTGCGCCGCTGCGTGGACTCGACTGCAGTCTTCGACGTCCTCAGTGACCGCGAGAAGGCGCAGCACCAGGCGCTGTGGCCCGCTTTCCTCGCCGCCAAGGTTGCGGGGAAGCGGGCGCAGTTCCACCGCGCGCGCCTCGTCGTTGACGGCGAGCGGGTGCCTGCACCTGCTTGCTAGATGACATCCCTCTGGGGGTGTTTTTGAAGGGGAGGTGGCGCCACACGCGTGCGGTGGCGGGGGCGGTGTGGTCGCTGAGTAGAGTGCTGCGGCGGGTGTGCTACTAGCCCCGCTTCCGGTGGTCTGGGGGGGAGCTTTTTGGTCCCTTCATGGTTTTATACCTTGGGTCCGCCCTCTGGCCATTTGAGGGGCTGGGTGTGCAGCCTGCACAGTGGTGCTGCTTGCTTGGCGCCACCAAGTGTGGATGGCGTTACCGTGGGCTACTTGTAGCTTGACCTTTTGTGGGCCTTGAGCCTTGTTTCTCTAAGTCCCACTGGAGCTTTGGAACCGTACGTGTGACCGCCAGAAGTGGATTGTAAAACTCTCATCATCATCAACTCGCCGAAAAGGTGTCCCAAAGCGAAGAAACGGGAGTTGACAGGGAATTGGAGGGAGTGGCTGGTGAGAGGGGCGTCGGCAAAGCCAAAACACAATTCACAATTTACGAACGTGCGTGCCAGCCGTCGTCACAAAAATCGTCATTGTCGTGCTAGCTGCTTGGGCGTGCCCGGGGCCGAAAGAGACCCCTGAGCTGCAGCGCACCCAGCGGAAGTGCAGGCATGCGGAACATGGGAGTGGCGTGGTGACTGCCTGAACCTGCCTGCGCGCACCAAGAGCCCATGTCACCGTGCATGGGCTATACGGCACACACAGCGTGCCAGGGGTGCCCCTGCAGCGTGCCATGCATTGTGCCATACCTGCATGGGCCATGCGCCATGCATCGGGCCATGCCCCTGCCCCCTGCTTCACCTGCAACCCAGGCGACTTTGTAACTGTGCGACTGTGTGGTCTCGCGATGCGTGAGTGATACAAGCTGTCTGGCCGCGTCTGTCGAAATTGCGCCTCAACACGGCACCGCCGGTGCAGAGGTGGCGGCCGGTTCGTCCTGCTGAGACCTCAGCTGGGCGCAGTCCTTGCACAGTCCCCCGTACGACCCACAACAAGACGCACAAGCACGCACACTTTTTGTGCCACACATGCCAGCAGATCACCCCTGGATCACCAGATCGCTGACATAGGCCACGAGTGGAGCTGCGCGATCGCACCAAAAATATGGCGGGATCCTGATCCTGAAGGATCCCCCCAGCCTGGAATGTAGGGTTTGTGGGGGAAAAAGACGCTGGACAATCGCTGCACATGCACTGCCACAAGACACAAGGCCCAGGAACACACTCCATGAGGCATGCGTGCACTGCAGCACGCACGCACATGCCGCACACAGGCAGCCCCCCCCCATGCGCACACACACCGCACACACACACACACACACACAATGGTCCTTAGGATAACTTCTGTGCTTACAAAAACGTGCCCAGAGCAGCACCTCCGTGCCCTGCCACCGCCACCACACACACACACACACACACACACACACACGCATGCACACACACTCTCACACACACACACACACGCACACACACACATACGCACACACACACACACACACGCACACGCACACACACACACACACAATTCCCCCCCCACACACACACACACGCACGCCCACCCGCCCTGCGCAGGCGACAGCGCCAGGACCAGGCCGGGCCAGGCGGCCTGCCTGGTGCGTTGTCCCCGCGCATGCGCGACGGCGCGGGGTCCCCGCACACGCGCGGCCGCGCCACCCCCGGCGCGCTGCTCTCCCGCGCGCTCGCGTCACCTGTTCGGCTGCTGATGGCGCTGCTGGCGGTGCTGCTGCTCGCCGCTGGCGCGTGGCAGTTTCTGGGGCGCGCGCCGGGGCCGGCACGGGACGCGCGCTCACGGTGTGTGTGTGTGTGTGTGTGTGTGCGTGCGTGCGTGTGTGTGTGTGTGGTCGATTTTACAGTCCGTTGGACGCCTTTGATGGCGCATGAGACCCTAGGAAAGAGGCCGGCAGCTGTCAAAATTTGACCCCAAGCATGCCGTCTGCCATCATGATTGCTGTGCACGCGGTGCGTGTCTCAAAACAGGCGACAACGAAGTCAGCCAGCTCGTGCCAAAACCTGGGGTTCTCCTGGCCTGGCCGAGGATTCATAAACTCCCGCATCCGCTCATCTAAATCGGCCTCCTCGGGCGAGGGATGAACTGAAACAGGCTGTGGGCCCGCACCCGTGCCTCTTCATAGGCAGGGCACTCAAATACCATGTGTGCCTCATCCTCTAGCCCACCGCATAGGCAGCACGCCCGCTGGCTGCGTCGCTGCCTCTGTCCCGCCACGGCGTAGCGCCCCCGCTCTATGTGCAGCTCATGGAACCCCATTCTGAACCTAGCTAAAGCCGTGATCCGGGCAGCACTGTTCAGCCCTGAGCTCAACAGGGCCGGCAGCTCGCTGCTGTGTGTGTGTGTGTGTATGTGTGTTGGGGGAGGGGTGTATGTGCTGCTGCTCGGGACTGGCGCTTAGCGGTTTCTGGGGCGCGCTCGGGGGCCGGCGCGGGACTTGCGCGCATGCTTGCGTATATCTAGGGCGCGCAAGCACAGGTCCGATTTGCAACATCCGACCGACTTTGAAATCGACCACATACACGTGCGGACTGCCACACACACATCGATACCTGTATACGGCCGACAGCGCCCGACGCCGACACGTACGGCCCCTTGGGGCCCATTTGCTACACGCACGCCCACATCTGCTGCAAGCACGCCCACATCTGCCACACGCACACACACATGTGCCACACGCACGCATCTGCCACACACACACATCTGCCACACGCCCACACACACCTGCCACACGCACACACACACACACACGCACGCACACATCTGCCACACGCACACACACATCTGCCACACGCACGCACCCATCTGCTGCACGCACGCACACACACAGGAGCAGCATGGGCCTTGCAGCGCACCTGCGGGGCGCGCCAAGCCCCGCGTTTTGCGCGCGCCCGCGCCCCACGCTGGTGTGTGCACACGGGGGCGATTCCACCGACCACCCAGCGAACACTGCGGAAGCGTTCTCGGCCGCGGTGAGATGTGTTGTGCATGCCCCACCGTTGCAAGGGTGTATTTGGACATTGTGTTTGAGGCGTGTGCGTGTGTGTGTGTGTGCACGGTTGTGTGTGTGTGCGTGAATGTGTGTGTGTGTGTGTGTGTTTGTGTGCATGAGGTTATTCACCTTCTTGTTGGCGCACGGTTTGTCACCCGCCTCCAAATGGAATCTCCTCAATGGTGACCAGAAACAGCCTATCTAGGTCTGCCGTGCAGAGTTCTCTGTAACGATCTGTCTCTCTCTCTCTGTGTTTGTGTGCATGGTTGTATAAGCGTGTGCGCACGTGGGGTGACTCCACCAACCACCCAGCGAACACTGCGGAAGCGTTCTCGGCCGCGGTGAGATGTGTTGTGCATGCCCCGCCGCTGCAAGGGTGTATCTGGTCATTATGTGTAGGGCGTGCGTGTGTGCGTGCGAGTGTATTGTGTGGGGTGTGTGTGTGTGTGCGTGTGTGTGTGTGTTTGTGCATGGTTGTGTGTGTGCACACAGGGGGAGACTCCACTGATCACCCCGCAAACACTGCGGAAGCGATCTCGGCCGCGGTGAGATGTGTAATGCATGCCCCACCGTTGCAAGGGTGTATCTGGTCATTATGTGTAGGGCGTGCGTGTGTGCGTGCGAGTGTATTGTGTGGGGTGTGTGTGTGTGTGTGCGTGTGTGTGTGTGTTTGTGCATGGTTGTGTGTGCGCACACGGGGGGAGACTCCACTGATCACCCCGCAAACACTGCGGAAGCGATCTCGGCCGCGGTGAGATGTGTAATGCATGCCCCACCGTTGCAAGGGTGTATCTGGTCATTATGTGTAGGGCGTGCGTGTGTGCGTGCGAGTGTAGTGTGTGTGTGTGTGTGTTGGTGGGGGGAGGGAGGGGGGCGGGGGGGGGCGAACGGGGGAGACTCGACCCACCACCCCGCAAATATGGCGGAAGCGTCCTCGGCCGCGGCAAGATGTGCTCCCAACTTTCGCCATAATTGTTGTATGTTCGGACTGTGTTTGTGTGTGTGTAGAGCGTGTGCGTGTGCAGTTTTCGTGTGTGTATATGGGTGCGTGGGTGGGTGGGTGGAGATGGACGTATGAAGCCTGCACCCCGACACCTCAAACCTAAACCCACAGTAACAGTAACACGGGGTTTCCAGCTAAGCAGGCTACTCTTCTACTAGAGACACCCGCCGATACTCCGGCACACTTAAGTACTAGAGTACCGCCGGCTCCCGGCCGATAGACTACCGCTCCCGCCTGCTAGACTACCCCAAACAGCGGTCTCTGAGAGACAGGTCTGGCAAGGAGCATATAGGAGAGGACCTTCCTCAGGGTCACAGTAGTGGCCTTGTGGCCAGTCAAGCCGGCAGAGCCGACTGGCGCTGACTGGAACGGTCCCCGCCTGGCAGTGCATGGCTGTCCAGCTCTCGTTTGCATGGGGCTCAGCCGGCGCCCCATGCCTCATGCATGGCCAGGTCCCACCCTCCAGGGGTGCATGGGCGACAGAGTTGTCATGGAGGCTGCCTGAAGACCTTCCAACGCCAGTCACCGGCAGACGAGCGACCCCGAGGATGAGCGCGGTGACGAACGCTGCGATTGGTGAAGCGGATTTACTCTGTGTTGCCTCGGCGGTCGCCACCGCTGAAGCCGTGATGGTAGCCCGCCTCCACGGGCAGCCATCTTGACCAATGTCCAGCATGCATTGACGGGCGCCAGCTCCTCCGCTCGTCGATCAACTCGTCGAGATCGGTGCCGCATGGCGTCCTGCATGGGGGGAGGATAAGGGCCGTCTCCCAGCACGGGCCGCGGCAGCGCCGCGGCTACTCGCCAAGCCATGGCAGCGCCGGGCAAGCCGCTCCTGAAGTGTTCCACAGAGGGGCAGTCTAGCAGGAGCCGAGCCAGTCGTATTTTACCCCGCTCGTCAGCGGCACGGAGATCCTCGTCAGCAGCAGCGCCGCATTGCTGGGTCCAGGGCTCGGCGACGAGAACGCGCCTCCGTTAATCGAGCCCCAAACCTAAACCCAACCTAAACCTAACCTAAAATACCTGCAACACCCATCCTCCTCCTGATAACCCAACGTATTAAACCCCACACTTGCAGGTGCGCGGGGGCGCTGACTGCGTCGAGGTGGATGCCACGCACCTGCACCCTGAAACCTCGAGCCTCGACCCTAGAATCTAAACATACAATGTCTGCAACATCCATCCTCATCACGATCATTATCATCACAACCTACAATATGGAACTCCACTTGTGCAGGTGCGCGGGGGCGCCGACTGCGTCGAGGTGGATGCCACGCGCCTGCACCCTGAAACCTCGAGCCTCGACCCTGATGATGATGATGATGGATCTTACAGTCTGTGTGACACCAGTAATGATGTATAAGACCGGTGTCGGCGCTAGCGCCCGACACCTTAAACTCAGTTTCAGTGGGAAACTGGCTGGCTACCTGGTAGGGGTGAGGGTAAACCCCCACACGCGCGCACGCACTGGACCTAGACAGGACACTGGCCCCCCAGATCCACCCTATACCACCCAGGTAGTGACAGCAACGCATTGTTTGTGTGCGCCTGTGTTCTACTACTAGTCCCGCCGCCGCCATTGGCTCCAGCAATCTCCTCCATGCCCGCCAGCAATCTCCTCCACGCCCGCCAGCAATCTCCTGTATGCCCGCCAGCAATCTCCTCCATGCCCGCCAGCAATCTCCTGTATGCCCGCCAGCAATCTCGTCCATGATGATGGATCTTACAGTCTGTGTGACACCAGTAGTTCTTTAGCCATTCCCCGTGACACCTATGGCTGATCCTTGTTCCGCCGTCCCCTTTGGCATCTGTAACCCGTATCCTCTCCCTGTAGCCTCATTCCCCGTTCTTAACCGCCATCTCCATTATGGTGCCCGCCCGCTGGTGGGGCCTCGCCTCGCCCCATGCCGCACGGCTAGTGTATTGATTGCTGCGCCATCTATAATCTGCGCCTTGGGGCAGGGAAACCCTGCGCCACAACCTCCTCACAAAGCCTAGCCGCATGTGCCTCGCTTCCCATGTTTCTCAAATTCTCGCCATCCGCTTCCATGCTGCCGCCTGCAATCTCCTCCACGCCCGCGAGCGATCTCCTCCATGCCCGCCAGCAATCTCCTCCATGCATGCACGCGCAGAGCGCCGCCATGCAACCCCCATGCGCCGCGCGCGCCTTGCGCGCGCCGCGCCCGCCAGCTCCCGTAGCCTCATTCCCCGTTCTTTACCCATGCGCCGTGACGCATTAGCCTTGTCCGCCGTCCTCTGGCATGCATAACCCGTAGCCTCATCCCCAGTAGCCGCATTCCCCGTTCTTAGCCGCCATCTCCATTATGGTCCCCGCCCGCTGGTGGGGCCTCGCCTCGCCCCATGCCGCACGGCTGGTGCATCGATCGCGTCGCCATCTAATAATCTGCGCCTAGGGGCAGGGAACCCCTGCGCCGCAACCTCCTCACAAAGCCTAGCCGCATGTGCCTCGCTTCCCATATTTCTCAATTTCTCGCCATCCGTCTCTCTCTTCCATCCAGGCACAGTAAACCATTAGGAGCCGCAATCTGCTTGAGTTCCGATCGTTGTGAGAGGGGGTGCATGCTCACCGCAATTCTCGCCATCGTGCATCGTGCTCTCCATCGTACCGCTGCCCCATCTGCCACATGGCCTCGCCCCATCAGGACCAGTTCATCAGTAGCGCTGTGCGTCACAGCCGCGCAGGGTAAATTTCCAGATTTTCAGCCGCCCAGTACCAAGCGCAGTTGTCCCGGTTGTCCGCCATCGAGCGGCGCCAGGGCGGGAGCCCCTGGCGAAGAGCTTATGAACTTAACAGGTGGGAGGACCACTAAACACATAAACCCTAGAATCTAAACATACAATGTCTGTAACATCCATCATCATCACAGTCATCATCATGACAACCTACAATATGGAACCCCACACTTGCAGGGGCGCGGGGGCGCCGGCTGCGTCGACGTGGATGCCACGCGCCTGCACCCCCAACCCTAGAACAGTTACATCGGCTTTCCAGCAAAGACTACCTCTAGTCCTAGTACCACCGCCTAGACCCAAGTCCAGTTCTGGCCCTAACAATTACTTGTGAGGGGCGGTAGCCACCAGCCGGCTGCCTGCCAACGTGTAGTCCCAGAGCAAAGAGGAGAGCTATTGTGCGACGCCTAAACCCTAAACCCTAGAACCCAAACCTATAATGACTGTTACAGCCATCATCATCACCATCGTCGTCATTATCATCACAACCCAACGTATACAACCGTACACTTTCAGGTGCGCGGGGGCGCCGACTGCGTCGAGGTGGATGCAGCGCGGACGGCGGACGGCGAGCTGTTTGTGCTGCACGTACGGGAACTGAAGTGGGTGGTGCGTGTTGGTCAGTTTGGGGCTACTGAATGCGCCCTTGGCCTTGACAGGCACTTCACAGGGGCGAACAAAAAAGTGTGCTGTCATCCGCAGGGGTCGTTTTTCGTCCTTTTTTGTCGCGTCGACGCAGGGGGGGGAGATAACTCAGAAATGGAACACATGATGGAATCTTGTCTCCTTGCTGGGAGTTTTCTAAAACCGTCGGAATCCTTGAATTTGGACACCTGGGGGCCAAGATATGATGGCTCGGCTCGGCGTGCCTGGCATCATAGTAAAATTGGGATAATAGAATAGAGCCGTCACACACCATACAACCTCCCCTGACTCTGCTCCCTTCCGCACCTACCAGGCAGCTGCTCAACCACGCGGATCCCCGACGTGTGCTCCAACTACTCGGCGCACCTGCCATCATAGTACATTGGTATCATACAGAGTGGCCAAGCACCACGTAACCCCCCCCTGATTCTGCCTCTTTGCACACCTACCAGGCAGCTGCTCGACCACGCGTGCCCTCGGCGCGTGTGCCACCTAATTGGCACGCATAGCATCTTCGCAAATTGGGATTATACAGAGAGTTCAACAAGCACATGCAACCCCACTTGCGCACCTTCCAGGCAGCTGCTTGACCACGCGGGCCCCCGGCGCGTGTACCAACTACTTGGCGACGCCCTGTCGGCACGACACATAGCGGACAGCAGTTTGCAGGTGCGGCGTGCATGGCCACACTTCCCATACCTTATACCTGTATGATATATGACCTACCGCTTTGCCTTACCGCCACTTTTATAAAGAATTCAATTCACGTGGGTCAATCGTTAAGAATTTGGGTGCCTTGCCGCGGGATGTTTGGGGAGTTTCCCCCCGTTTTGACGTCACTTTGGCGTTTTTTGACTTTTTTGGCAATGTTTTTTATAAATCGGCCTTGCCGCGACGTTTTCTGAATTATTGAATTGGCAAGGCAAAGCGTTACTACGGTACCTCCACACACACCACACACAGCACACCACACACCCTGTCGGCAACACACATGGCAGACGGCAGCTTGCAGGTGCGGCGTGCGTGGCCACGCCGCACACCACACTCCACATACTGTGATGGACCTACCTACCTCCACACACGCCACACGCCACACCACACACCACACACCACACGCCACACGCCACACGCCACACGCCATACTATGATAGGTCGTCGTCGTTGTTTGCATCACACAACGGGAGCGCCTAGACCTTGAGTAAAAACACAAGACCCCAAAAGCTACAGCCAGCGAGGCGATCCCACACACACACCCAGCGCAGTCCCCCGTCGTGACGAACCGCAGAGGCTACTACTACGCACGGTTCTGAGAGTCAAGTGCGGGAATACGAGCCCATGCCCACACTCGACAATCACTGAGGCGGCACGCCCCTAACTCGTTCCCACCTCAACTCCTCCGCCACCCCCGGGGCCCCACACGGCCCGGACCGCCTCAGCACCATCCCTGTCCCTCCCCCTGACAAAAGTATGATAGGACCTACCTACCTCCACACACGCCACACCCCACACCCCACCCCAAACCCCAAACCCCACACCCCTCACCCCACACCCCACATCCCACGCCACTTACACCCAGGTCAACGCTCTGGTGTGTCCCCACACCCGTTCACACCCACGCCCACACGCACCCCACACCAGATCGGCGATTTAACCTACAAGCAAGTCAGCGCGCTACACTGGCCGGGCGGGGAGCGTGTCATGACTGTGCGCGAGGCAGGTGCGTGGGGTCGTCAGATCAGAGCGTTGACTGTGTGTGGGGAGTGGGGCGTGGGGTATGGGGTGTGGGGCGTGGGGTGTTGGGTGTGGGGTGTGTGCGGCTGGGGGGGGTCGCGTTATGACTGTGCGCGAGGCTGGTGCGTGCGCCGTCACGGCTGTCGATTCGTGTGCTGGGTTGAAGCATGGTTAATTAACCCTGTGAGTAAGGTTATTTACCTTAAAAAACAGTAACAGTAACACGGGGTTTCCAGCTAAGCAGGCTACTCTTCTACTAGAGACACCCGCCGATACTCCAGCACACTTGAGTAATAGAGTACCGCCGGCTCCCGGCCGATAGACTACCGCTCCCGCCGGCTAGACTACCCCAAACAGCGGTCTCTGAGAGACATGTCTGGCAAGGAGCATATAGGAGAGGACCTTCCTCAAGGTCACAGTAGTGGCCTTGTGGCCAGTCAAGCCGGCAGAGCCGACTGGCGCTGACTGGAACGGTCCCCGCCTGGCAGTGCATGGCTGTCCAGCTCTCGTTTGCATGGGGCTCAGCCGGCGCCCCATGCCTCATGCATGGCCAGGTCCCACCCTCCAGGGGTGCATGGACGACAGAGTTGTCATGGAGGCTGCCTGAAGACCTTCCAACGCCAGTCACCGGCAGACGAGCGCCCCCGAGGATGAGCGCAGTGACGAACGCTGCGATTGGTGAAGCGGATTTACTCTGTGTTGCCTCGGCGGTCGCCACCGCTGAAGCCGTGATGGTAGCCCGCCTCCACGGGCAGCCATCTTGACCAATGTCCAGCATGCATTGACGGGCGCCAGCTCCTCCGCTCGTCGATCAACTCGTCGAGATCGGTGCCGCATGGCGTCCTGCATGGGGGGAGGATAAGGGCCGTCTCCCAGCACGGGCCGCGGCAGCGCCGCGGCTACTCGCCAAGCCATGGCAGCGCCGGGCAAGCCGCTCCTGAAGTGTTCCACAGAGGGGCAGTCTAGCAGGAGCCGAGCCAGTCGTATTTTACCCCGCTCGTCAGCGGCACGGAGATCCTCGTCACCAGCAGCGCCGCATTGCTGGGTCCAGGGCTCGGCGACGAGAACGCGCCTCCGTTAATCAAGCCCCAGGTGTAATACACGTATACATACCCCCACCCCTACACGCACCTCCACGTCGAAGGGCGGCCGCGTCGCCGCACCGCCGTTGTCCCCTGCCTCTGAGATGAGTGTGAGGGCACCCGGGGTGCGCTCGATGGGGCCTGTTGAGCGCTGCGCGATCTTGAGGTCGACCTACTGGGGGGGGGGGGGGGGGGCACGTGTGTGTGTGTGTGGAGGTCAAACGCATCGGTGACGTGTAACGTTTGACGCCAAACGGTTTCGTTCCGCATTTCACCGTCTCTCCAAGCCACGGCCACCCACGACGCATGCGTCTAAATGAGATTGGCGGCAACTAAAAAGCACGCGTCAAAAGTGGATTTGGTCCAGAGGCGACGCCGCAAAACATGCCGAAAGTTTGGTGTCGCCCAGCACAGCGACCGCGGCAACGCGGCACGGCACGGGACCCAGCGCCTCGTCAAGTTCATGCCACGGGTGGTATCGATCGGTAGGAGGCGTCGCGGGGGACTGGCTCCCCGCAGCGGCGCGGCAGGAGGTTGGGTGCGACTGTTGCATGGCGCTCCGCGAGGCCCGTGACGGCCCCACGACGTATCCCAGCACACGATCTCGACACGCATGTCTATATTACGTGTCGAGAAGTCATTCTGCACGCGCGATGGGGCCGTTTTGTCGACTTTGGAATTTTGGGTGTGGCCACATTTTGGTCACAGGTTGGGTGGGGATGGCCTAATGCACCCTTTAATTGACCCTGAATTGACCCTGCATCAATACAAGTCGATTGTACACAAGTTAGGAGAGCGGCTGGTGGGCAGTGTGACGTCATCACATTGTGTACACGCCAGTGGTCCCTGGGAAGGATTTTAGTGATTTTTTTTTGCCGGCTCCAGCAACTTCGACCGCTCATACCAAGCACAATGCACAGCGGGTGTTCATGCAATGCATGCCGTTTTGCTGCTCTCGGCAACAGCTTTCCAACGCATTGCTCCTGGACTTCCGCAAGGCATTCGACACCATCGACCGTGGCTTCCTCATTGCAGTCATGGAGGCGGTGGGCGTCGGCGACGGCGTGCTGGCGTGGACCCGCACCATCCTCACGCACACGTACGCGTCGGTCGAGGTCAACGGGTTCATCTCTGCGCCGCGCAAGTATGCGGCGGGCGTGCGCCAGGGCTGCCCCGCCGCGCCAGCCCTCTTCCTGTTCCTGGGGCATGCGCTCGCATGCTTCCTGCGCACATGCCCGGCAGTGGGGGTCGAGGTCGTGCCTGGCTGCCGAGTGACCTGCCCCCAGTACGCTGACGACTGCATGCCCCTCCTCCGGTCGTGTGCGCCGGCTGACGTCGCTGCACTGGTGGAGACGATGGTAGTGTTCGGCCGAGCGACGGGCCTTGTCCTCAACCTCGGCAAGTGCGGCATCTTGCCCCTAGGGTCGGCGGGGGAAGGCCTGCTGGCGGGTGCCGAGGTTGCTGGGCTGCGCGTGGTGGACGCGGGCGTGTCGCTGGGGGTGCCCGTCTCTGCCGGCTTGCCGCCCCCGGAGGGCGTCACCGGGGTGTGCCGTGAGAGGCTTGCGGCCGCGTATACCAAGCTCGCGCGCTTCCCCATGTCGGCGTTTGGCAGGGGGCACGCGGCGGCGACGTACGGGGTCTCCCGCATCCTGTTCCGGGCGGTGCACTGTGGCATGACTCCGGAGGCCGAGAGGGTGCTCTCCCGGTGGACGGCTACTCTGGTGGACAGGAGCGTGGGGCCGGACCCGCCGGCAGAGCTGCCGCGGTGGGCCTCTTCGGTGCCTGGTGCGCCTGCTGCGATGCTCCTGGGGCGACCGGCGCATGGTGGTTTTGGGGCGCCGGCGTGGCGGGAGATCGTGCACGGGCAGTGGGCCGTCCACCTCGCGTGCCTGTTTGGGGCGTGGGCGGCAGGCGCCCCCCATCTCCTGCTGCCGGCCCCACGGGCCGGCGGTGGCGGCGGGGCTGGCGGCAGTGGCGGCGGTGGCGGCGGCGGGACACAGCCGGAACAGCAGCCCGCGCCCCCGGCCCAGCCGGCATGGCAGCCGCTCATGGTGGAGGCGGTGCACCGCCTGTGCCCGGAGGCCCACCCGAGCCTCTTTGTGCTTATGGCTGGCCTCGCGCCCAGGGCCGGCGCCCTCCCGGACGGCCTTATTGGTGAGTGCGTGGACCCGGCTGTGAGGGCGGCGCTCTTGGCTGGGCCGATGAGGCGCATGCTCGATGGGGTGCAGGCCCTGGGGCCGGTGGCGCGCATCACGGGGCGCGTGCAAACAGCTGAGCTGTGGGGGGCGGAGGCGCCGCTCTGGGCTAACCCCCTCCTCCAGCTGGAGCTGCCGGCTGCGCAGCGGTCGGTACAGTGGCGGGAGCCCACTGGGGATGCGGCAGGGCATGCGCTCTTCAGCCCGACCGATGCGGCACGCTGGCTGGTGGACGGCCTGGCCCGCGTGCGCGACGCCCTCCCCGGCATGCGGACGGTCACGGACCTGTGCGTGCTGTGGGCGTGGCTCGCTGCTGTCGACATGGTGCGCAGCACACGCACGGTTGACCACGCCTGCCTGAGGGTGTACGCTGCTGCGGATCCGGCGCGCGCGCGGCTCGTGCTGGGGCAGATACGCGCAGCGCTGGCGTGCGGCGCTTATGACGGGGGCAATGTCTGGAGGGCAGTCCTGTGCCGCGCCCTTTTCCCAGAGGTGCCGCCGCCAGTGCCGGGGTGTGTGCCAGACCTGCTGTGCGTGCGGCGCACGCTCGACCCCCTGTTCACGGCAGTGGCGGTCGTGCTTGCGGCGCTGCCCCCAGCCTGGGTCGAGGCGGCGGCTGGTGGAGCTGCCCTCACTGTGCTCTGGCCGCTCCGTCACTTCCAGCCCCTCCCCCAGGCGGGCGAGCGCGCTGCTGTGGTGGAGATCCTGCAGCTGGTTGGGTGGAAGCTGCCGAGTGTCATCACGCCGGCTGGCTGGCAGCGTGGGCGGCCTGGCCTCCGATCCACAGCTGCCCAACCTGCTCCCCTACCTGGGGGGGGCGGCGCCGCGGGCGAGCCCCGATGGGTTGGGTTTGCGCACGGCCCGGGTGTGGTGGGGAAACTGACGTGCAAGCTGGCGGTGGCGCTTCAACTGCGGGCGGTTGTGGACGAGCGGCGAGTGCGGCGGGCAGCCACGGTGGAGGCGGCTCTGGCGCTGGACCACGGGCCGCACGGGGGCCCCCGCGCGACCGACGCGCAGGTCTTCGCGGGGCTGCGCGGCCTGGAGGCGGCGGTGCCGACACTGTGGCGGATGCCGCTCCTCAACGCTCGCAAGGAGCCCATCTGGCGGCTGTGGGTGAGTGGTTTTCACAAGCAGGCTGCACTAGGCGTGCCCGAGTGCCCCTGCGGGTGGCGGTGCCGTGATGAGGACGGGCCGCCGGCGACGGCGTGGCGTGCGCACAGCTTCTGGGGGTGCCCGGTGGCGGAGGCGGTGGTGGTGGCGGCTGCTGCTGCCCTCCCTGCTCCTACGCCGGTCATCACGTGCTGCCAGGTGTGGCTGCTGCAGCCTCCCGCTGGGCTGCGTGCTGGTGTGTGGGCGGTGGTGGTAGCGCTCGTGGTGGACGCCATGGAGCGAGGCCGCCGCCACTTGTGGCGCATTACGTGCCCGCGTGATGGTGTGCAGCCCCCTGCTCGCTCGGTGGCGGTTGAGCGGGCGGAGGAGCTGGCGACGATGGATCTGTGGGACGCGCTGGCGTCCTTTGCTGAGGGCGGCGGGATGCCGCGCGGGTGGGCGGGTGTGGTGGGCCCGACCCACCCCTTTGTTGGAGTAGTGGACGGCGGGCTCACTCTGAACAAGACGTCCTAGATCCCTGAGAGGATGGTTTCTTTTGAGGGGAGGTGGCGCCACATGCGTGCGCTGGCGGGTTGTGATGTGGTAGCTGAGCAGAGTGCTGCGGCGGGTGTGCACAACGGCCCCGCTTCCGGTGGGTTGAGGGTGGGCTTTTTGGTCCCTTCATGGTTTTATACCTTGGGCCCGCCATCCGTTTCCTGGAGGGGTTGAGTGTGGAGCCTGCACTGTGGTGCTGCTTGCTTGGTGCCCGCCACCGCGTGTGGGTGGCGCTTCCGTGGGGCATCCCCCCTTTTTTCTGTTGGCAGGTCTTCAGGACTGCTTCCTCTAAGTCCTGCTGGAGCTTTGGAACCGAACGCGTGCCCGCCAGAGAGTGGATTGTAAAAACTCATCATCATCATTGCTCCACCTCCTGATATTGTTTGCCTTGTTCTCCCGTTCTGAACATGACCGAGAGCGATGACACCTAGCTACGCTGCTGCACACGGCTGACGCGAGGTTTTTTTTTCTCGCTCCACCGCCGGGCCGCGCGCGCGTGCGCGGGCCGGCTACTAGTGAAGACATGGCCACGCGGGGCCAGGCGCCGTCCGGAGGGGGCGGTGCAGGAGTTGGTGGCAGGCCAGGTGTTGCGCGGGGGCGCGGGCCTCCGCCCAGGAGGGCCGTGCGGGAGCCCTTCGTTACAGTGCTGCCAGCGGAGTTGTACGAGCAGCTGCGTGTGCTGCCCAGGCGGGAGTATGCGCTGAGCTTCGTGCTGCGCGCGGACCGCGACATGGCGGGCGACTGCATGGGAGTCGACCTGCACGCTCTGTCAGACGGCGGCGTCGCCGCCGTCCGCGCGGCGCTGCAAGGTTCGGGCGTCGAGGCGCCGGGGGGGGCGCGGGCGCGGGCGGCCAAGCCACTCAGCTCGGGCACGTCGGCGCTCTACCAGGTCGACATGGAGTGATGAGGCCTATGCGGCTCAGGTCAAGGGTGCGCTGCATGCGCGCATGGCGCCCCTGGAGGTTGAGTGTGGCCGCGTGCGCTCTGCACCTGCAATGCTGCTGGACTCGGGGGGCCCGGTAGACGACGTGCACTACCTTGTGCGCTTCATGCCCACAGACATTCTGCCATGGACGCCGGCGCATGTGCACAGCTGGCTGGGGTCGAACGGGGTGCATGCTGACTGGGTGGTGCAGTACCAGTGCGGGGCTGGCGGGCTAGTGCCGGTGCAGTGGCACGGCGCTGCTGGGGGGCAGGGCCCCGCCCCCAGCCTTGCCTGGCTGTCGGCCAGGGAGCCAGGTTTTGTGGCGTCGGTGCACGGGGGCCACGCCTTCGTGTCCAGGGCCATCCGCGCGCCGCACGTGGAGTGCCGCCAGCGCACCGACAAGCCGACCTTCTGCCGGCTGCGCGGCTCGCGCCTGCCCCTCAGCATGATGGGGCCCGCGCGCGCCGCGCGGGGGCTGCGGCGGCGCCGGGTGGGGTGCAGCCGCCGCCGGGTGGGGTGCAGCCGCCGCCGGGCGGGGTGCAGCCGCCGCCAGGCGGGGTGCAGCCGCCGCTGGGCGGGGTGCAGCCGCTGCCGGGTGGGGTGCAGCCGCCGCCGGGTGGGCTGCCGCCGCCGCCGCCAGGGGGGCCACCGCGGATGGGCCAGGCCTCGTCCTATGCTGCGGCTGTCCAGGGGCTGCAGGGTGGGCACGTGCTGCAGCACCAGCTGGCCGCCATCGCGGAGGGGGCGGACGACAGGGACGGCGGCTCTGACCACGAATCGTACGGTCACGGTGCCGGCGGTGACGATGAGGATGGGGCCGGGTACGGCGAGGGGTCGGGCGCCGCTGCGGGCGGCAGTGGTGGCGATGGTGGTCGTGGTGGGGGCGGTGGTGGTTTTGATCGGGCTGCGGCTGATGCTGCTGCTGCCGATGCTGCTGATGCTGCTGATGCCGCTGCTGCGGGCGGCCCCCTGGACGAGCACGCAGTCCACGCTGCGCGTCAGGCGCAGGCGCACGCGGCCCAGCTTGCGGACGAGTGGGTCGGCATGCACTTGCGACAGGAGGCCGAAGCCGCGGCGGCCCTGGCCATGGGCACGGCGGCCCTTGCTGCCGACAGCGGCCGTGAGGAGCGCATGCTTGAGGTGAGCCAGATGGCTGGGCGCAAGCGTGGGGGGGGGATGAGGAGCCCGCCGCCCCGCTCAGTACCCCTGTGGGTCTACGCCAGCCAGAGCCGCGGCGCAACGAGGAGGCGCCTGAGGACGGCGATCAGGAGGATGGGCGGCGCGTGGCGCGCCGCAAGGCTGCTGGAGGGGGTGGTGCAGGCATGCCTGCGGCTGCTCCGGCTGCAGCGGGTGGGAGCGATGGGGGCGCGGGGGCTGTTGGTGATGGGGGTGCTGGGGGTGGGGGAGCGGGTGGTGCAGGCGGGCAGATGCAGGCTCTGGTCACCACTGGTGGTACCGCTACCCGCTGGGTCGGTGGCAAGGTCCATGCCTTTGTGTACGTGCGGGGCGGACCGTGTGTTGGGCTCGTCGACAACAAGGGCATCCGACATGGGCTCACAGACGCCATCACCAGTGTGCACCTCCAGTCGCCCGAGGATGCGGAGGAGTGGATCATGGACATCCTCCGCGGACGCAGCGTCCGAAACCCCAACCCGGTCAGCCGGGATGGGCCTTCAGGATGGCCAAACGATGTTGTTACAAACATCCTCAAGGCGGCGTCTCCCGTGATGCCGGCGCTGCCGGAAGGGTGGCGCGTGGGCAACCCCCTGCCGCCTGGCCACCCATTTATTGTGCGCGAATGACGTCGCCCGCTGGACAGCCGGCGAGCGGAGGCCGCTTTGCCCCCGGCCTCCGAGTGGGCACGCACAACGTGCGCGGCCTGCGCGAGGGGACCAAGCAGGTGGATCTCATGCGTGTCTGGGCGCGCAAACTCCGCCTCGACATGGTGTGTCTCCAGGAGACGCACATTGCATCACAGGATGTTGCGAGCATGGACGGCGTCGATCGCTATGCGTCCGGCAGCGCCTACCACCTGGGGACTGAGTCCTACAATTTCTTCTGGGGGGGCGGCGCGGGGCCCTCGTGCGGTCGGACCTCGTGGCGGCGCTCCAGCCGGCTGTCCAGGCGGATGGCGACGGCCGACTGATGGTGATGGATATTGTGTGGGGAGGCGGTGGCGTGGGCGGTGGGGGTGCGGGAGCTGGGGGTGGCGGAGCCGGGCGGCTGCGCCTCATCAACGCGTACCTGCCAGCCTCGCAGCCAAACCGGCCGGCGGTGCAAGCGGCGTTCATCGAAGAGCGCATCCGCCCGCATGCTGCTGGCCAGCAGCACCTCGTGCTCGCTGGCGATTTCAACTTTGTCGAGAGCCCGTGCGACCGAGCCCGGTCTGAGGGGCCCCTCGAGTGGCGCGACCGCGCTTCGACAGCGGCGATGGCGGCGCTGGTAGAGGACGCCCCGCTCCGCGACGCGTACCGCCTCCTCCACCCCATGCAGCGGGGGTACACTTTCAGTGCGTATAACGCACAGGCGCGGCTCGACCGCTTCTACGTGTCACCGGCCCTCGTGCCTCGTGTCTTTGGGTGCGACGCGGGTGAGTCGGGCGGGTCAGACCACCGCGTTGTGGCCCTGCACCTCACTCCCCTGGTGCCGGAGGCGCGCGGGCCGGGGCGGCCGCGTGTGCGTGCCCTTTTCTGGGCCGACCATGACCTGGCCGATGGTTTCAGGGCATGGTTTGGTCAGCAGGCGGCCGAGGCGCCTGCTCACAGCCACGCGGAGCTCATGCGGTGGTGGCAGGCATTTAAGCCGCGCCTGGCTCGCGAGGCTCGCCGCCTTGACTGCGACCTGGGCCGACGACGGGATGCCGTGTCGGTGGAGGTGACCCGGCTGCGTGCAGACCTGAAACGAGCGCGCACGGCTGTTGAGGCGGGTCGCGATGGGCTCGCTGAGCTCGCCGAGCTCTATGCGCTGCAGCGGCGCCTGGACGTGGCAGTGCAGTGGTACGCTCTGGCCCCGCCCCCGTGTGTACGGCCGGGAGAGCGCGCCGCCGGCGGCATGGCGGCGGCTTTCCGCAAGCCAGCGGCTGCACGGCGCGTCGCCGCCCTCAGGAACGCACGCGGCGTCCTCGTCACTGATGGCATGGGCATGGCTGACATCATGGCGGATGCTGTGGCGGCGGTCTCACGGCCGCCACCCCCCTCCCCGGCTGATCGGGAGGCTGTGCTGGCGGCGGTGCGCACGCACTCCCCGCGCGTGCCGCAGGCGGTGGCAGACGCTGCCGGCGCGCCTGCCATCACGCCAGTCGAGGTGCGGGCGGCGGCCATGCACTCCAAGCCGGGCACTGCCCCTGGCCCGGATGGCATCCCGGTGGATGTGTGGCGTAAGCTGGGCGAGCCAGCATTTGTGCTCTTGGCGGCGGTCTTCACTGCGGTGGGCGCTACGGGTGAGACGCCGCCTGGGTTCCTCGACGGCGTCGTCGCCTCAATTTACAAGGCCAAGGACGCCGCCGATGCGGCAAACTACCGACCGCTCACCATGCTGGGCTCTGACTACCGCATCCTTGCCAAGGTGCTGGCTACGCGGTGGACGCCCCTGCTCGCTGCGGTTGTGGGGCCAGAGCAGACCGCCTTCCTCGCTGGCCGCCGCATCTTGGACAACATCTGCCTGACTCAGATGCTGCCTGGCTTGTTGGCTGCCAATTCGGCCGAGGGCGTGGGGCCGACGGGCGCGGCGCTGGCGCTCCTCGATTTCCGCAAGGCGTACGACACCATTGACCGTGGCTTCCTCCTCGCCGTCATGGAGGCGGTAGGCGTTGGGGGCGGCGTGCTCGCTTGGACCCGCACCATCCTCACGCACACGTACGCGTCGGCCGAGGTCAATGAGTTCATTTCTGCGCCGCGCCAGTACGCGGCGGGTGTGCGCCGGGGCTGCCCCGCGGCGCCTGCCCTCTTCCTGGTCCTCGGGCACGAGCTGGCGTGTTTCCTGCGTAACTGCCCGGCGGTTGGGGTCGAGGTTGTGCCTGGCTGCAGAGTGACCTGCCCCCAGTACGCCGACGACTGCATGCCCCTCCTCCGGTCGTGTGCGCCGGCTGACGTCGCTGCACTCGTGGAGGCAATGGCGGTGTTTGGCCGAGCGACCGGCCTCGTCCTCAACCTTGGCAAGTGCGGCGTCTTGCCCCTCGGGTCGGCGGGGGCAGGCCTGCTGGCGGGCGCTCAGGTGGCTGGGCTGCGCGTGTTGGACGCGGGCGTGTCGCTGGGGGTGCCGGTCTTGGCCGGCCTGCCGCCCCCGGAGGGCGTCACTGGTGTGTGCCGCAAGAGGCTGGTGGCTGCGTACACCAAGCTCGCGCGTTTCCCCATGTCGGCATTTGGCAGGGGGCACGCGGCGGCGATCTACGGGGTCTCCCGCATCCTGTTCCGGGCGGTGCACTGTGGCATGACCCCAGAGGCGGAGAGGCTGCTCTCCCGGTGGACGGCTGCACTGGTGGACAGGAGCGTTGGGCCGGACCCGCCTGCCGAGCTGCCGCGCTGGGCCTCCTCGGTGCCAGGTGCGCCCGCTGGGCTGCTCATGGGGCGTCCGGCGCACGGTGGGTTTTGGGGCGCCGGCGTGGCGGGAGATCGTGCATGGGCAGTGGGCAGTCCACCTTGCGTGCCTTTTCGGGGCGTGGGCGGCTGACGCCGCCGGGCTCCTGATGCCGGCCCCAAAGGCTGGCGACGGCGGCGGGGCTGGCGGCGGCGGCGGCGGCAGAGGCGGCGGGGCTGGTGGCGGCGGCGGCGGCAGCGGCGGCTTGGGTGCTGGGGGTGCTGGGGGTGGCGGTGGCGGTGGCCGGCCGGCCGAGCAGCCCGCGCCCCGGCACGACCGGCTTGGGAGCCGCTCATGGTGGAGGTGGTGCGCCGCCTGTGCCCGGAGGCCCACCCGAGCCTTTTTGTGCTCATGGCTGGCCTCGCGCCGCGGCCCGGCACTCTCCCAGGAGGCCTCGTTGGTGAGTGCATGGGCCCGGCTGTGACCGCGGCGCTGATGCCTGGGCCGCTGCAGCGCATGCTAGACGGGGTGCAGGCCCTGGGGCCGGTGGCGCGCATCCCGGGGCGCGTGCTAACTGCTGAGCTGTGGGGGGCGGAGGCGCCGCTCTGGGCCAACCCCCTCCTGCAGCTGGAGCTGCCTGCCGCGCAGCGGACGGTTGACTGGAGGAAGCCCCCTGGTGAGGTGGCTGGGCACGCGCTTTTCAGTGCCGGCGATGCTACCCGCTGGCGTGAGGAGGGCCTCGCGCGCATGCGCAGCGCGCTCCCTGGCATGCGCACGGTTGCGGACGTGTGTGCGCTGTGGGCGTGGCTCGCTGCTGTCGACATGGTGCGCAGCACACGCACGGTCGACCATGCCTGCCTGGTGGCGTACGCCTCCGCGGCTCCGGCGCGCGCGCCGCATGTGCTGGGGCAGCTTCGTGCGGCGCTGGCGTGCGGTGCGTACGAGGGGGGCGGTGCCTGGAGGGGGGTCCTGTGCCGCGCCCTCTTCCCAGGTGCGCCACCGCCAGTGACGTGGGGTGAGCCAGACCTGCTGTGTGTGTGGTGCACGCTCGACCCCCTCTACACCGCAGTGGCGGTCGTGCTCGCGGCGCTGCCCACTGCCTGGGTCGAGGCGGCGGCTGGTGGTGCTGCCCTCACGGTGCTCCGCCCGCTCCGCCAGTTCAGCCCCCTCCCCCAGGAGGGCGAGCGCGCTGCTGTGGTGGAGATCCTCCGCCTGGTCGGCTGGCAGCTGCTGGGTATCATCACGCCGGCTGGCTGGCGGCGTGGGCGGCCTGGCCTGCGCTCCACAGCTGCCCGACCTGCTCCCCAGCCTGCAGCTGCGGGGGGCGGCGCCGCGGGTGAGCCTCGGTGGGTGGGGTTTGTGCATGGCCCGGGCGTGGTGGGGAAGCTGACGTGCAAGCTGGCGGTGGCGCTTCAGTTGCGGGCGGTGGTGGACGAGCGGTGGGTGCGGCGGGCGGCCACAGTGGAGGCGGCTCTGGCGCTGGACCACGGGCCGCACGGAAGCCCCCGCGCGTCTGACGTGCAGGTCTGCGCGGGGCTGCGCGGCCTGGAGGCAGCGGTGCCGGCGCTGTGGCGGGTGTCGCTCCTCAATGCCCGCAAAGAGCCTATCTGGCGGCTGTGGGTGAGTGGTTTCCACAAGCAGGCTGCGCTGGGTGTGCCCGAGTGCCCGTGCGGGTGGCGGTGCCGTGAGGAGGACGGGCTGCCGGCGACAGCGTGGCGTGCGCACTGCTTCTGGGGGTGCCCGGTGGCGGAAGCGGTGGTGGTGGCGGTTGCTGCTGCCCTTCCTGCCCCTACCCCGGTTGTCACATGCTGCCAAGTGTGGCTGCTACAGCCACCCCCTGGGGTGCGGCCAGATGTGTGGGCGGTGGTGGCCGCGCTCGTGGTGGACGCAATGGAACGCGGCCGCTGCCACCTGTGGCGCATCACTCGCCCGCGTGATGGTGTGGTGCCCCCTGCTCGCTCGGTGGCGGTTGGGCGGGCGGGCGCGCTGGCAACGATTGATCTGTGGGACGCGCTGGCGTCTTTTGCTGCGGGCGGCGTGGTGCCGCGAGGATGGGCGGGTGTGGTGGGCCCGACCCATCCCTTCGTTGGAGTGGTGGACGGCGGGCTCACTCTGAACAAGACATCCTAGGCCCCTGGGGGGGTCTGTGAGGGGAGGTGACGTCATAAGCGTGCGCTGGCGGGTGTGTTGTGGTCGCTGAGTTGAGCGTTGCGGCGGGTGCGCTACCAGCCCCGCTTCCACTGGTTTGGGGGAGGGCTTTCTGGTCCCTTCATGGTTTTATACCTTGGGCCTATCCTCCGGCCACTGGAGGGGTTGGGTGTGGAGCCTGCACCGTGATGCTGCTTGCTTGGTGCCCGCCACGCCGTGGTTTGGCGCTACCGTGGGCTACCTTTGTAGCTTTACCTTTCTTTGGTGGGCCTCGTGCCTGCTCTCTTAAGTCCCGCTGGAGCTTTGGAACCGAACGTGTGACCGCCGGCAGTGGATTGTAAAACTCTCATCATGTCATTGCTCCACGCCCTCACCCACTAAGTGTGGGGTGGTTTTCTGGGAAATGTGAAATCCGGCTCGGAGCGGTAACGGCTCGTAGGGGAATCACTGTTGTGTACACGCCATCAGTGTTGGCTAGGCGGGAAGCGCGTTCCTACTGTTCGCGAGGCTGGTGCACGAGCCGCACACAAGCGTATTTGTGCAACAGTCGCGGTTGTACAGCCAAGACATCTCCTAGTCCTACCCGCCCGCCTGGACCCAAGTCCAGTTCTGACCCTGGTAATCGCTTGCATGGGGCGGTGGCCACCAGCCGGCTGCGCACCACGCACATTTATTCGTGTGTTGGCTTTCATTAGCGTTGAGGGTCACGTGGGTCTTGGGTTCAAGGTAAAATCGGATTGAGGGTCGAGTTCAGGGTGGGCTCCCTCCCCCACCACACACACATGCACACACACATTGACACACACACAAACACACACACGCACACACACGCACACATGCGCGCACACACACACACACACACACATGCAAATACGCACACGCACACTCACACTCACACACACACACGCACACACACACACGCATACACGCTCACACACACACAGTCAAAGCCACAATGTTCCACGTTGAGAGTATTACCCTGGACGTGAAGACATACCAAGGGGAGGGCGGACTGCCGACAGATGAAGACGCGATATCAGAGCAGGTGTGTGTGCCTTTGTTTGCGTGTTTGTGTCTGTCTGTGCATGTCTGTGTGTGTGTGTGTGTGCGTGTGTTGTCCCTGGTATGTGTGAGTGTCTTTTGTGTGCCTAAGTGGGTGTGGGTGTGGGTGTGGGTGTGGGTGTGGGTGTAGGTGTGAGTGTGGGAGTGGGTGTGTGGGTGTGGGTGTGGGTGTGGGTGTGCGTCTGAGTGTGCATCGCAACAACATCACCACATGGTACAACACAGCTCATGTGACTAGTCCTAGACACTGACAGCACCAACTGCCTCACATGGGACACACACACACACACATGCACACATGCACACGCACACACACGCACACACACACGCACACACACGCACGCACACAAACACACACATACACACACACAGAAACACACACACGCACTCACACACATGCACACACATACACACACATACACGTACACACACACGCACTCACACACACACACACACGCAGCTCGTGCGCCTGGTCCATGAAACCGGCTGCACCAACTGCCTCATCTGGGCCAAGTCCGACAGGTACAGTTTTGTTTGATGTTGCGTGGGGGGGGGGCATTTGACTGAAAATCCTGCTCCCTAGTCCGGCTCCAAAACGCTGAAAACAAAAACACTCGACAGGAAACACTAATCGCTCGCTCGCAGTGATTTCCCTGCGAGCCGTATACCGCTCCGAGCCGGATTTCCCATTTCCCAGAAAACCACTCCACACTTAGTGGGAGAGGGCGTGGAGCGGTGCGTTGGAAAGCTGTTGCCGAGAGCAGCACAACGGCATGCGTTGCATGAATACCCGCTGTGTGTTGTCCTGGTATGAGCGGTCAAAGTTGCTGGAGCCGGGGAAAAACGAATTACTAAAATCCTTCCCAGGGACCACTGCTTGCTCGTTCACGCCTACTCACTCGTTCACGGCCCCGCGCTCCAAACGGGCGCTCACTCCCCAAATCCTATACTCTAAACCCGTGCTTTGCAACCCTCAAGCCTCAACCTAAAGCTGGTAGGCTGGCGCGCTGCGTGGCCTTGCGGGCTCTCCTAGTAGAGCCCCCCTAGACGTGTAGTCTTGGCCATACATCACGCCCCGGGGTCCTCCGGGCGCGTACGTGTAAAACCTGTAAAACCAATCCTCAACCCTCA
Organism: Chlamydomonas sp. UWO 241; assembly: GCA_016618255.1. Taxonomy (NCBI): domain Eukaryota; kingdom Viridiplantae; phylum Chlorophyta; class Chlorophyceae; order Chlamydomonadales; family Chlamydomonadaceae; genus Chlamydomonas; species Chlamydomonas priscui. The sequence goes on from VFSX01000001.1 coordinate 1,173,278, forward strand.
AACCCAAATCATGAATCCCACTTGCTCCCTCCGCTCTCTCCTTCGCATGCACGCGCAGGGTGGTGCAAACGATCAAAGCGCTGTCCCCCGGCCAGCGCACCGGCTACATTGTGATGAACGAGACGGTGGCGGCGCGCAGCGAGCGTATGCACGAGCCACTGCGAATGGAGGGGCCAGAGGTAGGCCTTGGAACCCCGAGTCTCACAGGTGTTGCCCCTGCATGGCCTTGCGGGCTCTACTAGTAGAGCCTCCCTAGATGTGTATTCTAGGCCGTGACTCACGCCCCGGGGTCCTCCGGGCGCGTACATGTGACACCTGTAAAACGTGCACAGGTTTTGCATGTGCCCCTGTTGGAAGTGGAGTGTAGCCGTGCTTGTAGTTCTTCTAGAAGACTGGGGAAAGTGTCGGTTTGATGCATGGCGCGTGATAGCGCAGATGGCGCATGGCCGTGATGACGCATGGCGTGTGATGACGTCACCACCATTTGGCACTGGCCACTGGCTACTAGCCAGGCACCTGTTGGCAGTGCTCAGGCGCTAAACGACGAGCAACGTTGAATGCTCTGCCGGTTGTGTGCGTCATACACGACTGCCACATCCATCAGCATCACCATCATCAGGTTTGTCGGCATGCGCCAACGCTGGTCGACACACACATACGCACACGCACACACACGCGCACACACACACACACATGCGTCCACACACACACACACATGCACACGTACACACACACGAATGTCACATCCATCACCGTCACGACCAGGTCGTCGGCATGCACCACGGCATGGTCGACGCCTACCACGTGGACCTGCTCCGAAGAGCGGGCAAGCAGCTGCACACGTGGACCATCAATGACCCTGCGCTGCTGCGGCAGGTGTGTGCACCAAATGTGGCAGCGCTAATACAGGCAGGCAGGCAGGCAGGCAGGCAGACAGACAGACAGACAGACAGACAGACAGACAGACAGACAGACAGACAGACACAGCACAGACAGACAGACAGACAGACAGACAGACAGACAGACAGACAGACAGACAGACAGACAGACACACAGACAGACAGACCGACAGACAGACAGACAGACAGACAGACAGACAGACAGACAGACAGACAGACAGACAGACAGACAGGCAAGCAGGCAGGCAGGCAGGCAGGCAGGCAGGCAGGGAGGTAGGCAGGCAGGCAGGCAGGCAGGCAGGCAGGCAGGCAGACACGGCAGGCAGATAGGGCAGACAGGCAGACAGATAGACGGACAGACAACACACACACACACACACACAACACGCACGCACACACACACACTCCCTCCCCTCCCTCCCTCCCTCCCACGTCCTGCTGCCAGGTGCTGGACGAGGGTGTTGACGCCCTGGTGACCAATTTCCCGCGCCAGGCGATCGAGGCGATCGAAACGCTGCTTGAGGCGTGCGGCAAGACGGGGGAGGCATACTACTCACTGTAGTAGCCAAAGAGAAGCTGCTGGAGGCTGCAAGATAAATAATAATACATATTCATTCAGCTTCAGAAAGTGTGACGATCATGTGGTCGTTGCATGGCGTCAGGCAGTAGTCCCTTGTTCACCCGCCCTCATTTCAACGTGCATCGGGCGACTGGACTGATCTGGACTGATCATCAACGCGTATAAGCACTGCTTGGACTGGGTGAGAGCGCGGCGCGCAACACACCATGCCTGGATGTGTCAGCAGCTTTAAGTACGGGCCAAGACCTTGCATGCCAGCTGCATTGTCGCACATGCTGCATGGGGCCTGCCATCCATGGGAGCGGGTCGGCTTCATGCCTGCACAGCGGCATGCATGCAATACTGGCGGTCTTGAGTCCGTTTGTCGTCTACTACAACTGAGATCATGCAACACGCACTACTGGGATGTTCGCAGGCTGTGTGGGTGGTGCGGGGAGCAGCATTGTGCCACCGCAACATTGAGTGACCTCCTGTTGCGTGTTTGAGCATGGCGCGCAGCCACACGGGACGGGTTGTCCTGTGCCTGCTGGTGCTGACGGTGCTACATTTGGCAGCATCAGCTGTTGCAGGTGGGTGTGCGCGGATTGGAGCCATGCAAGCCATGCGTGTGTTGCATGCTGTGGGCACACCCACGCACACACGCACACACACACAATCACACACACAATCACACAATCGCACACGTACACACACGCACACACGCACCCACCCACACACACACACACACACACACACAATCACACAATCACACACACCGAGACGCGCACCCACACACACACACTCACAGACGCGCCGACACACATACACACACACAGACGCGCACACACACACACTGAGACACACACACAATCACACAGAGACGCGCGCCCACACACACACTCTCCACCCCCACCACAGCTGATGACCTAGGAACGACAGCAGATGTGCAGTACTTTTCCTCGGCAGCGCCAGACGGCTTCAGCAACGCGAGCGCTGCGTGCAGGTGTGGGGAGGCACGCGCCATGCACACACACACGCACACACACACGCACGCACACACACACACACACACACATCCCCCTACAATCACGCACACACACTCACTCACATCCCCCTACAATCACACACACACGCACACACACACACAAACATGCCCCCCCTCCACACAAACAGGTCCAGCCATGGCGATGCATCACTGCTGGCGCCCTGGGCCCGAGGCACGCGCACACACACACACACACACACACCAGGGGTTTCCTACCCGATCGGGAAACGAAATGAGGCGTGTCCGAAGGTCGCGCCCCCGATGGTTTGGGGGAGGGTGCGTTCAGGAAAACTGACGTGCGGAGGCGATTGTTTTTCGGGAAAAATGTGGGAAATCGTCGATTTCCGAACTTTTCGAAGCGATTCTTGGGGCTGCAATCCGAAATCCCGACGAACCCAGGAATTCCTCTTCCGGAAAAACGAAAAGATGACAGACCCCAAGGAAACCCCTGACACACACACAAACACACACACACACACACACGCACACACACACACACACTCGCACAGGTTGAGCCATGGCACTGCATCACTGCTTGCGCTCTGGGCCTGAGGCACACACACACACACATACACGGTGTATGATACACTGTGTATGATACACACACACACACACACATGCATGCATGCACGCACGCACGCACGCATGCACATGCACACTCACACACACATGCTCACACATGCACCCCCCCCTCCCCCCACCCCCAACCTCCCCCCACCTCACCCCCCCCACACACAGTTTCAGCCACGGCACCGCCTCTCTGTTGGCGCCCTGGGCCCGAGGCATGCACACACACACACACATATACACGCACACACACACACACACACACACACAAACACACAGGTCTAGCCACGGCACTGCATCACTGTTGGCGCCCTGTGCCCGAGGCACGCACACACACACACACACACACACATGCACACACACACACACACACACACGCACACAGGTCTAGCCACGGCACCGCATCACTGTTGGCGCCCTGGGCCCGAGGCACGCAGCAGGATCGCGACGCAATTGTGTCGCACTGCCGGGGGCATGTGTGCTGGGTGGGCGACCCTGTGGTGATCAGCGATGGGGAGGTGAGGAGAGCACACACAGCAAAGATAGGGAAAGGAGACGCGAAATGAAATAACATGAAAAAGAAGGAAACCAAACAGAAAACATGAAGGGGGGGGGGGGGATTTATCGCACTGTCGGGGGCATGTGTGCTGGGTGGGCGACCCTGTGGTCGTCAGCAATGCGGAGGTGAGAGGAGCGCACATTCAGAACAGAGGGAGAAAGGAGACGCGAAACAAAAATAAACCAAAACGAAGACATGAAAATGGGGGGAGGGGGGGGGGTATTTGTCACACTGGCGGGGGGCATGTGTGCTGGGTGGGTGACCCTGGCGTGATCAGCAAGGTGAGAGAGCACACACAGGAAAAAGACAAGAATTACGACACAGGGAAAACACAAAGAACCCACAACACACACAAAAGGAAACATACAACTCGGGGTGGGGGTGGGGTGGCATGTGTGTCATGCTGCGTGGGGCGTGTGTGCTGGGTGGGCGACCCTGTGGTGATCAGCGATGGTGTACAGTTACATCGGCTTTCCAGCAAAGACCACCTCTAGTCCTAGTACCACCGCCTAGACCCAAGTCCAGTTCTGGCCCTAACAATTACTTGTGAGGGGCGGTGGCCACCAGCCGGCTGCCTGCCAACATGTTGTCCCAGAGCAAAAATGAGAGCTATTGTGCGACGCCTCCAAAATAGGTCCTAACTGCTTCCAGGGGAGGTGCAGTGATTCCCCTGCGAGCCGTATACCGCTCCGGGCCGGATTTCCCATTTCCCAGAAAAGCACTCCACACTTACTGGGAGAGGGCGTGGAGCGGTGCGTTGGAGAGCTGTTGCCGAGAGCAGCACAACGGCATGCGTTGCATGCATACCCGCTGTGTATTGTGCTTGGTGTGAGCGGTCAAAGTTGCTGGAGCCGGCAAAAAACTAATTACTAAAATCCTTCCCAGAGACCACTGGGGAAGTGAGGTGAGGTAACAGCAAATAAAGAGACTGATGCAGGGAACAGATGGAGATCGAAAAGACTTCAGAAATAAAACGTAGAATGGGGGGGGGACATGTGTGTCACACTGTTCGGGGGGTGCGTGTGCTGGGTGGGCGAACCTCTGGTGATCAGCGATGGGGAGGTGAGAGAGCAGACACAGGAAAGAGTGAGAAAGGAAAACATGAACACAAGAAGAAACCCAAAAGCTGACATATACATACACACACACACACACGCACACAAACACACGTGCAAACACACACGTGCACACACACACGCACACGCATACACACGCACACACGCAGGGCCACACCGAACTCGGCGGCATCCTCTGCCCCCTCCTCAACCCCACCACCCTGGCGTCGCCCAGCAACGCCGCACCCACGCGCACACTGCCGCTTTGTCTCATGTTTTGTTTGCACCCCCGATCCCCCCCCCCCTCTTTCCGATCAACCCCCCCCCCCCCCCCCACCACGCACATTCACGGCCATGCCTCACTCGGCGGCATCCTCTGCCCCCTCCTCAACCTCACACACACACGCACATGCACACACACACACACACACACACACACACACTGGCAGGGCCACGCCGCACTCGGAGGCATCCTCTGCCCCCTCCTCAACCTCACACACACACGCACATGCACACATACACACACACACACACACACTGGCAGGGCCACGCCGCACTCGGAGGCACCCTCTGCCCCCTCCTCAACCTCACACACATGCACATGCACACATACACACACACACGCACACACACACAAACACACACACACACACACACACTGGCAGGGCCACGCCGCACTCGGAGGCATCCTCTGCCCCCTCCTCAACCTCACACACACATGCACATGCACACACACACACACACACACACACACACACACACACACACTGGCAGGGCCACGCCGCACTCGGAGGCATCCTCTGCCCCCAACTCAACCTTACACACACATGCACATGCACACACACACACAAACACACACACACAAACACACACACACACACTGGCAGGGCCACGCCGCACTCGGAGGCATCCTCTGCCCCCAACTCAACCTCACACACACATGCACATGCACACATACACACACACACACACACACACACTGGCAGGGCCACGCCGCACTCAGAGGCATCCTCTGCCCCCTACTCAACCTCACACACACACACACACACACACACTGTCAGGGCCACGCCGCACTCGGAGGCATCCTCTGCCCCCTACTCAACCTCAAACACACACGCACATGCACACATATACACACACACACAGGCAGGGCCACGCCGCACTCGGAGGCATCCTCTCCCCCCCACTCAACCTCACACACACACGCACATGCACACATACACACACACAAACACACACACACACTGGCAGGGCCACGCCGCACTCGGAGGCATCCTGTGCCCCCTACTCAACCTCACACACACACACGCACATGCACACACACACACAAACACACACACTGGCAGGGCCACGCCGCACTCTGAGGCATCCTCTGCCCCCTACTCAACCTCACACACACATGCACATGCACACATACACACACACACACACACACACACACACACTGGCAGGGCCACGCCGCACTCGGAGGCATCCTCTGCCCCCTCCTCAACCTCACACACACACGCACATGCACACATACACACACACACACACACACACGCACACTGGCAGGGCCACGCCGCACTCGGATGCACCCTCTGCCCCCTACTCAACCTCACACACACGCACATGCACACATACACACACACACAAACACACACACACACACGCACACACACACTGGCAGGGCCACGCCGCACTCGGAGGCATCCTCTGCTCCCTCTTCAACCTCACACACACGCACATGCACACATACACACACCCACACACCCCCACACACCCACACACACACTGGCAGGGCCACGCCGCACTCGGAGGCATCCTCTGCTCCCTACTCAACCTCACACACACACACACACACACACACAAACACACACACTGGCAGGGCCACGCCGCACTCTGAGGCATCCTCTGCCCCCTACTCAACCTCACACACACATGCACATGCACACATACACACACACACACAAACACACACACACACTGGCAGGGCCACGCCGCACTCGGAGGCATCCTCTGCCCCCTACTCAACCTCACACACACGCACATGCACACATACACACACACACACACACACTGTCAGGGCCACGCCGCACTCGGAGGCATCCTCTGCCCCCTACTCAACCTCACACACACACGCACATGCACACATATACACACACACACACATACACACACACACACTGGCAGGGCCACGCCGCACTCAGGGGCATCCTCTGCCCCCTACTCAACCTCACACACACACGCACATGCACACATACACACACACACACACACACACTGGCAGGGCCACGCCGCACTCGGAGGCATCCTCTGCCCCGTACTCAACCTCACACACACACGCACATGCACACATACACACACACATAAATACACACGCACACGCACACACACACTGGCAGGGCCACGCCGCACTCGGAGGCATCCTCTGCCCCCTACTCAACCTCACACACACACGCACATGCACACATACACACACACATAAATACACACGCACACGCACACACACACTGGCAGGGCCACGCCGCACTCGGAGGCATCCTTTGCCCCCTACTCAACCTCACCACCCTAACGTCGCTGCGCAACGCCGCTCCCACCTATGGGGACTGCTCCGCCCCCTCGTCTTTTGTGTGCGCGGGGTCATCTTCTGTTGCCGCTGCAACGGCGAGCGAGGGGGGGCAGCCACCGCCAACGCTGCCGCCGCCCCCTCCTTCTGGTGGGGGGTCCTTGGTTGAAAGTGAAGAGGTGAGGCATATGTGGGGGTGTTGACACGTGTGTGTGCGTGTGTGTGTGTGCGTGTGTGTGTGTGCATGTGTGTGCGTGTGTGTGTGTGTGTGTGTGTGTGTTGGTGTGTGCACGTGGTCGTCTGCTGTTGCCGCACCAGCGGCGAGCGAGGAGGGACAGCCACCACCAACGCCGCCGCCGCCCCCTTCTGGTGGGGGTCCTTCGTGGAGGGTGATGAGGTGAGGAATATGTGGGCGTTTAACGTGAGAGTGTGTGTGTGTGTGCGTGTGCGTGCGTGTGCGTGTGTGTGTGTGTGTTGGTGTGTTGGTGTGTGCGCGTTCGTCGTCTTCTGTTGCAGCTCCAACATCAAGCGAGGGGGGGGCAGCCACCACCAACGCCGCCCCCGCCCCCTGCTGGCGGGGGTTCACTGTTTGAAAGTGATGGGGTGAGGGTGTCTGTGGGGGTCTTAACGTGTGTGTGTTTGTGTGTGTGTGTGTGTGTGTGCAGGGTTGTCTTCTGCCGCTTGCCGCTCCAACATCAAGCGAGGGGGGGGCAGCCACCACCATCAGTGCTGCCGCAGTCCCCTTCTGGTGGGGTGTCCTTGGTGGAGAGTGATGAGGTGAGGAATATGTGGGGGGTGACGTGTGTGTGTGTATGTGTGTGTTGGTGTGTGCGCGTTCGTCGTCTTCTGTTGCAGCTCCAACATCAAGCGAGGGGGGGGCAGACACCACCAACGCCACCGCCGCCCCCTGCTGGCGGGGGTTCACCGGTTGACAGTGATGAGGTGAGCTTGTTTTGCGTGGGCAGTGGCGGCGGCGGTGTGTGTGTGTGTGTGTGTGTGCGTGCGTGTATATGTGTGTGTGTGTGTGTGTGTGTGTGTGTGTGTCGACTACAGCTTTCCAAAACTGTCCATTCCATGCCCCTTCCCACCCAGGACGCCCGCTTCCACCCCACCGCGGCCACAGCCAGCTTCTGCGGCCCCCCCACACCACCACATTGCACACACATCACCACTCACACGCAAACAACCCATTTCCAGCATCTACCCCGTGTCCTGCCTTTCTCTGTGGCCTTTGTCACTTCGCTGTTTTGGCATTTTGTCGGCCTCGGGGTGTTGTATGACAAGTCACCGCACCCACCTCACCCACCTCACCCACCTCACCCACCTCACCCACCTCACCCACCTTACCCACCTCACCCACCTCACCCTCCACCCGCCCCCCGCCCACCTCACCACTCACCTCACTCACACACGCACACACCCACTCACCCAGGATGCCCGCTTCCACCCCACCGCGGCCACAGCCAGCTTCTACGGAGCTCCCGCCGAGTGTGCGCGCCAGTTTGGGGTGGGGGCTGTGCTGGCTTCTTATCATGACTTGGCAAGCGAGGATGCTCTGCAGGACTATTGCGCAGGTGTGTGGGTGAGGTGTGTGTGTGTTGGTGTTGGTGTGTGTATGTGTGTGTGGTCTCTCCCTATCTCTTTTTCTCTCTCTCTGTCTCGCTCTCGCTCTCGCTCGTTGTCTCTTCTCTCTCTCGTTCTCTCTCTCTTTCTCTCTCTCCCCCTCTCTCCCTCTCCCTCTCTCTCTCTCTGTGGGTTGCGTGTGTGCGTCGCATGTGTGGGCGATGCTTTGGTTTCGTATCATGACTTGGCGAGCAAGGATGCTCTGCAGGACTATTGCGCAGGTGTGCGTGTTTGTGTGGGGGGGGAGGTATGTGTGTGTGGTCTCTCCTCTCTCTCTCTCTCTTTCTCTCTCTCTCTCTCTCTCTCTCTCTCTCCCTCTGTCTCTCTCATTATGTCTCTGTCTCTCTCTCGGTATGTCTCTCTCTCTCCCTCTCTCTCTGTGTGGGTTGTGGGTTGGGGGGAGGGCGCTGTGCTGGCTTCGTACCATGACTTGGCGAGTGAGGATGCTCTGCAGGACTATTGTGCAGATGTGTGGGTGAGGATGTGTGGGTGTGGGTGTGTTGGTGTGTGTATGTGTGTGTGGTCTCTCCTCTCTCTGTTCCTCTCTCTCTGTCTCTCTCTCTCTCTCTTTCTCTCTCTCTCTCTCCCTCTGTCTCTCTCTGTCTCTCTCTCTCTATGTCTCTCTCTCTCCCTTTCTCTCTGTGTGGGTTGTGGGTTGGGGGGAGGGAGCTGTGCTGGCTTCATATCATGACTTGGCGAGCGAGGATGCTCTGCAGGACTATTGCGCAGGTGTGCATGTGGGTGGGGGGGGGGGCTTACAGTCTGTCGGACGCCTTTGATGGCGCATTAGACCCCAGGAACGATTAGACCCTAGGAAAGAGGCCGACGGCTGTCAAGGTTATAACCCTTGCATGCCATCTGCCATGATGATTGCTGTGCGCGCGGTTCGTGTCTCAAAGCAGGCGACGAGGAAGTCAGCCATCTCGTGCCGTAACCTGGGGTTCTCCTGGCCTGGCCAGGGTTCATAAACTCCCGCATCCGCGCATCCAAGTCGGGGCAGAGATGCCAGCAACGACTATCGCATTGCATCGGAAATGATTCCCTTTCTGGTGGAGCCTTCGTATGTCGCCAGGCAGTCGTTCCGCTTAGGATCTTGGGCGAATGGTGGCCCAACCCGGGCCTCACAGGTCACTCCCATCAATCGACCCGCGGGAGTCGTTTTTTTTGCGGAAAATGTGAGGCATTGAAACCGCACTTTCGGGTCGACATTCGCGCAATTCCAACCTCCAGCGCCAGCCCAAATTGGCCAATCTCAACCCTTTTGCAAGTTGCGGGTTGGCTAACGGAAACACTGTCGCCAGGGCCGCGCACACAAAACGCGCCGCCTGCTGCCTGTCTGACATGCGCGCCCCGCCCTGTCCACCGCTCATTCTTGTGCTTACAAATTTGAATTTGGCTTGCACCCGCAGGCGGCAGCTGCTGGGTCGCAGAGGTAGAGACCATCACCGTCAGACCCCTGTCAGACGGGATCCCCGGGGTGGAGCTGTGCCCCTACATCGACCTCTCTTCCTCTCAGTGCCTTGAAATTTGAATTCTGCGTACACCCGCAGGCGACAGCTGCTGGGTCGCAGAGGCAGAGATCATCACCGCGCCCCTGTCAGACGGGACCGCAGGGGTGGAGCTGTGCCCCTACACCGACCTCTCTCTCTCCCAGTGCCTTAAATTTGAATTATGTGTACACACGCAGGCAACAGCTGCTGGGTCGCAGAGGCAGAGATCATCACCGCACCCGTGTCAGACGGGACCCTGCATACCAGTCATTGTTTTGCCCCGCTTGAACATTCCTCTCGATTTTACCGCTTCTACACTTGAATTCTGCATACACCCGCAGGCGACAGCTGCTGGGTCGCAGAGGCAGAGATCATCACCGCGCCCCTATCAGACGGGACCCCGGGGGTGGAGCTGTGCCCTTACGTCGACCTCACCCTCGGGACCACACCCACCGGGGGTGGCACAACGACCGACGGCAACGCGTGGAGACACGACGAGTGCGGCACGCAACGACGGTTTGTGTGCCTCGGGGGAGTCTCGCAGGTGCGGCCCATGTGGGTCCAAGTGGGTAGCCCATGCTACAGCAGCCCTTCAATGACAGTCGAAAGGTTCAAATGCACGGGGCATGTGGCGCGCAGCGGCGGTTTGTGTGCCTCGGTTTGTGTGCCTCGGTTTGTGTGCCTGGAGGAGTCTCGCAGGTGCGGCCCGAGTGATGCATGGATGCATGGATTCTTGATCCAAGTGGGTAGCCCATGCTAGCAGCTCTCCAATGAAAGTCGAAGGTTTCAAGTGCACGACGAGTGCGGCACGCAGCGGCGGTTTGTGTGCCTCGGGGGTGTCTCGCAGGTGCGGCTCCAGTGATGTGTGCATGCATGGGTTTTGGATATAGTGTGGGAAGACCATGCCAGCCGCTCTCCAATGCACGTTGAATTGTTCAAATGCACGACAAGTGCGGCACGCAGCGGCGGTTTGTGTGCCTTGGGGGAGTCTCGCCCCTGCGGCCCGAGTGATATGTGAATGCATGGATTCTTGATCCAAGTGGGCAGCCCATGCTATCAGCTCTCCAATGAAAGTTGAATGGTTTAAATGCACGATGAGTGCGGCAAGCTGCGGCGTTTTGTCTGCCTCGGGGGGGGGGGCAGGTGCGCGGTGCGGCAATGCTTGTGCTATCTGTATTTGGGGTCCGAGCTGTGACTAGGACGGCCCTTTCTATCAGCTCTCCAATGAAAGTTGAAAAGTTCATATCCGCGGCGCGTGCGGCACGCAGCGGCGGTTTGTGTGCCTCGGGGGTGTCCCGCAGGTGCGCGGTGTGGCAACGCTTGTGCATTCTGTATTTGGAGTCTGAGCTGTGATCTGGACGGCCCTTGCTATCAGATGTGCAGAGCGCAGTCGAGAGAAGAGAGAGAAGAAAGGGCGCAATGCGCAACAGGCGAGGGATAACTCCCGCCTCTGCATGCCTGTGTGGTTGATGTGAGACTTGTGCTTGCGCACTGTGCAGATAGGTTCCGCAGTAGTGTGCGATCGCAGGACGAACGGCCAGTGCCCGACGTGGACGCCGTGCCGCTGCTTGACAGCCCAAGTAGCAACAGCTGTGCACCCCCCACAACCACCCCACCACACACACACCACCACCACCGCCACCTACACCATCACCACACCCGCAACGCCCGTGTGCGATCGCAGGACGAGAGGCCAGTGCCCGACGTCGACGCCGTGCCACTGCCTGACACTGTCGGCAGCGACATCCCGCCCACTCCAAGCCACACGCGCGCGTCGCCGCTGCCGCAAAACTACTACCTGACGCGTGAGGGTGGGCGCGTGTGTGCGGGGGGGGGCGTGTGTGGGGAGGGGGGGGCGTGTGTGCGGGCTGTGTGTTCGGCCACAAATGCAGCACATCTGCAACACCTGCAACACCTGCAACGGGTGCACTGTGCGCAGAGGTCAACTTTCGAGGGGCGCACACGGCGTGTCGTTGCTTGTGCCGTGGAACGCCTGCACCACTTGCAAACAACTGCAGCACCTGCTACTGCCCTGCATGGTGTGTGCGCTGTGCGCTGTGCGCTGTGCGCCGTGCGCTGTTACTGTGCGCAGATGTCGAATCCCTTGGGGACCACAACGCATGGTTTTGCCACGAACCACCTGCAACACCTGCAACACCTGCGACACCTCTGGGCTCGCACGGCGTGGTTTTGCCATAAAACACCTGCAACACCTGCAACACCTGCACAGAAGTCGACTTCCTCGGAGCTCACAAGGCGTGTTTTTGCCGTCAAACCCATGATACCACCTGACATGATACCACCTGCAACACCTGCAACACCTCTGCAACATTGGAGGGGAAAGGGGGGGAAACGCCTGCAACGCCCACAACACCTGCCATTGCGTCGCACCGTGTGCACCGTTCGCAGATGTCGACTTCCTTGGGGCTCACAAGGCGTGCGCGGCCGAGTTTGGGAGTGGGCTGGTGTTTGCGGCGTATGCTGGGAGTGCTGCGTTGGAGGTAAGGGGAGGGGGGAAGGAGAGGGGGGGAGGAGAAGGGGAGAGAAGAAGGGTAAAGGATAACAAAAACTGCCCACAGATAGCGGATACATCCGTATCCGTCTGATGTATCCGTCGAAACTCCACCGATTACAGATACATCCCTGAAGTTCACACCCTATCCGTCATCCGCGACATCCTGTCCGACCCTGTCGCCTCCCCCTTGGAGAAGCAAGCTATCCGCTATCCTTGATCCATGGTGCCTTGGCGGATGACGGATGTGTACGTGACGCAACACATATCTGTCATCCGGGAGCCCTGCCGACCCTGCCCCCTAGCCTGCTTCTTCAGGGGGAGTCCGGGTCGCGGATGACGGATATATCGGTGGCGGTAACACCCTATCCGTCATCCGCGGAGCACTCAGACGCGCCAGGGCGTGCCCTATCCGTTATCCTTCACCCGGCATCCGCCTTACATCCTTAACCATAAACCCCAACACCCTAAAACCTACAGCCTCTTTTCACAGATGGCGTATAGAGGTTCACCTGCACTGACATATCCGTTTACCCGCGCAACCACCTCGACGGATGACGAATGACGGATACAACAACAAAAAACTTTGGCAAAAAAAAGGTGGATGACGGTGTCACATACTGTTCCCATACAGTTCATACCAATAGTGTGTAGTCCAAACCAGAGATAGGTACGCCTACGACGTAGCAAGGCAGTCTATCAGACTGCAACCTGTAACAACTACCGGCACTCTATCGCCTACCGACCCAGAGTGCTACAAACGGATAAACCTGAGGCGACGGATAACGGATACGACTCACGGATACGGATGTATCCGTCATCCGTGGGCAGCGTCTGCGTCTATGCTTGGAACAGGTGTTCCGAGTAGCCAGCCTGTTGCAGTCTGGTGTCGGGCAGCGTCGACACGAGTCATATGTACATCAGTCGAATACACCACTAGGGCACTTGACCACCTGGAAACCTGGACACTTGGACACCTGAGCACCTCGCCCCACCGACTGCCAAAAACACAGTATCCTCACGCCATCACCACCGCCGCGCAGGCCGTTCTCGCGTTGTGCACCGCTGCTGGTCGTGAGTGTTGGGTCGAGGCCAACACGCTCGTGATCCCGCAGCCAGCCCCCGCACCGGCCGCCACCCTCTGCCCCTACGTGGTGCCCGCGTCCCTGCTCACAACATCAAGCCAGCCCCTCCAGCACGGGAGTTGCGCCACGAAGCGCCGCGTCGTGTGCGCGCAGCCCGTGGGGGGGCCGCCCCCGCGCCAGCCGGGCACGCCCGCGTGGGTGTGGGCGGTCGCACTCCTTGTCACTATCGCTGCGAGTGTGGCCGCCACGCTGATCGTGCTGTGGGGCATCTCAGCGTGGCGGGAGCGCGCGAGCGAGCGCTGCGACTCGTTGGACCAGCCAGGGGGGCACGGCGGAAGGGGCGCCGGCAACTGGCTCACCGGACGCTTCACGGACATGATGCCGATACGCACAGACAGCGGTATCAGCGCAGGCATGATGGAGATGGTGAGAACGACGGGGACTGCTGTTAGTCAAAACTCATGTGAAAAACAAGCAGGGTAACAAACGCACTCGCACGCGCGCACGCACACGCGCACATGCACACGGCATACCCCTCCCTCCCACCCCAATGCACACACACACACACACTCCACACACACACCACCCATCCCCCCACCCCAATACACCCAGGTCCGCACCGAGCTGTCTGTCAGCTCCCTCCAGGGTGGCGGTTGCGATCGCCTGGGTGGCTGGCCATCCTCCCCCTCCACGGGCCTCCCCACCAGCCGAGGGGGTCTCCCCAACAGCGGGTTTGCCCTCCAGTCGGCAGGGGGCAGCGGCTCCATGTCCCAGCGTGCCTCCCCCAACCGGCTCGCCAAGCACCCCCTACTCTACGCCAGCAGCGGGCACGGGTACCCCGCCAACAGCAGCAGCAGCATCAACCACTCCCCCACCCACCATGCACAAGCCCCCACCCACAACGGCAACGGGTCGTCGCCCCACCAACAGTACAGTACTGGCGAGCATGATCGGCACTCTGCCGGATCGACACCCTACGCGCAGTCAGGCTCACCCCCATGGCATAGCGTTGCTGGGCTGGGAGGGGGAGGCGTGGGGGACTATGCACGCACACGCAGCGTCTCTGACAGCGCAGGCATCAGCAGGGAGCCCAGTGGGGGGGGTGCACCAATGCCAGGGCCGCCAGGGCTGGTCACCAATACAACGTCACCAGGGATGATGATGGGCAGTGGGGGCGGGGGGGCGAGCGGAGGGGGGGCGGTCGAGCGTGTGAGTAGTGGGCGACGCGAATTCGGGGCAACCACGCCGCCGTCGCCGCTGCGGCCGCGAGAGCGCAGCGCAACCGCCCCGAGCGCGACCTCCCCGAGCGCTGTTGCTGCTGCTGCTGCTGCTGGTGCTACTGCTGCTGATGGGTGAGTGTGTGTGAGATTGATCACGTGTGTGCGCATATGCGACACGTAGTTGCACGCCCACCCTGCTGCTGCTGACGCTGCTGCTGATGCTCATGCTGGCGACGCTTATGGGTGCGTGTGTGTGGGATCGATCACTTGTGTAAGGTCGCCCACATGTGACTGCTGGCGAAACCTACCCTGTCCTCCACGTCTGCCCACCACGACCACCCCCGAGCGAGCACTGCAAAGCATGTCCGCACCCGCCTCCCGCACCCGCATCCCGCACCCGCCTGCACACCCACTCACGCACCCACATACCCACCCTGCCCACCCCCACCAGGTCTCCACCCCCACGCGCGGGCGCGCGTCAGCGCAGTCCCACGATCAGCGGCGGTTCGGTGCCCCCTCCGATCATCGTGCCCATGCCAGACTCCCCGACTGGGTGTCGCGATGTCACGGTCATCGACAATGAGACATACTGTCCTGATCCGCCGAGCCTTGCCCAAGAACACAGCTTCGGCCGGGTCACCACGCCCCATTTGTGACCAAGTGCGCTCACCCGCATATGGACTGTGTACTTGCGTAGTGTGTGCCACCGCTCATATTACAACATGCGTTTGCTGTCGCTGAGGTAGAAGACCTGGGGGTGCGCCCGCCCACAGTCTGTTCGGATTGGCACTTTGGGGGGGGGGTATGCCATTCCCAAGTGGAAGGGGGCTCCTACCTGTAGCAAGTCATGCCAGTAAGGTGCTCGGGCTCTACGCGCCCAGCGCGGTTTTGTACGCCTTACGTATTCGCAAGGTGTCCCCGACTGTTACATCCATCAGTTAACCGCTGATGCTGTTGCTGCTGCATTGACAGTGCCCCTCCCTCCTCTACCAACATTGGGACATTGTTGCAAACGGCACTATCCACGGCTGCTCGGGTCGAGCCGGTAACTAGCGCAGCAGCTATGGCAACTAGCGCAACGGCTGCTCCAGTCGTACCGGTAACCAGCGCAGCTGGTGGGCGACGACAACGCGACAGTTGTCGGACGAGGTATGGCGGTGGGCCTGAAGGGAAGTGATTGTTACAAATACACGGGCATGGGTGGTCAACGGCCTGCCTGTAACCCTTTGTCTCATGATGCGCAGAGAAATCTTTGTCTAGGCTAGAGAGGCGCCACAGGGTCCACGCTCACTGTGCAGTAGGGCACACTACCCATGCACCCATATGGTGGTGCTGCAGAAAGAGGAACGGCACTCGATAGGTGAAATCAAAGCATAGTCGCCTTAAGCCCTGGAGCCCTGGACCCAGCAATGCGGCGCTGCTGGTGACTAGGATCTCCGTGCCGCTGACGAGCGGGATAAAATACGACTGGCCTGGCTCCTGCTAGACTGTCCCTCGGTGGAAACTACAGGAGCGGCTTGCCCGGCGCTGTCATGGCTTGGCGAGTAGCCGCGGCGCTGCCGCGACCCGTGCTGGGAGACGGCCCTTATCCTCCTCCCATGCAGGACGCCATGCGGCACCGATCTCGACGAGCTGATCGACGAGCGGAGGAGCTGGCGCCCGTCAATGCATGCTGGACATCGGTCAAGATGGCTGCTCGTGGGGGCGAGCTACCATCAGGGCTTCAGCGGTGGTGACCGCCGAGGCAACAACAGAGTTTATCCGCTTCACCATCGCAGCGTTTGTCACCGCGCTCACCCTCGGGGGCACTCGTCTGCCGGTGACTGGCGTCGGCATTGGTCTTCAGGCAGCCTGCCATGACGACTCTGTTTGCCCAGGCCCCCCTGGAGGGTGGGACCTGGCCATGCATGACGCATGGGGCGCAGGCAGAGCCCCATGCATGGAGTTGGACAACCATGCACCATGCCAGGCGGGGACTTTTCTGCTTCAGCGCCGCCAGTCGGCACAGCCGGCGTGGTTGGCCTCAAAGGCCAGGAGGAGGACGGTCCTTTCCTATACGCTCCTTGCCAGACATGTCCCCCAGGGACTTGTTTGGGTCTAAACTAGCCGGCGGGAGCGGTAGTCTAGACGGCAGGTAACCGGCTGGTGGCTATCGTCCTTCACAGGGCGGTGGCACTAGGACTAGTGTTGTCTTAGCTGGAATGCCATGTAACTGTAACTGTAACAGTCGCCTTAAGCGCGTAGCATCTCAAAACGGGCACAATTACTACACGGGCGCAAAGAAACTACCGTGAAGAGAGTGAAGAGAGTCACAACGTTTCGCCCCTTCCTGTGTCAACAACAGGGGAAAGACAGCGGCGCACACAAGACAGCGTATCATGTCGGTCCGGCACGTCAGCACAGCCACCACAACCCCATCGCTCCTGCGTATTTCCACACACTCTCGATGGACACACTCATTGGCGCCGACGGCCCACCTAGACGGCCCCTTCGCGCGCACTGGCGCGCAGACAATCCGCCAACCAGCAACCCACCCTGACAACGCGCCTGGCGCACAATTCGCCAGCCCGCAACCAACACAGTTCATCTGCCCACCGCATGTCCATTACCAGCGCACTGCAGCCCGGCGCCCACACGTGGATGAAGCGTCTGGTGATGAGGAGCCAAAGCACGTTGCCCAGCAGCAGAAGCAGCAGCAGCAGCAGCAACAGCAACAGCCCATGGATGCAGAGGAGGGCACGCCGCCGGCGGCCAGCAATGGGTGCCGCGGCACAGGGTCAGGAGCACTGGGTCGGGAGGCCCATGGAGTCCATGCATGAGAACTTAGGCTTGTTTCTCTCGACCTCACGCTCATGACGACATCGATGCTTGGTTCGGCGCTCTCAAGGCTGGGCGCCCAGCGTCGACGGCGTACGCACTCGCTGCTGGCCGCCGGAACGAGGCCGGAATGGGATCCATGCATCATCAGATCATGTCCCGCGTGCAGACGACATAGTTGCTGCGGCATCATCTCTGCAGGCGCCCACAGCCGCGCGGGAGCCAGATCTGGATTGCCAGCTCCCTGCTCTTGACTCACATCCATCAGATCTTGAGCTCCTCCCGCGCGAGGATGCCAAGGTCACCATCGTTGAGCCGCTGGGTCTCAGGTGATCGGTAGGCCACAGCCGCGCAACAAAAAACCCGCCCACGCGCACCCTTCCTGCTGACAGCCACGGACGAGGATGGGACAAGATCCAGGCAGATCTCGAGCTTGTCGCGCGCAAGGACGACCAAGTCGACACAGCGCCATCTCAGCCGACGCCCACAGCCACGCCGGATCATGCCAGCTCCCTCCTCTCTCTCTCTCCAACTCACGTGGCTCGGGCCTCCATCAGATCTTGAACTTGTCGCGTGCAAGAATGCCCGAGGTCGCCATCGTTCAGCAGCGCCGTCTCAGGTGGTTAGCATGGCACAGATGCGCAGCAAAAGATCCCTCCCACGCGCGCGCCCTGCTCTGAGAGCCATGAACGAGGATGGGATGGAATCCATGAATCGTCAGATCTTGAGTTTGTCGCGCGCAAGGATGACCCAAGTCGCCATCGTTCAGCAGCAGCACTCTCAGGTGGTTAGCATGCCCCACAGCCGCGCAACACAAGACCCGCCCACACGCGTGCCCTGCTCTGACGGTCACGGACGAGGAAGGGATGGGATCCGTGCATCCTCAGATCTCGAGCTTGTTCCGCGCGCAAGGACGACCACGTCAACACAGCGCCATCTCAGCAGACGCACATGGCCGCACTGGATCATGCCAGCTCCCTCCTGTCTCTCTCTCTCTCCAACTCATGTGGCTCGGGCCTCCCATCAGATCTTGAGCTTGTCGCGTGCAAGGATGACGAGGTCGCCGTCATTCAGCAGCGTGGTCTCGGGCACCAAGCGGTTGTTGACGTTGACAAGCAGGTCGCTCGTCGAAAACATGCCCTCTGGCGGGACCACCAGGCGCTCCTGTGGGAGGTGGTGGAAAGTTGTGGTAGGTGCGGTGTTGGTTTGTGGCAGTTGTTCTGGTGTCGGTTGTGGGAGGTTGTGGTGGTGGTGGTGGCGCTGACCTGGAGGTCGCTCGTCGAGAACATGCCCTCTGGTGGGAGCACCAGGCGCTCCTGTGACAAAAGAGGTGGTGGTGGTGGTTGGTTGGATGTTTGTGGTGGTTGCTCTGTTGTCGAGGTCTGTTGTTGGAGGTGTTGGTTGTTGTGGTGGCGCTGACCAGCAGGTCGCTGGTTTAGAATATTCCCTCTGGCGGGAGCACCAGGCGCTCCTGTGACAAAAGAGGTGGTGGTGGTGGTTGGTTGGATGTTTGTGGTGGTTGCTCTGTTGTCGAGGTCTGTTGTGGGAGGTGTTGGTTGTTGTGGTGGCGCTGACCAGCAGGTCGCTGGTTTAGAATATGCCCTCCGGCGGGAGCACCAGGCGCTCCTGTGACAAAAGAGGTGGTGGTGGTGGTTGGTTGGATGTTTGTGGTGGTTGCTCTGTTGTCGAGGTCTGTTGTGGGAGGTGTTGGTTGTTGTGGTGGCGCTGACCAGCAGGTCGCTGGTTTAGAATATGCCCTCTGGCGGGAGCACCAAACGCTTCTGTGACAAAAGAGGTGGTGGTGGTGGTTGCGGGAGGTTGTGGTGGTGGTGGCGGATGTGGATGTGGTGGTTGCGGTGCGGTGATTTCCTTTTCAGCTCTCCACAGCCATTTGGCTGTATAACAGCTGAACTTTGGCCTTGCATACAACTCAACCCATCCAATGGATTGTAAGTCTGACAAGCCCGCCAGACAGAGCGCGTCAACAGCTTTCAAATCACCTATGTAAGAGGACAAACGGTCAACAGGAGGTCAACAATGGCCAACGCGGTCAAAGACGAATCCGGCTGTGGAATGATTAATTGACAATCCTGAAAAGGAAATCGCTGTTGCGGTGACATCTGGCGGTTGTGGCGGTGGTTGTGGGAGTCTGGACAACGGGTGGGCACGCGAGCATGCGTGCGTTGTGCAAAGCGCGTGCAAAGCATCCGTGACGCAGAACCCTGTTGCGCGAGGCGAGTGGCGACGCCCCACACCCAGTCCACACCCAGCACACACCTGCGTGGCGACCGAGATGAGCCCGCGCTGGCGAATCACGTCGCCGGCGTTTGTGCCGCGAGGGAAGTACTCGATCTTGCAGTCGGGCCACACAAGGATGGAGACCTGCAGATGTGTGTGCGCGCGCATGCGTGTGTGTGTGTGTGTGTGTGTGTGTGCATGTGTGTGTGCGTGTGTGTGTGCGCGCGCGCATGTGTGTGTGGGTGTGTGTGTGTGTGTTTGTGCGTGCGTTTGTGTGTGCGTGTGTGAGTGCGCCTGTGTGTGCACATGTGTGTCAATCGGGCCCTAAACACGAACCACCTCACTGACTCACTGAGTGCAGCCTCTGCCACACTCATACTGCTACCGCCAGAAACAGCCGAGCCAGTGTTGCCGTTAGCCAACCCGCAACCCGCAACCCTGCAACACCGGGTTGACAGCGGCCGATTCGACGCGGCATTGCGGGTTCAACTTGCGCAAATTTCGACAAAAACGTGTTGAAACCGACATGTTCGCACATGTTCGCAAAACAAAACACCTCCTGCGGGTTGTGATTGAGGAAGTGAGCTGTGAGGCCCGGGGGCCTCCCCCAGTGAACCTTCAGCCAAAAACTGGCCAAACCAAAATCGCAAAACGGCCTCGTTCGCTGCTCCCCACGCGCGGGATTGCCTTTCATACACGTGATCTACGCATGCATGACGATGGCGTGGGGTGGGAGGCGTCGTGAGCCGCCGCATGACGGCATCTGTCACGACCCCATGCAACCCTCCCATGGCCAAACGACTCTGCGCGCCCCTCCCGCCCCCTCGCAACGCCTCCAACTGATGCGTACCACCAATAACATGAATCTGGCGGGGGGCTGGTCCCCGTGGGGCGTGGCGAGGCGCTGCGCCTGGTTTTGGTGCATGCCGAGATTAGCGTCATTGGGCGGCGCGCGCAGGCCATCTCCGCGTGACTTAGCACCGGAATACGACTGCCGAATTGTTCATATCGACGCCTTTGTCGTGTGAGACTGTGCGGTGGAGGGACGGCGAAATGCGGGGCAAAATGGCTTGGAACGAATGAGACGGTGTCGAAAAAAACCATGTTCTTTGCCATTTTGCCCCGCATTTCGCCGTCTTTCCACCGCACAATCTCACACGAAAAAGGCGTCGATATGAACAATTCGGCAGACGTATTCCGTCGGGAGCGCTGCGTTTGACCCCCTCACGACCAAGAAAAAAATACGAAAGTTTAGGGTTTGCAATTTGGCCGCTTTTTGGCCGCCCTGGGGGGAGGCTCACTGGGGGAGGCCCGGGTTGAGCCGTAATTCCCCCAAGAACCTTACCAGAAACACTGTGCCAAGCGATACAGGTTGATTTTGACACCCGCTTGCGTGTTTTTAGAGTCGCACAACCGACACAGCCAACACGCGAATCGTTGGACAAAAAACCTCCGCAACAAGAAAGCAACAAACGCACCCCTCCGGTGAGGGCAGCCTTGATCTTAGGCACGCCCCCTGGAGGCTTAAACACGCTAGAATATTCAAGTTGAACCCCAATTTCTTGGTGTCGGGGCTTTGAGACAACCCTTCGCACAAAACCAACACAGCCAAGAAGTCACACAACCTTCGGCGAAACACACGACGCAACTCCTCGCCGAGCGCGGCCCTGATCCCAGGCACGCCCTCGCCGCTGCCACCAGCCGCTGTACCAGCTAAGGGTAAGGCATGGATGTGGTCAAGACTCAATTTTGGGGTTGCCGCCCTTGGCACAGAACCGACACAGGCGACACAAAAAAAGTTGGACAAAAACCTGGAGAAACAGCCACACGCACCAGCGACGGTGTCCTTAAGGAAACCACTTACGTCCCGTCTTCCACCGCAACATTGGACGGAACATGCCGAATGGCCCCGCAGGCGCCGTCTCTTTGCGGAAAAGTGTGGAATCGTCAAATTTCACACTTTTTTTTTAAGCGAAATCCCCGCACTTCGCCCCCTACCTTTCCCCCCCCCCAATTTCTCCGCTTGCCTGCTGTAGGCTGCGGGGGCGCTAAGGACATCACTGACACGCACCTCTTCGCTGAGGGCAGCCTTGATCTCAGGTACGCTCTCGCCGGTGCCTCCAGCAGCTGCCAAGCTTGCAATACAGGGTGATTTCGAAACCCGATTGCGTGTTTTTAGGGTTACACAACCGACACAGCCAAAACACGAATCGTTCGACAGAAACCTCTGCAAACAAAGCGAAAAAGCCAAAAAACACACCTCTTCGCTGAGGGCAGCCTTGATCTCAGGCACGCTCTCGCCGGTGCCTCCAGCAGCTGCCAAGCCCGCGGCTGAGTACTTTCCGATGGCCTCCGCTCCCCACTCGATGATGGAGCGCAGCTGTGTGTGTGGGGGGGGGGGGCTTGTGTGTGTGTGTGTGTGAGTGTGCGAGTACTGTCCGATTGCCTGTGCTCCCCACTCGATGCTGGAGCGCAGTTGTGTGCGTGCGTGTGTGTGTGTGTGTGTGTGTGTGTGTGTGTGTGTGTGTGTGAGTACTGTCCGATTGCCTGTGCTCCCCACTCGATGCTGGAGCGCAGCTGTGTGCGTGTGTGTGTGTGTGTGTGTGTGTGCGTGGATTTGGTGATTGAGGTATTTGGCAATTGGTTGATTGACTGAGTGTGTGCGTGCGAATAGTAGATTCGCGGGTGCAGTGTGGATGAAGCCCCGCCCCTACTAAAAAAATGCGCACCCGCACCTACATCCACACCCACACTCACACCCACCCACCCACATGCACGCACATGCACACACAAACATGCACACGCAGGGTCTAATGCGCCATCAAAAGCGTCCGCCGGACTGTAAAATCAACCACGCACACACGCACCTGCTGCGTGCGCAGGAATGCCTCCTGCATCTTGCGCTGAGACCGCTCCAGAGCAGGGTCCAAGGCGCCGCCAACGCCACCGTCGCTGTCACTGCTGGTTTCGTCATCCAGGGACACCTGTGTGTGTGTGTGTGTGCATGTGTGTGTGTTTGTGCATGCCACCGTTGCTGCTGCTGTGTGTGTGGGGGGGGTGGGTGGGTGTGTGCGTGTCTGGTGTGTGTGTGTGGGTGGGTGTGTAAGGTCCAGAGCACCGCCAACGCCACCGTCGCTGTCACTGCTGGTTTCGTCATCCAGGGACACCTGTGTGCATGTGCGTGTGTGTGCGTGGTGTGCATGTGTGTGTGTGTGTGCATGTGTGCATGTGTGTGTGTGTGTGTGTGTGTGTGTGTGCGTGACCGATTTTAAAATCCGTCTGTGCAACCTGCGTCGCCAGCGCGTCGAGCGTCTGCTCCCCCGCGTGTGCTACATCTGCGCAGTGGCCCCCACGTGGGAAGGATTTTAGTAATTAGTTTTTTGCCGGCGCCAGCAACTTTGACCACTCATACCAGGCACAATACACTGCGGGTATTCATGCAATGCATGCCGTTGTGCTGCTCTCGGCAAGAGCTTTCCAACGCATCGCTCCACGCCCTCATCCACTAAGTGTGGGGTGGTTTTCTGGGGAATGGGAAATCCGGCTCGGAGCGGTATGCGGCTCGCAGGGGAATCACTGCCCACCCACCCCCACCCACCCACCCACATAGTTGGGGTCACACGTGCACCTTGTGGGACAAAGGGGGGGGTGCGTTGTGCGTGGGTCCTGACACACACACACACACACACACACACACATTCACACACAGACACACACACACACACCTGTGTTGCCAGTGCGTCGAGCGGCTGCTCCCCCGCGTGGGCCACCTCGGCATCTTCCTCGTACCCCTCCAGAAGAGTGATGGTCTCGCCCGCCTGCGTGTGTGTGTGCGTGTGTGTGTGTGTGTGTGCGTGTGTTGTGTGTGTGTGTGGGGGCATACTCCTGTACGCCGGCCAGAAGAGTGGCAGTGTCGCCAGCCTGTTCTGTTCTGCGTTTCGTTGTTTGACGAGCATTCATTGATTAATTCAGACGGTCCTCCCTCCCTCCCTCCCTCCCATACCCAGTTATGGTTTTGGGATACACACCTCCAGGTAGCACATGTGGTCGCAGCGCTTGAGCAGCCGACAAACCGCACCACCCTACATTATCCTACACTCCCCACACTTCTCTCCACACTCCTCTCCACACTCCTCCCCACACTCCTCACCCCACACTCCTCCCCACACTCATCTCTCATCTCCCACACCCTACATTCCGGATACACAGAGCAATCGCAATTGTATTCAAACAGTTGAGGGTCCTGGGTAAAGGGTTTGGGGGTGAGGGTTTGGGGGACACACACCTGCAGGTAGCCCATGTGGTCGCAGCTTGAGGGTTACCCCCCCCCCCCCCCCAAAAAAAAGGGGACACACACCTGCAGGTAGCCCATGTGGTCGCAGCGGTGGTAGCGGCCATCGCGCGCCATCACATACTCCTCGAGACACAGGTTGAGGTCGCCGTGTCCAGGCACCACCCAGCCCTGCAATTATTCAGGTTTGGGGGGAGAGAGAAGTTGGTTGGGTTGGAGTGAGAGGGGGAGGTTGGGGTTTGGGAGCCTCATCAGTGTGATCCAGGGCGGTAGCCTACTCCTCAAGACACAGGTTGAGGCTGGCGTGTCCAGGCACGACCCAGCCTTGTGCGTGTGTGTGTGTGGGGTGGGGGGGGGTGCGAGTGGGTGCGTGTGTGTGTGTGTGAGTGTGCGTGTGAACGCGCCCATAGCGCGCCATCACATACTCCTCGAGGCAAAGGTTGAGGTCGCCGTGTCCGGGCACCACCCAGCCCTGCGATTATTCAGGTTTGGGGGTGGGGGGGGGAGGTTGGTTGGGTTGGAGTGAGAGGGGGAGGGGGAGGTTGGGGTATGGGTGTCTCATGAGTGTGGATCCAGGGCAATGACCTACTCCTCAAGACACAGGTTGAGGTCGCCGTGTCCGGGCACCACCCAGCCCTGCGATCATTCAGGTTTGGGGGGAGAGAGAGAGAGGTTGTTTGGTTGGGTTGGAGTGAGAGGGGGAGGTTTGGGTTTGGGTGCCTCATGAGTGTGGATCCAGGGCGGTAACCTACTCCTCCAGACACAGGTTGAGGTTGGCGTGTCCAGGCACGACCCAGCCCTGTGCGTGTGTGGGGGGGGGGGGGGGGGGAGGGGGGAGGGGGCGAGTGTGTGTGTGTGTGTGTGTGTGTGCACGTGTGTGTGCGTGTACATGTGTGTGCGTGTCTGTGTGTGTGTGTGTGCGTGTATGTGTGTGTGTGTGTGTGTGTGTGCGTGTGTGTGTGTGCGTGTGCGTGTGTGTGTGTGTGGATTATCAAGGAATTTAGTGTGGGAATAATCGAAAACAGACCGCACCTTTGATAGCGTGTACGTGAGCAGGCTCCAGTAGAAGCTGTAGTGGGGTACGCGCGTGGGGAAGCCCGCAAACGTGGAACCAAGCTTGATCGCCACGACGAGGCGCTTGCCCGTCCCGCCCTCTCGCTGGACCACAACTCCGTAGCGCAAGCGGTCCTGAGGCGTGTGTGGGGGGGGGAAAGGGGGGGCGTGTGAGCGTATATGTGTGTGTGTATGTGTGTGTGAGAGAGAGGGAGAGAGAGAGAGAGAGAGGAGAGAGAGACAGCGTGTGAGTGGGAGGTGGCGCGCGCGAGAGAAATCTATTTAGAAAGAGAAAGAGAGAGTGTGTGTGTGTGTGTGTGAGCGTCTGCTTGATTGCCCGTCTCGCCCTCACGCCGGAACACGACTCCGTAGCGCAGGCGGTCCTGAGGTGTGTGTGTGTGTGTGTGTTTGTGTGTGTGTGTGTGTGTTCCATGCATGGGGCTCGATTAACGGAGGCGCGTTCTCGTCGCCGAGCCCTGGACCCAGCAATGCGGCGCTGCTGGTGACTAGGATCTCCGTGCCGCTGACGAGCGGGATAAAATACGACTGGCCTGGCTCCTGCTAGACTGTCCCTCGGTGGAAACTACAGGAGCGGCTTGCCCGGCGCTGTCATGGCTTGGCGAGTAGCCGCGGCGCTGCCGCGACCCGTGCTGGGAGACGGCCGTTATCCTCCTCCCATGCAGGACGCCATGCGGCACCGATCTCGACGAGTTGATCGACGAGCGGAGGAGCTGGCGCCCGTCAACGCATGCTGGACATCGGTCAAGATGGCTGCTCGTGGGGGCTAGCTACCATCAGGGCTTCAGCGGTGGTGACCGCCGAGGCAACAACAGAGTTTATCCGCTTCACCATCGCAGCGTTTGTCACCGCGCTCACCCTCAGGGGCACTCGTCTGCCGGTGACTGGCGTCGGCATTGGTCTTCAGGCAGCCTGCCATGACGACTCTGTTTGCCCAGGCCCCCCTGGAGGGTGGGACCTGGCCATGCATGACGCATGGGGCGCAGGCAGAGCCCCATGCATGGAGTTGGACAACCATGCACCATGCCAGGCGGGGACTTTTCTGCTTCAGCGCCGCCAGTCGGCACAGCCGGCGTGGTTGGCCTCAAAGGCCAGGAGGAGGACGGTCCTTTCCTATACGCTCCTTGCTAGACATGTCCCTCAGGGACTTGTTTGGGTCTAAACTAGCCGGCGGGAGCGGTAGTCTAGACGGCAGGTAACCGGCTGGTGGCTATCGTCCTTCACAGGGCGGTGGCACTAGGACTAGTGTTGTCTTAGCTGGAATGCCATGTAACTGTAACTGTAACTGTGTGTGTGTGCGTGTGTGTGTGTGCGTCTGCTTGACTGCCCGTCCCGCCCTCGCGCCGGACCTCGACCCCGTAACAGAGGCGGTCTTGAGGTGTGTGTGTGTGTGTGTGTGTGTGCGCACCGGGTGTCGTCAACATGTAGTGGACATGAATTCGAATTCAAACCGAGAAGCAACCTCAAATTGGAATTCAAACTTGAACCGAGCGCGCCGGTGCAATCTGTTGATCTGGATTTGAATTCAAACCGACTCCCAGTCTGGACCGACCTTTGAGATGCTGCCCGATGTAACCGGCGACGCCCTCAATGGCGGAAGTGTT
>VFSX01000001.1:1205460-1222960 GCA_016618255.1 Chlamydomonas sp. UWO 241
GTGTGAAAACGACCACGGACGTGCGCGCTGTTAGCGCAGCAGCAGCAGCAGCAGCAGCAGCAGCAGCAGAAGACAAAAAAACAGCAGCAGCAGCACGGCAGCAGTAGCAGCAGCAGCAGCAGCAGGCGCATGAAAACGCACCTGCGCGACACTGCACTGCTTGCGCGCCATCTTGACGTGCACGCTCGAGAGAGACTTGAGCCGGCCCTGGATCTGCGATGTGTGGAGAGGAGGTGTGCGGAAGGAGGTGTGCAGTGTGAACGCCCCTGTCTAAACCTCTCGCACTTCGTCCTCACCTCCCACACCTCGCAAACACCACATCCACACCCCACACCTCCACACTTCCATACCTGGATATGCAAGCCGGTCGCAACGCTGCGCAGCGTTATCTCTGAGTAGAGGAGCTGGGCACAGTCTCCGAGAACCTGTGTGTAAGGATGTGTGTGTGTGTGTGTGTGTGTGCGTGCGTGTAACACAGTCACACCATGTCCACACGGCGTCGTCCACACCTTCCACAACCCATGTCACACCCCACACCGCCTACGCACAAACCTCCCACACCTCCCACACCCACTTCGAGCCCCCTCTGCGTCGAATACCCCTTGGTTGACTTGAGCCTGATTGAGTCAAACGGAACAACAGTTGACAGCAGCTCCCGCAGCTGCGCCTGCTGGGGCGTCAGGATGAGGAGGCTCCCGGGGGCGGCTGCGGCTGCGGCAGCGTTGTGAGGTGGTGGGTTGGGTTCGTTGATGGAGGGTGGAGTTGACTTCAGCGTGGGCGAGTCAAACGGGACGACAGCTGACAGCAGCTGGCGCAGCTGCACCAACTGGGGCGTCGGGATTACGAGGCCCCCCCCAGGCGGCTGCGGCTGCGGCAGCGTTGTGAGGTGGTGGGGTGGGTTGGTAGGTGGAGGGTGGGGTTGACTTCAGCCTGATCGAGTCAAACGGGACGACAGTTGACAGCAGCTCCCGCAGCTGCGCCTGCTGGGGCGTAAGGATCAGGAGGTCCCCCGGGGCGGCTGCAGCTGCACCGTTGTATCGTGGGTTGTAGGTGCACACACACGCGCACGCTTGCACGCGCGCATGCACACACGCACGCACACACACGCGCACACACACGCGCGCAGACACGCGTGCACACGCGCATGCGCAGACACGCGTGCACATGCACATGCGCACACGCGCGCACACTGACGCATGCACGCACACACGCATGCATGCACGCACGCACACTCACACACACACACACACAAACGTGCACACTCACACACACACCTGTGTCCGGCAACACCGGCCGCATCGGCTGCTGTTGCTGCTGCTGCTGTGCCTGCTGTGCCTGCTGTGCCTGTTGCAGCTGCTGCTGCTGCTGCTGCTGCTGCGGCACCTGCTGCTGCTGCTGCAGCGCCCTCCCCGGGATATGAGAGAACAGCGGCGACCAGGGTGACACCTGCTGCTGCCCCTGCTGCTGCACGCGCCCCCCGCCCACCACGTCCTCCTCCCTGGAAGCTGTCAGCACAACCGTCGCAACTGCAGAAGCGGAAGCAGACGCGGAAGCGGAAGCAGCAAGGACCCCCCCTTTGCCCGGCTGCCTGCCTTTGGGCCAGGTCTTGGCCTGCCGTGGCGGAGGCGGAGTTATGGTCAGCTTGCTGGCTTGGTGTGTTGGTTTCGGTGTGTTGGTGCGGGGTGCGTCGGTGTGGATGCAGAGCCAGAGTAAGTGTGTGCTGGCTTGGTGTGTTGGTTTTGGTGTGCTGGTGTGGGGTGCGTCGGTGAGGATGCGGAAGCAGAAGCAGAGGCAGTCGGGGCCCCCCCTTCGCCTGGCTGCCTGCCTTTGGGCCATGTCTTGGCCTGCAGTGGGGCACACACGCACGCGCATGCACACACACACAATTGCACAGGGCCGAATGCGACATCAAAGGTGTCTGATGGACTGTAACATCGACCATACATGCACACGCACAAGCACACACACACGCAAACACACACACACACACACACACGCACACACACTCACTCACTCACAGCTGCAACGGAGGCAGAACCAGGGCCTGGCCCAGCGACGCTATGCAAATTCCCTGGAGAAAGCACCCACAGCACACGAACGCACACACACAGTGCCTAATGCGACATCACAGGCGTTCAACGGACTGTAAAATCGACCACACGCACACACACCTGCGCACGTGCATGCACGCATGCACACATGTACACGCACATGCACATGCGCACGCACACAGATACCCGCACATGCATGCGCACACACACACACACACACACTCACAGCTGCAGCAGAAGCCGAGCCGGGGCCTGGTCCAGCCATGCCGTGAGATGAGAGGCGCTCGCTTGCGCGCTGGAACTCGCGAACGTAGGCATCGACCTGCGTGTGTGTGTGTGTGTGTGTGTGTGTGTGTGTGTGTGTGTGTGTGTGTGTGTGTGTGTGTGTGTGTGTGCGTGTGTGTGTGTGTGTGTGCGCGTGCGTGCGTGTATGCGCGCGCGTGTTTCCGTGTGTGCGCCTGTGCACGTGTGTGGTTGTATGCTTATGTGAGTGTGTGCAAAGTTTGCTTGTAAGTTTATTTGCTTGCTTGCTTGAATTCTTGCCTACTTGCCTGTTTCCCTGCATGCGTGCTCCACCATACTAACGCACCGTCTCCGCGCGCACGTTCACACTCCCATCCTTGTCTGGCTGAAGCGCGCGTGACATCGCACGCGCGACCGCAGCGGCGCGCAGCGGCAGCAGCGCAACTCCTATTGAGGGTGTGTGGGGTGTGTGCGTGTGTGGGGGGGGGGGGGAGGGCGGGGGCGCAGGGGTGTTGAAGGGGTGTTGCGGTGGTGTTGCAGGGTTTTGTGGGCGACCGCGGCAGCACGCAGTGGCAGCAGCGCACCTCCTGCAAGGGGGAGTTGTTGCAGGGGGTGTTGTTGCAGGGGTATTGCAGGGGTGTTGCAGGAGGTGTTGCAGGGGTTGCGCGGCCACAGCAGCACGGAAAAGGGGTGGGTGGGGGTGTGAACGGTGCAGGGTGGGTGGGGGGGAAGGGGTTGTTGTTGCGGGGGTGTTGCATGGGTGTTGCGGTGTTGCTGCAGGGTTGTTGCATGGGTGTTGCGGTGTTGCTGTAGAGGTGTTGCAGGGGTTGCGCGGCCACAGCAGCACGGAAAAGGGGTGGGTGGGGGTGCCAGAGCGGCAGGGCGGAGCCGCCTGTATGACGGTGGTTCAAAAAAGACACCCTGCGTATAGCAACACTGTAACCGAACCTCCATCACTGAAACTGCGGCATCCACCATTAAATGAGGCCTGGGCCATTTGAAGTAAGGAAACCATATGCGAATCGGTACAAGCGGGGTGCAAACGCGGAACCACAATTGGAGCACTCGTACTTCCCCCCCCCCCTCCCCGCGTGCAGGGCGCATATAAGCAGGGTGCACACGCGGAGCCACAACCAACACGCACGCACCTCCACCGCCACCCCCGCCCCCTCCTCCCCCGCCGGCAACGCTGCCACCGCCGCCCCTCCCAAGCAGACCGCCCCCAAACCCGCTGCCACCGCCGCCGCCGCCACTGCCGCCGCCGCCGCCGCCGGCGCTGCCGCTGCTGACGCCAAGCGCGCCCGCGAGCTCACGCGCGGCCGGCGCTCCACCCGCACCTCCTCCCCCGCTGCCGCCGCCGCTGCTGTCGCTGCCACTCACCCCCGGCTCCTCGTCGTCGCCCGCGAGCCCCATCTCGATGATGCCCCGCGGCGTGGGCAGCCCCCAGAGGGCGTCCACGTCGTAGCGCAGGCGGCTGCGTGTGTACGGTGTGTGTGTGTGTGTGTATGTGTGTGTGTGTGTGTGTGTGTATGTGTGTTGCGGAATGTTGATTAAATATGACCCTACAATCTTAACAGAGTTGGCAGCCCCCAGAGGGCGCCCACGTCGTAGCGCAGGCGGCTGTGTGCATAAGGTGTGTGTGTGTGTGGAATGTTGATTTAATATGACCCTACAGTCTGACAGAGTTGGCAGCCCCCAGAGGGCGTCCACGTCACAGCACAGGCGGCTGTGTGTGGGGGGGGGGGGGGCGGTGTGTGTGTGTGTGTGTGTGTGTGTGTGCGTGTGTGTGCGTGTGTGCGTGTGCGTGTGCGTGCGCGGAACGTCGAGTTGTCATGACCACACAATCTGACAGAGTTGGCAGCCCCCAGGTTCTGCCCTCGTCATGAGCTTTCCAATGGAACTCGAATCATGGAAAGCCATGCAGTATTGAAGGAGTTACATCCTCTACGCCTTTTAAAACAAGTAACACGGGGTTTCCAGCAAAGCAGGCTACTCTTCTACTAGAGACACCCGCCGATACTCCAGCACACTGAAGTACTAGAGTACCGCCGGCTCCCGGCCGATAGACTATCGCTCCCGCCGGCTAGACTACCCCAAACAGCGGTCTCTGAGAGACATGTCTGGCAAGGAGCATGTAGGAGACGCCTTTTACCTACAAACAAAAGCCGTATGTTGCAGGCGTATGCGCCCATTTTTGACATATGTACGGCCGTATATCCGGAACTACGAGATACACGGGTACTCGCAGCCCTACGCACCTGCACGTGTGCGGCTGCAGCACCGCGAAGCACAGGTCCTCGAGCTCAGCCCCGTGAGCGTCCCAAACAGATGTGGTGCCGGTTGTGGCTCTGCGCCCCCACCCACCCACCCACACCACACACACACACGCGCACGCACACACACGCACGCACGCACCTGTACGTGTGCGGCTGCAGCACCGCGAAGCACAGGTCCTCGAGCTCAGCCTTGACAGCGTCCCACCCGAGCGAGTTGGCCATCGTGCACCACACTTCGAGCGTCTCCTCAGACACCGAGCGCTGCGGTTGGATGGTTGGCAGTTAGTCGGCGGTTGGTTGGTTGGTGGTTGGTTGGCGGTTGAGAAAGCGTTGGATGGCTGCAGATAAGTGGAGACAGGGAGTTGAGTTTGCCATCGTGCACCACACCTCGAGGGTCTCCTCAGACACCGACCGCTACGGTGGTTGGTGGTTGGCGGTTGGTTGGTTGGTGGTTGGTTGGTGGTTGGTTGGTGGTTGGTTGGTGGTTACACCGACCGCTGCGGTGGTGGGTGGTTGGCGATTGGTTGGTTGGTGGTTGGTTGGTGGTTGGTTGGTGGTTACACCGCCCGCTGCGGTGGTGGGTGGTTGGCAGTTGGTTGGTTGGTGCTTGGTTGGTTGGTTGGTGGTTGGTGGTTGGTTGGCGGTTGTGAAGGAGTTTGATGGTTACGGATGAGTGGAGACGGGGAGCTGAGTTTGCCAACGTGCACCTCACTT
The DNA here is from genome assembly GCA_016618255.1 of Chlamydomonas sp. UWO 241. Taxonomy (NCBI): domain Eukaryota; kingdom Viridiplantae; phylum Chlorophyta; class Chlorophyceae; order Chlamydomonadales; family Chlamydomonadaceae; genus Chlamydomonas; species Chlamydomonas priscui. The sequence continues at coordinate 1,210,745 of VFSX01000001.1, forward strand.
CGAGCGTCTCCTCATAGACGGACCGCTGCGGTGGTTGGTGGTTGGCAGTTGGTTGGTTGGTGGTTGGTTGGTGGTTGGGTGGCGGTTGTGAAAGGGTTTGATGGCTACAGATGAGTGGAGACGGGGAGTCGAGTTTGCCATGGTGCTGCACACCTTGAGCGTCTCCTCAGACACCAAGCCCTGCGAACGGGTGTTGATGGGTGTGAACAGGTGTGAGAGGGTGTGGACAGGTGGTTCGCACACACACTTCTCCCCCCCGCCAGCGATCATGTACACCAAGCAGGCATTTTCCTAGTTATCTGCCCCTCGCCCCTGCCACTCCCCACCGATGTGACCCCCCTTAGGTATGACTCTAGCCCCCCTTACGACTCGAGCCCTAGCACACACCTGCTTCTCAGCCTTGAGCACGTACACCGAGCGCATGTTGTGCAGTCGGTCGGCGAGCTTGATGAGGATCACAAGGGGCTCCTGGGCAGGGAGGGTAGCGTGTGAGGGTAAGGGTAAGCAAGTGCAAGGGACGCTACACAGTAACTACAGCCTTTTCTTTAATTGAATGTGGTGCTGAATGAGGATCACCAGGGGCTCCTTGTCAAGATAGGGTTGTGAGGGGGATGGGGGGGAGGGAGGAGGGGGCAGCAGCAGCAGCGACAAAACAACAGCAGCAGCAGCAGCAGCAGCAGCAGCAGCAACGTCAACGCCAGCAGCAGCAGCAACAACACCATAGTCCGCGCACCTCAAACGAGAGGTCCACAATCATCTTTCGCAGCATCCGAAAGTGCTCGGGCGTGTACTGCGCCCACCCCTTTCGCTTGCCGCGACGCAGCAGCTGGTTCATGCTCGAGAGCCGGGAGACCTGCATGGCGGTGTGCAGGGTGAGGTTAATGAGGGTTCTGGGGACTAGAGTTTAGATCTATGCTAGATTGTATATTGGCTTTATTGGGTCAAATTGGAGCTGGTCAGCGAGAGCCAGGTCTGTGCACGGGTACAGTTTAAGGGATTGGGTTCCAGGGTAGGTTCAGGGTCTAGGCTGCCTTGCCACGCCGGAGCAGCTGGTTCACGCTGGAGCGGGGTGACGCATGCATGGCCGTTTCGGTTCTCACAAGTTCCGGCCTCCCCCCAGGGTGTGTTGCCAAATTGGAGCTGGTTCGTCAGAGAAGCTGCTTCATGGAGGGACGCATGCATGGCCGATTTGGGGGTCGGGTCGCGCGATTAGGTGTGCTGTCGGATTGGAGCTGGTCCGCTACAGGCGCTGGCTCTAGCTCGCGGCGCGAGACACTTGCATGGCGGGTGTGGGGTGAAGGGTGCATCGCAATAGATAGGGTTGCGGTGTTCTGTGGGTCTAGGCGGTGGTACTAGGACTCGAGGTAGTCTTTGCTGGAAAGCCGATGTAACTGTAACTGTTATGTGGGTGTTATGGTTTGAAGGTGTTCAGGTTTGAGGGTGTTATGGTTTGGGGCTCGGGCAGGTTCAGGGTCCGGGATTCGGGTTGTGGAGGCTGTGCCAACTAAAGCACACACCCCGGCAATCGCGTCTCGGATCGCCCTCTAACCAGTCGACTCCCCCCCCCCCACCACCACCGCCACCACCACATTCCCAACGCCTCAGCCAGCGCCTCGGGCGCCGCCTTCAAATGGGTGAATCAGGCGGTGCCTCAGGCGCGCCGAAACCGCCTCAGGCGCACCCCCGACCGCCTGCGGCATTGCCTCAGGCGCCACCTTGGGCGCCCACCACCGCCTGAGGCACTACCCGACCGCAGGAGACGTTATGACCACCTTGACTAGCGCGTCTCAGACGTTGGGGCTGTGGTAGGCCCCCCCCCCATCCCACGTGTCGAGAGTTAGCACTCACATTTGCGACCATGCCTGCCACAAATTCTCCGAACACGGCTCGGATCGCCCTCCAACCAACCAGTCAGCTGCCCCCCCGCCTTTCTACATCCCCACCCCACCCCCTACCTCCCAGCCCTCCCTACCCAAATCCCGACGACTGATCCGCGCAATGGAATGCGGTCATAACGTATGAGACAGTTCGGGGTGCGCCTCAGGCGGTGGTGGGCGCCTGAGGCGGTCGGGGTGGCGCTCGAGGCGCTTTGGATGACGCCTGAGGCGGCGCCTGAGGCGATCAGGGGTGCGCCTGAGGCGCCGCCTGATCCGCGCCATGGAATGGGACGCCTCAGGCGCCGCCTCAGGTGTTGTGAATGTGGTAGGGCCTTGCGCCCCCCCACCCCCCACCCATCCCACGTGTCGAGAGTTAGCACTCACATTTGCGACCATGCCTGCCACAAATTCTCTGAACACGGCTCGGATCGCCCTCCAACCAACCAGTCAGCTGCCCCCCCGCCTTTCTACATCCCCACCCCACCCTCTACCTCCCAGCCCTCCCTACCCAAATCCCGACGACTGATCCGCGCAATGGAATGCGGTCATAACGTACGAGACAGTCCGGGGTGCGCCTCAGGCGGTGGTGGGCGCCTGAGGCGATCAGGGGTGCGCCTGAGGCGCCGCCTGATCCGCGCCATGGAATGGGACGCCTCAGGCGCCGCCTCAGGTGTTGTGAATGTGGTAGGGCCTTGCGCCCCCCCACCCCCCACCCACCCCCCCACGTGTCGAGAGTTAGCACTCACATTTGCGACCATGCCTGCCACAAATTCTCCGAACACGGCTCGGATCGCCCTCCAACCAACCAGTCAGCTGCCCCCCCGCCTTTCTACATCCCCACCCCACCCCCTACCTCCCAGCCCTCCCTACCCAAATCCCGACGACTGATCCGCGCAATGGAATGCGGTCATAACGTATGAGACAGTTCGGGGTGCGCCTCAGGCGGTGGTGGGCGCCTGAGGCGGTCGGGGTGGCGCTCGAGGCGCTTTGGATGACGCCTGAGGCGGCGCCTGAGGCGATCAGGGGTGCGCCTGAGGCGCCGCCTGATCCGCGCCATGGAATGGGACGCCTCAGGCGCCGCCTCAGGTGTTGTGAATGTGGTAGGGCCTTGCGCCCCCCCACCCCCCACCCACCCCCCCACGTGTCGAGAGTTAGCACTCACATTTGCGACCATGCCTGCCAAAAAGTCTCCAAACGCAGCTCGGACCGCCCTCCAACCAACCAGTCAGCTGCCCCCCCGCCTCCCTACGCCCCCCCCCCTCCCCCCAGCCCTCGCGCCCCCCCACCCCCCACCCTTCCGCAAAGTGTCGAGAGTTCGCACTCACATTCGCGACCATGCCTGCGACGGAGTCCCCAAACGCGTCTCGGATCACGCCGAGCCCGACCGACGTGTCGTCGATGACGTCGTGGAGCACGGCGGCGACGATGGTCGAGGTGTAGCTGTAGGGGGGGGGGTAGGGGATGCATGTGTGTTGGGGGGGAATGTGCGTGCACTACATGTGTAGCTGTTGGGGTGGGGGGAGGGGATGCATGTGTGCCGTGGAGCACGGTGGCGACGATGGTCGAGGTGTAGCTGTTGGCGGGGGGGGGGGGGACGTGGGGAACATGGCAGTCTGTCGGTTAGGAGCCGCCGGCTCCGATGGGGATGGGATTTGGGGAAGAATTGTGGTTACTGACACACCAGCCCCCGACACACCAGCAGCTGAACCAGTGTTAATCCGCAGCTGTGTGTATCAGGGGGGAGGTGTGTGTGCCGAGGCAACCCGCTGGAGGCATCTCCAAAGCATTGGCACCCACCGCTTGTATACTCCTCGTTTCGCGGGATTTCTGTGCTCGCTCCACAATGAACGCACCGCAGAAACGCTTTGCCTTACCGGCGCATAAAAAGAGCCGAATAATTATTTGGGGTTTAAAAAATTAAATTGAGCCTTGCCAGGAGATTTTTATTTTTTTCCGTTATGACATCATTTGGCGCCCCCCCCCCTTGACAGTTTTTGTAGCAATCGACCCTGGCGCTTTCTCGGAATCATTGAATCGGCAAAACGTCTCTACGGCGGTCTCAATGCAGCTGTAGCTATACACTATATATGGCGCGTGTGCGAAGCAGAAACCAACCCCCTACTGCACGTTTGGGGGGAGTTGAGCTCCATAGTGAACGCAGTCGCAATGCAGCTCTAGCTATACACTATATATGACGCGTGTGCGAAGCGGAAACCAACCCCCTACTGCACGTTTGGGGGGAGCTGAGCTCCACAATGAACGCAGTCGCAATGCAGCTCTAGTTAGACGCTATTTATGACGCGTGTGCGAAGCAGCGACTCACCGCTTGTACTCCACGTTTGGCGGGATGTTGTGCTCCACAATCAGTGCGGTCTCGATGCAGTGCGACACGTAGGGCTCGCCCGTCTTACGCGTCTGACCCCTGAAGTTGCAGTTGGGGGGGTCACTTGCAGTTGGTTCAGTCAGTTCCAGCTGCGGGTCATGGCATGAATCCAGCCGCGCGACACGTAGGGCTCGCCCGTCTTCCGCGTCTGGCCCCTGCAGGTTTGTTGCACCGGACATGGTCGCCACCGTGTGGTCATAGGAGATGAATGGGCTCGGTAGCAGCGCCGTGTGCGTGTACGAGTGCATCAGTTATTTCCTTTTCATGATTTTTAATAAATTATTCCACAGCCAGATTTTGCTTTGACCGCGTTGACCGCTGACCTCCCGTTGACCGTTTGTCCTCATGCATAGGTCATTTGAAAGCTGTTGGCATCAGGGTCACCGGAAACGGCCAACGGCACCCACCGTTGGCGTTGGCCGTTGGCTGGGCCAACGTGCCAACGCCAACGGGCCAACGGCGCCAACGGGGCGAAGAACACGCTCGGCGAGGAAAAGTGTGGAATCGGAAAATTCGCGCGCTACGAGCCGTTACTGGCGATATAGCGTGGCTGTATAGTTCATGCAGCGCTGGGAGTACAGTCGACACCCTGAGGAGGGCACTGGGAGCACTTGCATACCAGGCACACACACATATAGTGCTCAAGGGTGTTGCGTGTGGGTCGTGCTCAGTCAGTTAGTGTTGTTTCTCATGCAAGCATCATCCCCTCTACTCTGTGGCTGATAAGATCCATGATATGAGCACATTTATGCCACCATTGGCTGGCAGTTGGCTGAGCAAACGTTTTAATTTTCCGTTGGCGTTGGCCCCGTTGGCGCTGGCCGTTGGCACCGTTGGCCTGTTGGCGGTGACCCTGGTTGGCATGCTCTGTCTGGCGGGCTTGTCAGACTAACAATCCACTGCATGGGTTGAGCTGTGTGCAAGGTCAAAGCACAGCCGGAATGCAGCCAAATGGCTGTGTAGAGCCGAAAAGGAAATCACTGGAGTGCATGCACGCACGCCTGTGCGGTACGATCGCATCCTTACTTGTGCGCCTCGGCAGCGAGCTCCACAGCGCGCAGGACAGTGGGGTCGGAGAAGAAGCGCGAGTTGGTGACGTCCACGCCGTAGAGCATGATGCGCGCCTGGAGTGGTGCCGCCATGCATGCATGCCGTGTGGGGAAGGGAGGGCATGGGCATGGGCAGTCGTGTCGGTGCAAAGTGATCGCGCCATGTGCGGGCAGTGGCCGGCTGCATGAGCGCATGAGCACTGTGCGCGGGGCTCGCCTGACTGCAGCTCCACGCGGGGCATGCGCGAGAGGGCTCGTATACACATGACATGCGTGTAGTCTGTGCTGTTGCGTGTGTTGCTGGTGTTGCCATGACTACTAGGGTTCCATCCGCTGGTGGTCCCTACCCTCCCTCGCCTCTCCGCTCCTGACAGAGATGTGTGCATGCTGGCGCCCCCCCTGCTCTCCCCTTGCCCACCTCATCCCGCGCAACGCCTTGTGTATCCATCAGTGTTTGAAGTGACGACACCAGCCAAATCACCACGGACGCTCCCCAGGCCACTGAAACAGCGCAGAAGGTGGCGAAGAAGTAGTGCCCAGATGCGGCTGCGCGTGGAGATGGGGCGCGTGGAGATGGGCAACAGGGGTTTTGCATTTTGCATGGCTTCTTCTCACGACACTGTAGACGGTGTGCGTGCGCCGTGCATGCCCCCCCAACCCGCGCATGGATGGCATGTGTGCATGCGGTCTGCTGTCTCGCCTTGGATGATCGAGTGTGGCACGGCGAGAGTGATGGAGTGCACGCTCCGCGCTGCGAGGGGCAGGAGCGCATGCGCGCCGCTCCACGCATGCGTGCCGAGCTCGCCACGCCTTGTTTTGGGTCGACGCAGGATGGATGGTCGAAGCCCAGGCTGAGTTGGATGCAGGTTGCGCAACCCCAGTGGGGCGCAAGCCCTGGCGCCCCTCCCATTTGTCGCTCCCGCAAGCGATGTCATACCGACAACCCAAAGAGAGGGCGGTGCCCAGACAGGGGGGGGGTCAGGTCTCGCAAATGGCGCAGGGCAGGGAGACTCTCCAATACAGCTTACGCTGACAGGGTCATATGTGGCGCCATATAGACGCTCAGATCAGCAGGGTGGTGCCAGCAGGTGCAAGAGACCCGGCGATGGGCACAGTGTACGTACTGGGGCTACTGGGCGGCGGGAGAAGAAGTGGGGAGTGTGGGCAAGACGCTGACAGTGTCAGGGGAGTGCCCCTGGACAGTGTCACTCAGCCTGACACAACAAGTACGAAGGCTTCACGACACTTCACTACCTACACTACAGGTTCCTTCATTTGGACAAGGCGACTTCCATAGCTGGTTGAAAGGCCTGGCGAAGAGATAGCCGCGGGAGGAGGGACTGCTTACTTACAAGGTCTGGCTCTCCTTTAGCCTGTGCAGAATGGTGATAAGTGCAGCATCGCTTGCGATCCATGCAGCACATGCCAACGTGCATGCATATCCTGCCACACGCACATGCTCCATGCACACACACATGCGCCATGCACCGGCGCGTGTCCGCACGCAACACCATAAACATGCACGTGGAAACATGCGCGTGTCCCATGCACACGCACAAACTTAACGCAAGTCCAACTCACACATCACAAACCCGTTATCTGCGACTGCTGCGCCCCGCCCCAGCAGCGTGCGCGCGATGCCGCAGGCCTGAACGACACCGCACACAGGGCAGGATAGCCGGGGCTATACACGCCATGGCTTCGTCCTTCTCCCACAAGCTCGACAACTCTGTGTTCCTCAATGTGTACGACCTTACTCCCGAGCACAACGCGTGGTAAGAAGCAGCAGCGACAGGAGCAACCCGACGGCGGAGCTGGCCTGCACATGACACATACGTCATGTGCTGTGTGTGTGTGTGTGCGTGTGTGTGTCTGTGTGGTGTGTGTGTGTGTGTGTGTGTGTCTGTGTGTGTGTGTGGTGTGTGTGTGTGTGTGTGTGTTGTGCGTGTGTGCGGGCAGGTGGGCTCGACCACACACACGCACGCACACAGGACGTGCTGGTGCGGCGTGGGCGTATTCCACGTGCACGCACATGACCGCACACACACATACACACACACACACACACACAAACACACGTGCACACACACACACACACGCGCGCGCTCACACACACACGCACACAGGACGTACTGGTGCGGCGTGGGCGTGTTCCACGCGGGTGTTGAGGTTTACGGCGTCGAGTATGCGTACGGAGGTGCGTGTTTTACAGGGTTTACAGGGTTTACAGGGTTTAACAGGATTAACAGGGTTGACAGGTTTTACAGGTTTATCGCAAGTTAACTTATATTCGGCAGGCGTGCGACACTGAGCCAATTGAGAGCCTTGTGGCAAAGCGATCAATGCAGTGGCTAGGCCATGTGATGCGCATGCCGGCTTCTCGTCTGCCTCGTACGACTTTTGACTGCACAATGGATGTGGCTCGGCAGCAAGGCCGGCCTCCAGCCTCCTCCCGACACTATTTTCTTAAGCTACTGATTCAGCAGCTAGGCGAAACTAGTGGCACTCGTTCTGATCGGAAGACTTTTTCGGACACGGCGTTTGAGCGTGCTCAGGATAGGGTCGGGTGGAGAGCCGTGGTGTACGGTCCGGCTGCCCCTCAGGCGCCGGCCCCTCCACCACGGCGGTCAAGTAGATTGGCAAGCGCCACTTGACCCCCTATCCCCTAGAAGCAGTTAGGACCTATTTTGGAGGCGTCGCACAATAGCTCTCCTTTTTGCTCTGGGACTACACGTTGGCAGGCAGCCGGCTGGTGGCTACCGCCCCTCACAAGTAATTGTTAGGGCCAGAACTGGACTTGGGTCTAGGCGGTGGTACTAGGACTAGAGGTAGTCTTTGCTGGAAGCCGATGTAACTGTAACTGTATGTAACTGTAACTGTATCGCAAGTTGCTGTTTCAACCCAACACAGACCTGAAAAACACCAAAACACCAAAACACCAAATTTCACCCCTTTCGAGGTCCGCATGCGTGCAGCCCCAGCACCTCAGTGCCCAAGGAATGAAGATTTGTCAATTGAGAACCCTCCTCCGTAGTCGGCGTCGCGCATGAGGTGCGAGGGGTGACATCAGGCGCAAGTTGTCGACCACAGCCGACACCAAAGCGCACCGCATGGCGCCTCCCAACGCCACCCACGCACACTCGACACACTGGCGATCCATTCTAGGGGCCTCGCATGCATTACCAGTGGCGGAGCATCCCATGCGACGGTTTTGACGAGCATGTCATTTTGGTGTTTTGGTGTTTTTCAAGTTTGGCCTATGTTGGTTGAAACTGGGTTGAAACAGCAACTTGCGATAACAGGATTAACATGATTTACGGGGTTGACATGTTTGCGCCCGGAGGAACCCAGAACGTGAGTTAAGGCCTAGACTACACGTCTGGGGGGCTCTACTAGGTGATCCTGCAAGGCCACGCAGTGCGCCAGCGTACAAGGGCGTGGATGTGCCGAGGTGTGGAGGTGTGGAGTATGCGTACGGAGGTGTGGAGGTGTGGGGGTGTGGAGGTATACGGCGTCGAATGTGCGTACAGAGGTGTGGAGGTGTACGGCGTCCAGCGTGCGTACGGAGGTGAGGGATGCCCTACCACAACGCCCAAGGCGCGCAAGTCAAGGCGGTCATACCGCCTGAGGCGGTCAGGCTGACGCCTGAGGCGACGCCTCAGGCAGTTGGGGGGCGCCTGAGGCGGTCTCTGAGCGCCTGAGGCGACGCCTCAGGCAGTCGGGGGTGCGCTTGAGGCGGTCTCTGAGCGCCCGAGGCGCCGCCTGATCCGCGCAAGTGACGGCGTCACCTCAGGCGCCGCCTGGGGCGTTGGGAATGTGTTAGGGATGGAGCGTGCAACAGCGCAAGGGGGGGGGGGCTGGCAACCAGCTGCACTTTCTAAACGCGTGCGTGTGCGGGATGGAGCGTGGAAATAATAATAAAAGCAACACAGCGGTTACCTGGGGGGGGGGGCGTTGTCAACCAGCTGCGCTCGCTGGACGCATGCGTGTGCGTGTGTGTGTGGGTGTGTGTGTGTGTGTGTGTGTGTGCACCGTGTGTGGGTGTGGGTGGGTGTGGGTGTGTGGGTGTGCACTTGTGCCTGCGAGCGTGTGTACTGCCAACCCTTACCCTACCCACCCTGAACACACACACACACACACACACATGCACATGCACACATACAGAGAGAGAGAGAGAGAGACACACGCACACGCACGCACACAAAGAGACACGCACACACGCACACACACACATATACACACACACACACACATACACACACCAGGCCACGACTACGACCAAAGTGGCGTGTTTGCTACCAACCCGAGGGACCCGCCGGGGCAGGGTGAGTGCTGAGCGGGGGTGCCATGGCGTTGTCTCTCTGCTCTCTCTCTCACTCACACACACACTCCCTCTGTCTCTCCTTGCCTCTCACTCTCACTCTCTTTCTTGCTCTCTCTTCTCGCTCATTTTCTCTCACACACACACACACACACACACACACTTGCTCCCGTTCTTTCTTTCTTTACCTCTTCCACTCTCTCTTTCTTGCTCTCTCTTCTCCCTCATTTTCTCTCTCACACACACACACACACACACACACAATTGCTCCCGCTCTTTCTCTCCTTGCCTCTTCCACTCTCTCTTTCTTGCTCTCTCTTCTCGCTCCTTGTCTCTCACACACACACACACACACACACACAAACTTGCTCCCGTTCATTCCGTCATGCAGTCGTATTCCGCGAGTCAATCTACATGGGAGACAGCGATCCCACTTGGGCATAGGTACCTCTCTATATATATCTCTCTTTCTGTCTTGCTGTCTTCCTCTCGCTCTGTCTGTTTCACTCGTCTCTCTCTCACACACACACACACACTCACACATCCACGCACACTTGCACACATCTATGCAACTACACAAGCTCAGTCGTATTCCGCGAGTCAATCTACATGGGAGACAGCGATCTCACTCGGACGGAGGTGCAGCAGCTGGTACAAGCAATGGGGACGGAGTACAAGGTGGGTGTGGGGTGTGTGTTTGTGTGTGTGTGTGTGTGCATATGTGTGTGTGTAGCAGCCGGGCAGAGGTGCAACAACTGGTACAAGCAATGGGGACAGAGTACAAGGTGTGTGTGTGTGCGCGCGTGTGTGTGTGTGTGTGTGTGTGTGCATGCATGCAACTATGTGCACACGTGTGTGCGTGCATGTGTGTGCGTGTGTGTGTGCATGCGTGTGTGCATGTGTGTGTGTGCGTGTGTGTGTCTGTGTGTGTGGGGGGGGGGGGCTAAAACTGCAGCAACTTTGCAATTTGCCTGTGTCAGCACCCTCCTCACAACCACCCCCACCCTGATTACCACCGCCACAACCACCCAGTGATTCCCCTGCCAGCCGTATACCGCTCGGGGCCGGATCTCCCATTTCCCAGAAAACCACCCCACACTTGGTGGGAGAGGGCGTGGATGGGGGCGTTGGAAAGCTCTCACAGAGAGCAGCACAGGGGCACGTGTTGCGTGCACACCTGCTATGCATTGCGCCTGGTATGAGCAGTCAAAGTTGCTCGAGCCGGGGAAAAACTAATGACTAAAATCCTTCCCAGGGACCACTGCAACCAACCCCACAACCACCCCCACAACCAGTGGTCCCTGGGAAGGATTTTAGTAATTAGTTTTTTGCCGGCTCCAGCAACTTTGACCGCTCACACCAGGCACAATACACAGCGGGTGTCCACGCGACGCATGCCGTTGCGCTGCTCTCGGCAACAGCTTTCCAACGCACCGCGCCACGCCCTCTCCCAGTAAGTGTGGAGTGGTTTTCTGGGAAATAGGACATCCGGCCCGGAGCGGTATACAGCTCGCAGGGGAATCACTGCCCACAACCACCATCAGGGCAACCGCTACCACCCGCTACAGCGCAACTTCCGTGTGTCACCACCCTCCTCAAAACCACCACCACCACCCGCACAACCACCCCCACGACCCCCCCCCCCTTACCACCACACACACACACACCACCACCACCACAACCACCCTCAAAAACACCCCCACCCCCACATCCACTCCCACAACCACCCCCACAACCTCCCCCACAAACACCCCCACAACCTCCCCCACAAACACCCCCACAAACACCCCCACAAACAGTGATTCCCCTGCGAGCCGTATACCGCTCGGGGCCGGATTCCCCATTTCTCAGAAAACCACCCCACACTTGGTGGGAGAGGGCGTGGATGGGGGCGTTGGAAAGCTCTCGCCGAGAGCAGCACAGCGGCACGTGTTGCGTGAACACCTGCTATGTATTGCGCCTGGTATGAGTGGTCAAGTTGCTCAAGCCGGGGAAAAACTAATTACTAAAATCCTTCCCAGGGTCGACTGCCCACAACCACAACCACCCACACAACCACCATCAGGTCAACCGCTGCCACCTGCTCCAGCGAAACTGCATCAACTTCAAAAAAACGTCCGTGTCAGCGCCCTCCTCACTACCACCACAACCACAGCCACAGCCACCCCACAACCCCCACAACCAACCGCCACAACCACCCACACAACCACCCACACAACCACATCCACCCACCCATCCAACCACCCATACCCCCCACATCAGGGCAACCGCTACCACCTGCTGCAGCGAAATTGCAACAACTTTGCGAGCGACTTATGTCAGCACCTCGTGGGCAAGCAAGCGCCGTACTGGGTGGGGACGTGTGTGTGTGTGTGTGCATGTCTGTGTGTGTGTGTGTGTGTGTGTTTGCGCGTGTGTGTGCGTGTGTGTGTGCGTGTGGCACTATGGGCAACTATGGGCACTATGGGCAGGCAGGCAGGCAGGCACTATGGGCAACCCTGCTCCACCGCGGCGTGCACCCAGACCTCCTCGCCCGCATCAAGAGCCTCTACACTGATGCCACCGCCAGAGTCCGAGTGGGCGACG
>VFSX01000001.1:1227960-1242960 GCA_016618255.1 Chlamydomonas sp. UWO 241
GGGGAAGGGTCCGCGTGACTCCCCTGGTAACTACCGCGGTATAAGCCTTCTCTCTATTGCCGGGAAAGTGTACGCTGCCATACTTCTGCACCGCGTCTCCACGCAGGTTGATGGTCAGTTGCATGAGGCTCAGTGTGGTTTCAGAAAAAGCAGAGGCACTGTTGATGCGATTTTTACTCTGCGCTCGCTGAGCGCGGCACATGCCGAGTACAAACAATGCATGGCTGTGGCATTTGTCGACTATTCTAAAGCTTACGATTGCATAAACCGTGCGGCACTGTGGAGAGTCCTTAGATTATATAGTTTTCATCCGCACATTATTGATCTGTTGGAGGATCTTCACACCAACACCGCAGCTGCCGTGCGGCTGGCTGGGAAAATCGGGCACGAATTCCCCGTGTCGTCTGGTGTGCGACAGGGGTGCGTCATTGCTCCTGTGTTGTTCAATGTTTTTATTGACCACATAGTGAAAAAGGCGCTAGACATGATGCCAGAGGGGGCTGGCGTGTCAGTCGTGACCCGAGCCGGCGGCTCTGTGTTGTCGTCGTCGGTTGAGCGCATAGTAATGCTGATGTATGCCGACGATTTATGTTTGTTCTCGCATGACCCAGCTCAGTTGGCGCTTATGCTGAAAATCCTTGACAAAGTATCCTCTAGCTTTGGCATGCAAATCAACGCCGCCAAGACAGAAGTGATGATTTTGCCAGCAGGTTTTGTCGCGGATCTGCCCACGCTTGCGCTGACTGGTGGTGAAGTGAAGACCGTCTCTGCATTTAAGTATCTAGGGAGTTGGATAACCCAGAGTGGTGGTGTGGAAAAGGAGATCGGTGTGCGAGTCGGTCGCGCGCTGGGCGTGTTTGCGTCTTTTGATAAGATTTGGGCCAGCAAGAAGATGCAAGTGCAGTCTAAGATGCGGGTTTACAACACTTTCGTGCTGCCCCACTTTCTGTACGGCTGCGAAACATGGGCCCCTACTAAAACACAACTGACTCGATTGGAGGTTGCCCACTCTAACTGCCTTCGTCGCATTCTGGGTGTGCGCCTGGTCGACCGGCACAGATTAACTTATATTCGGCAGGCGTGCGACACTGAGCCAATTGAGAGCCTTGTGGCAAAGCGATCAATGCAGTGGCTAGGCCATGTGATGCGCATGCCGGCTTCTCGTCTTCCTCGTACGACTTTTGACTGCACAATGGATGTGGCTCGGCAGCAAGGCCGGCCTCCAGCCTCCTCCCGACACTATTTTCTTAAGCTACTGATTCAGCAGCTAGGCGAAACTAGTGGCACTCGTTCTGATTGGAAGACTTTTTCGGACACGGCGTTTGAGCGTGCTCAGGATAGGGTCGGGTGGAGAGCCGTGGTGTACGGTCCGGCTGCCCCTCCGGCGCCGGCCCCTCCACCACGGCGGTCAAGTAGATTGGCAAGCGCCACTTGACCCCCTATCCCCTAGAAGCAGTTAGGACCTATTTTGGAGGCGTCGCACAATAGCTCTCCTTTTTGCTCTGGGACTACACGTTGGCAGGCAGCCGGCTGGTGGCTACCGCCCCTCACAAGTAATTGTTAGAGCCAGAACTGGACTTGGGTTTAGGCGGTGGTACTAGGACTAGAGGTAGTCTTTGCTGGAAAGCCGATGTAACTGTAACTGTAACTGCGCGGTGGCGGTGGCCGTGTCGCTCGCACTGCGACGGTGCTCGGCCACACTCACGCCCTGCCGACTGGAGCAGGCGGCGCGACCAGCTGCGGCGGTGGCGGTGGCGCGGGCGCGCGCCTGACTGGGGCGGGTGGCAGCGAGCCCGCAGCTCCACGCGTGAGCTCAGCCCACAGCTGCAGGCACGGCAGGGCAGTCTGCGAGCCACAGGCATGGAGTGCTTGCTGTCGCTCCACAACACGCGCTTGTGGGCGGCACCAGGTCAGCGAGCTTCCAGCCCAGCTTGGCGCGCACACCAAGAGCTTGTCGTTTTTACAGGGGGCACCATTTTGTGCATCATCTTGAGCGCCGCCTCCACGGTCCTGTCCCCTTCCCACGCGATGGACACGAGGTCCACTGCTTTTACAGGTTTTACACGTGGGCGCCCGGAGGACCCCGAGGCGTGAGAAAAGGCCTAGACTACACGTCTAGGGGGGGCTCTACTAGTAGAGCCCGCAAGGCCATGCAGCGCGCCAGCCTACCAAGGAGTCAAAAGTAGGAAGCTGCCCTCCCCCCCCCCCCCCTGCCACTACGCAAGCGCCAGCTAAGGATCAGGGGACACCGTCTTGCACATCAATCAGCTTGAGCGCTGCCTCCACGGCCCTGTCCTCTTCCCACGCAATGGACACAAGGTCCACTGGCATCACCTCAACGCCACCCCCGGTGACGCTCCACGGCACAGAAGCAGCTGCTCGACCTGCAAACATGCACGCGTGAGTTGCACACAGGAGACAGGATTCAGCGTGCGGAGGATGGCGCACGAGAGCCCCGACTGGAACTGCCAGGGCGCGGCAATGCGCGAAACGGCTGTTGCGACGGGGTCTGGGATGGCTTGCACGGGGCGAGGACGTGGTGTGTCAGTCATAGTGGGCAGAGCTCGGGTGCATGTTGGTCAACAGACGGTGCATCACTGCTCTTATTGAGGGGGGGGTGCAGGCTCACAGAGGGGGGGGGGGGGCAGGCTCACAGCCACGCAGCAGGCAGCTGAAACACAGCAAAGTGTTATAATTTGCCCCCCGTCATAATTGGCCCCTCTCTTCCTATGTGAAAGCTCTGACGACAGGGTTTGAGGTGTTTTTGGGTGTCGAGGCATTCCTGATGTGAATTCGTTGGGGTTTAGGGTGGAGATGGTGAAACAATCAATGTGTTTTGCGGGGTTGCGTAGGCCACCGCCCTACACACATGGGACTAGACGATGGCGGTCGTGGAAAAGGATGGGGTAGCCGTTCAAATCCGTTGAACTCTGTGCGCAGCGACCTAGACCTTGCCCTTTGGCCAGTTCTCATGTGTAAGGGTGGGGATACTAGTACAAGACTATTGGTGGGAGCGTGGCGCACGCGCGTTGACACCACGATGATGATGCGCTTGCTCACGCACGTTTGTGGCGTCTCAACGGGAGCACCGTCCCCCCCTCTCCCCTCCCCCCCCCGCTTCCATCCCGCCCCCCCACACACAGCGCATCCCTCCCCCACCCTGTGGCTCACCAGACGGATCTCGCGCTCGAAGGTCTGCATCTTGATCAAACCCCCCACCTCCTGCTCAATCCCTGCCTTGCTGCTCTCCTCACACGTCAGCAGCCTGGATCTCGCGCTCTGCGGGCTCTGTGCGATTTGCTGGAGGACACCCTGCATGCTCGACACCGACTCCGGGGTGGCATCGATCGGCCGCGCCGCAATCGCAAGTTTGAGCGGGCGCGTAAGCGGCAACGCCCGGCTGGCACCCGGCTGGGGCCAGCCGGCCGGCAGCTTTGGGCTGCTGCCGCTGCTGCCGCTGCCGCTGCCGCTGCTGCCGCTGCCGCTGCTGCCGCTGCCGCTGCCGCTGCCGCTGCCGCTGCCGCTGCCGCTGCCGCTGCCGCTGCCGCTGCCGCTGCCGCTGCCGCTGCTGCTGCTGCTGCTGCCGCTGCCGCGACCGGCTGCCTCGGGCGTGAGCTGCCCCGTCATAGACTTGCCGTCGTGCGACGGACGGCTGGGCGTGAGCTCAGACTGAGGCGGCGGCGGGGCCAGCGCCAGCGGCAGCGAGCAGCTCTGCGCCTGCACAGGGGGCTTGGGCCGCTTGAGCTCACGACCGTCAATGTCGGGGGTGTCGCCGCTGCCGCCTGGGCGCGACAGCTTCTTTGTCGCGGCACCAGGCGGCAGATGACTTGCTGCGCTGCCATTGTCGCGCCTGCCGCCGCTCCTGCCGCCGCTCCTGCCGCCTGCTGCGCCGCGCCCACCCACGGCCACCGCGCCACGCCCACCCACGGCGCCCACCGCGACGCGCCCACCCACGGCCACCGCGCCGCGCCCACCCACGGCGCCCACCGCACCGCGCCCACCCACGGCCACCGCACCGCGCCCACCCACGGCCACAGCGCCGCGCCCACCGCGCCCACCGGGGCCGCGCCCAGCCCCAGGGACAAACCCCGCCCCTGCCGGCGCGGCTGCCGCTCCGGAGCTGCCGCCTCCGGCCGGCGCCCCAGCTGGTGCGGGCGTGGGGGTGGCGCTGCCCATGGCTGCGTTGGGCCTTGGGGGCTGTGTGCTGCTGACCCCCCCGCCGCGGTGGGCAGCTGCACCCTTCTCCCTGTGGTCCCTGACAAGGTCAAGCAAGTCCGACCAGCCCCCCACTGCCATATCACGCTGGCTCTTGGTCAGCACCTGTGAGTAGAGCAACGCAGCTTGAGATCTGGGTTCAGATCGGTCTGGTCTCGTAGGTGAAGCTTCACCATGGGCGGTGCGTGGCGCACACAGCAATCGTGCACGGGCAAACACTGCGTGGCGCGTGCATCCACCGGCAACGGCAGCCGCACGTACCTGCTCGAGGTCGCCAAACCTCTCAGGGCGGAGCTCTACGATCTGGTTCAGCTGCTGGTTGGTGAGGAGCTCCGTTTGGCGAAGGCCAGATCGATTGGCGCGCGCAGCACGCCACGAGACGAGCTTGTTGATGAGCGGCGGTTCCTTGACATCCGTCGTCATCTGTGCACACAGGCATACGGCAACCAGCTTGCGGCGCATGGCGCACGGCGCGTGCGAATACGTGATGTGTCCACCTCCTCAAGCTCAGCCTGCCCGCATGGCATGCATGCAGCCTCGTTGCATGGTATCGCTACACGACTGCACTCCCTGCGGCTGCAGCGGTCTCGGGTGCATGAGCCACTTGGCGCTCGCTCCCCGTCGTCACACTAGGACACTGCATGGACTCACCCTGCTCTGCAGCGATGCGGACCGCCTCCTCTGCTGATTCAGCACTCTTCGGTGTGCATTGAGTCGCCGAGTGTGTCGTGGCTAGACGAGCTGGCGCGATGGAGCCGAAACCTGCGGAGCAAACGCAGTGAGCAAACGCCGTGCAAGTTTCGCGACCGTCGCACCGCCACGAGCCACCACGCATAGCGATGCATAATTCGTGTATGTGCATCTCGGTTTCGCGAGAACTGGGTGCGTTGGAAGCACGACAATTCGACGATTCAAAACAACTCGCTCCCTCGGTCTTGCCTTGCCTCCCGAGGCTGTGCACGCAGCTCACACGTGGCAGCGAGCACACCAGCGAAAGGAGACGGCCGCAGATATGAGTACTCCCAGGGTATGGGTCACATGAAGTAGTACCCCACATAAGTAGTACCCCACACATACCCCCTCACTTGCCACACACACACACACACACACACACACACAAACACAAACACACACACACACACACACAAACACAAACACAAACACACACACACACACACAAAATGAACACATTGACATCTTGAGTGCACGCATTGACGACTCTTGCGCCGGAAGTGTAGCGGCCGCCTCTGAAACGCTCGTTCAGCGTTTCTGTGGAAGTCTGGGTCGATAGGCGCGGTACTGTGTGTAACGTGTAGCAACAATTGGTCTGGGCTCCACCGAGCGCTGCCTTTATGAACTACAACACTTGTGTGGCGTGTCAGGATGTGACCGTTTTGGGCTTCTTGTCCACAACTGCGACTACCACACTGCTGCCTGGCTGCCGACAGCCGTCTGCCGGCACACGCGAGCGCCGCGGCCGCACACGCTCGCAGCGCACACCTCTGCCTGGCCGCCAATCATCTGTGCGCACACGCCAGCGCCGCGGCCGCACCTGCTGGCAGCACACACCGCTGCCTGGCCGCCAATCATCTGTGCGATGAGGCTGTTGGGCCGTCGCTCTCTGTGTGTTTGTGTGTGTGTGCGTGTGTGAGTGTGATTTGCGTTTAACTGCATACGTGCGTTGTAGTGCTGCATCGCGCCCACGCGACGTGTGTACAGCCACTACGTACCTGGCACCACCTTTCAGTAAATCTACAGCTTTAGGCACAGGTGTTGAAATTTTTATTTTACTTCTTGCTGCCGTCAGGGCGTCTTAAGTATGTTTTTGCTCCGTTCCCGTCAATCACCTGGGGGCTTGGGTAGGTGGGGGCACGCTTTGATAAATGGGGCCGTGCTTGGTGACTGGGGGGCTTGTGTAAGTGGGCACGCTTGGGTCACTGGGGGCGTGCTTGTGATGGGAGCAAACAGAATAACCATGTCGCCCACCCCACTTACCCAAAAGCCCCCAGTTACCCAGCCACCCACCGCACCCACCAAGCACGCCCAGCTCCACCCAGCCCCACCCAGCCACCCCAGACGGACACCCAAAGCCCAGGTGAGGGGAGCAAAAAGAATGAACTGTGTCGACCACGCCCCCACCTACCCAAGCACGCCTCCACTTCCCCAGGCACCCACCCACCTACCCAGCACACGCCGCAGTTACCCAAGCCCACTTACCCAAGCCCCCACTTACCCCAAAGCATTCAGTGAACCACGCCCCCCCACACACACACACACCACCCACCCACCCAAGCCCCCAGTGATACCCAGTCACCCAAGCCGAGGTGATGGGAACAAAAAGAATAACCATGGTAATTACCCATCTCCATCCACCTGCACCCCACTTGCCCAAGCACACCCCCACTGACCCAAGCACACACCCCCACTTACCCCCACTTACCCATCTCCCTCCACCCCCACCCCACCTGCACAAGCAACGCGTTGCCGTACGGCTATACATTCCCAAGCACCCGCTCCCCAGCCCCCCACTTACCCAAGCCCCCCTACCTACCCTTTGAAGCCCCCAGTAACCCAGTCACCCCACCAAGCACGCCCCAGCCACCCCTGACAGACACTCCAAGCCCAAGCCAGGTGATGGGAGAAAAAAAAAAAACTTTATCGCCCAAGCTGTGGTGGTGACGGGAGCAAAAACAATAACCTATTCGCCCTGACGGTGGTGACGGGAGCAAAAGAATAACCTATTCGCCCTGACGGTGGTGACGGGAGCAAAAAAAACAACCTATTCGCCCTGAAGGTGGTGACGGGAGCAAAAAGAATAACCTATTTGCCCTGACGGTGGTGACGGGAGCAAAAAGAATAACCGATTCGCCCTGACGGTGGTGACGGGAGCAAAAAGAATAACCTATTCGCCCTGAAGGTGGTGACGGGAGCAAAAAGGATAACTTAACCTGGGGGGGTGGGAGGCAAGTTAGAACCCCTCGTTGAGTTTCCGCTAACCGCTACCAGTGTGACCGGCCCCACGTTTGCGAAAATCTATCTCTAACCGTAAACGGACGCCAGTTTGACCGACATCTAAGTGGGCGACCAGAGCCCCCCGCTTACCCCAATGCACTGACAGACAGACCCCCCTCCCCCCCAGCACAGGTGACGGGAGTAAACAATACTTTTTTCGTGGTCCAGTCCCCAGAGCAGGCCCCCCCCTCTCCCGATCCATCACCACCATTCTCGGCCTGAGCAACGTGCAACAGCGTGTGTTGCAGTGTTTCCGGTAGCCAACCCGCAACCCGACAAGGTGCACTTTCGGGTTGAGATTGGCCGATTTGGTCTGGCG
Source organism: Chlamydomonas sp. UWO 241 (assembly GCA_016618255.1). NCBI lineage: Eukaryota > Viridiplantae > Chlorophyta > Chlorophyceae > Chlamydomonadales > Chlamydomonadaceae > Chlamydomonas > Chlamydomonas priscui. The sequence continues at coordinate 1,235,507 of VFSX01000001.1, forward strand.
CATCGGGTTGAGATTGAACGAATTTCGACCCGAAAAATGTGAAATCGGAATTTCCACACTTTTCGCAAAAATCGCCTCGGGTCGGGTTGAGATTGGCTAAACGAGCGTGAGGCCCGGTTTGAGCCATCACTTCGCCAAGACCCTTAACGGAACCACTGGTGTGTTGTGTGCCGTTCTCTCCATCCACACCTCCTCCTGCAGGCACCCTCTCCCTCGTCGCCCCCCCCCACTTACCCGAGCCCCAACCTACCCAAGCACGCCCCCATTTACCCAAGCACGCCTCGACTTTTACCCAAGCACGCCCTCGGCGACCCAAGCGTGGCCCCAGTTACCCAAGCGTGCACCCCAGTAACCCTGGCTTCTGCCACCCCCTTACCTCAGTGCACTCAACGGTAGCAACAACGTCCCCCCCCCCCCCCCCCCCACACACACACACTTACCCAAGCCCAGTCACCAAGCACGACCAGACAGAGGTGACGGCAGCAAGAAGCAAAGCAAAAGTTTAGACGCCCTGGCGGCAGCAAGAATAAAATCAAAAATTTAGACGCCCTGACGGCAGCAGGTAACACAGTAACACGGGGTTTCCAGCTAAGCAGGCTACTCTTCTACTAGAGACACCCGCCGATACTCCGGCACACTTAAGTACTAGAGTACCGCCGGCTCCCGGCCGATAGACTACCGCTCCCGCCGGCTAGACTACCCCAAACAGCGGTCTCTGAGAGACATGTCTGGCAAGGAGCATATAGAGAGGACCTTCCTCAGGGTCACAGTAGTGGCCTTGTGGCCAGTCAAGCCGGCAGAGCCGACTGGCGCTGACTGGAACGGTCCCCGCCTGGCAGTGCATGGCTGTCCAGCTCTCGTTTGCATGGGGCTCAGCCGGCGCCCCATGCCTCATGCATGGCCAGGTCCCACCCTCCAGGGTTGCATGGACGACACAGTTGTCATGGAGGCTGCCTGAAGACCTTCCAACGCCAGTCACCGGCAGACGAGCGACCCCGAGGATGAGCGCGGTGAGGAACGCTGCGATTGGTCAAGCGGATGTACTCTGTGTTGCCTCGGCGGTCGCCACCGCTGAAGCCGTGACGGTAGCCCGCCTCCACGGGCAGCCATCTTGACCAATGCCCAGCATGCATTGACGGGCACCAGCTCGTCCGCTCGTCGATCAACTCGTCGAGATTGGTGCCGCATGGCGTCCTGCATGGGGGGAGGATAAGGACCGTCTCCCAGCACGGGCCGCGGCAGCGCCGCGGCTACTCGCCAAGCCATGGCAGCGCCGGGCAAGCCGCTCCTGAAGTGTTCCACCGAGGGGCAGTCTAGCAGGAGCCGGGCCAGTCGAGTTTTACCCCGCTCGTCAGCGGCACGGAGATCCTTGTCACCAGCAGCGCCGCATTTCTGGGTCCAGGGCTCGGCGACGAGCCCTGGACGACGGCAGCAGGGAGAAAAACAAAAGACTGGACGGTTGTAGGGGGCGTGTGCTTGGGTAAGTGGGGGGGGTGGGGGGCGTGTGTGCTCGGGTTAGTGGGCGCGTGTGCTTGGGTACCTGGAGGCGTGCTTGGGTATGTGGAGGTGGAAGAACCCCACTTACCCACGCCTCCACACTCCCCATTGCACTCAGTGTACCACGCCCCCCATTTGCGCCCAGTCACCAGCCGTTGGTGATGGGACCAAAACAATATTGTTTCCGCCCCGACGGGGAGCAATTGAAAAAATAAAACGCCCTGACGGGGAGTCGAACCCCGGTCTCCCGCGTGACAGGCGGGGATAATCACCGCTATACGATCAAGACTGATCGAACTCGAAGTACTGCCATATGGCAGCCGTCAGATTGGCTCCGGGATGGATCCCGGGGTGTTTGCTGATGTCATGATGCAATTTGGGGTGTTACACATACCCAATTTATACGCCGTACTCGGATTGTGTCGACAAAAAATACTGACTACTGCGCTTAGTGGTCAGCGTGCTGCCCCCCGCCCACCCCCCGGAGGGCCCCGCCCGCCCCGGCCACTCTGTGGCTTGGGTTTTTGATACTGATTTGCCGAGTTTGCGGGTGGCCGCCCTACGGGGTTAGGCTACGCCGGACGGTTGATGCTCTGCTAGTGTGTGCGCGCCCATAAAATACAAAAACACAAAAACAATTGACAGTTGACAAGCGCATGCCATTGAGCGTGCCCCCGGAAGTGAGACCCCTGAGCCTGCGGCACACCCCTTCACCTTCCCGTTTTCCATCCCTTTCCCGTCTCCCCGCACATACAGTGAGCCCGGCGTCCACTCGGGGGTGCTTGGGAAGTACCACCGGCACGTGTAACCAATCGTCTTGGCGGCCCCTTCGCCTTTCCTTTTTCCATCCCTTTCCCATCTCCCCGCACATACAGTGTGCCCGGCGTCCCCTCGAGGGTGTTTGGGAAGTACCACCGGTCGTCTCACCAGTTATCTCTCCCTACCGACGAAACTCTGCCTTTGCCCTACTATACTCTGCCTCTGCTGCTCCATCTGACCCCAGCTTGTGTGCAAGCTTTCCTCACCCTCATGCACGTCTTCCAGTTGGCGTCGCGCCCGGCCCTCAACCTTCCTAAGTCCCAGCTGCTCGCCCTGGGCGACGCGACGCCGCCTGATGGCGTGGTCCCAGAGTAGGTCTGTGGCCTGGCCTGGTGGTGACCGGGGCTGCCTCTCTGGGCGCCGCCTCTCTGGTCGTCGAGGCTGGAGGCGAGCCGCAGCCGGATTGGGATGAGCTGCTCGACCAAGTCGCGCTCAAATACGACAAGCTGGCACGGCTGCCGCTCTCTGCCTTAGGCCGCGCATCGGCAGCGGCGGCGTATGGTGTCGGCCGGCTCCTACAACGCGCTTCGATGCACGCCATGCCACACTGTGGCTGTGACAGCGGGTGATCAATCGGCTGTGCTGCATCTCAAAGCGGCTGGTCAATGCCGACGTGGGGCCCACGCCCATGGCGTTGCGCGCGCACCGAGTGCCGGCGCCTGGGGTGCCGTCCGCGCTCCTCGAGGCACCTCCCTGGCCGCCCAGCACGGGGCGGCATGAGGATGATGCCGTGGGCCAAGCACCTCCATGCGCGCCGGGCTGTCTGCCTCCGCCGCCTCATTGCCACTCTGCTCGGAGACCCCACTGTGCTGTACCAGCGGCGGGTCGCGGCGGCGGCGCCCCCCACTGTTGGTTGTGCTGCTGCTGCGGCTGCGGCTACGGCTGCTGGTGATGATGATGATGATGATGATGATGATGATGATGATGATGATGATGCCGCGGGCAGGGGCGGGCCGCTGCCCCGGCCCGATCCAGCCGTGCTCGCCGGCCCGGGGTGCCGCCGGTGGTTCAACCACGTCCACTGCGGAAAGTTGCCTCAGTGGACGTGCTTATCCGCCGCGCATGCCCTGGCCGCCACCCTGGGCTGGTGCTGCTGCTGTCTGCAACGGCGATGGGACCGGCTGACGCGGAGCGGCTGCCGTCTGCGCTCGTGCCCAGCCACGCTGGCCATGCAGCCGTGGCGCTGCCGCCCCCGCTTGCCCGCCTGGTTGAAACCCTCCAAGCGCTCGGCCCGCCACGTGTGTTGGCCCTAGGGCACGGAGGCGGCGCGGGCTGGGGTGGCGCCGCCCCGCTGTGGGCCATCACCCTGCTGCAGCTGGGCGAGTCTCTGGGCGAGTCAGCGATCGGTGCGGTGGCCGGCGCAGGTGCATGGGGTCAGTAATTTGTCCCCCAGTGGTGGTGTGCTGGGATGCGCTGACCGATAGGGGGGCAGGGCTTTGCACTCATGTCCCACCTGCCAGGCCTACGCACCGTCACCGACATCATAGTGCTCCAACGCGACCTCAACCGCCTCGGGGTCCTGATGAAGCTGGCATACTCCGGCAAGCCCCTCGCTGGAGGCATGTTGCCTGAGCTGCTGGCGGCGTGGCGCGGCACGGCAGACCCGTTTGGTGCCAGCGCGGCCTGCTGCGCGCTTGCCCTCCGGATCGCCCTCTACGGTGCGCGCCGCCCGGCCATGCCCCTGCTGCTGCAGCACGTGCTGGAGTCGCGGAGCCACCGCGACCACGTCGTGGATGACCGCCTTACCCCAAGGTGGCAGCGGTGTACGCTGTGCTGCCTGACGAGTGGAGGGCCGATGCGGCCCGCTGCCTCCCGCCCGTACTCACCCTTCTGCCCACGCTGCCTGTCAAACTCCCCGTTGCCGAGGAGGCTGCCGCCGCGTGGGCTGCCGCCGAGTGTGTGGGGTGGCAGAGTGGGCCCATGGCCGGACAGGAGCTGGGCCCGGTGATCCCACGAGTGGGGCCAGGCGGCCTCACCGTGCGCGATACTACGGCGATGCAACTGCGAGGACTTGAGGGGGGCGCGCCGGGCGTACCACACCAACTATGTCGCCGCCGCGCTCATGCTGAGTGGGACGCCCACGCTGGTCACGGTGGCCGCGCCATGGTCGAGGCGGGGCGCGCGTCCGTTACGGCCGCACTGCATGCAGAGTCCGGCCGGGCGTTCGACCAGACCACGTACAAGGACTCGTTGCAGCAGCTGCTCCTCAGCTACCGTCGCCACCGACGCCGCCATTGCCGTCAACGCTGCTGACGAAGGAGCGCCCAACGGTACCGGCAGCTGTCGCTGCCTCTGCTCTGCTCAATTGCCGGTATGGGTGGCGATGGAGCTGCATCGCCTGGCGCGGCATCAGCTGGGCAGGCTCCAGAGCTGTCAGGGAAATTCTGGCCGCTGATGCTGTCGGCGCGCGTGTGAAAAGCCGCGCAGCACCCAGCACCGGGCAGACCATCAGCGCGGGTGTGGAGCTGCTTTCCTTCTGGGGAGCATCATGACCTGCTGCTGCACCAGCGGCACGTACAGATGGACTGGCGGGTGAAAACTGGAGATGGAATGGCGGGTGACAACTGGCACTCTTGGCCAGCTCTTGGCACGCTAGAGCGTACGACTTCCCCATGGGCAAGCGCAAGCGCCCCATCTGCCAGACACGTTGCAGCCGTGCACACACACACACACACACACACACGGCCCCCCTCCCCTGTCTCCCACTCCGTACTGTGCGTGTTGAGCACTCGACAAGCTACTTCAATCGAGTCCATGTGACGGCCCGTTCTCGGCATAAAAGCAGTCCACATGCAGACGAATTGATTGCAAACGCAGCGCGCAATGATGGCAGGTGCCGCCTAAGCCGGCGCGTCAGCACAGCAGGTCAATGCCCAGCACCTCCATCTCCTGCAGCACATTAGCACAGGCTCCGGCAGCGGCAATAGCCCCACAGCGCTTGGCGTCGCTGCGACCGAGTGCCTTCAACGCCCTGGCTGTATTCTCTTGAGCATCAGCTGCAGAGCTAGGCCCAAGCAGCTGCACCAGTTGAGGGATAGCACCGGCAGCAACGATAGCGATTGCATTGTCGGCGTCCATAGCGAGGTTAGACAGCGCTCTTGCTGCATACTCCTGCACTTCAGCTGGAGAGTTGGGCCCTAGCATCTGCACCAGGGGAGGGATGCCATCAGCGGGGATGGGGATGTTGGATTTAGCTTTCAGTGCGAGGATAAGCAGCGCGACTGCAGCATACGCTTGCACGCCAGCTGGAGAGCCAGGCCCCAGCAGCTCCACTAGTGGAGGGATGGCACCGGCAGCAACGATGGCGGTTGCATTGTCGGCATTTGCTGCAAGGTTTGTCAGCACTGCTGCTGCATTCTGCTGCACGTCACCTCAAGAGCCAGGCCCCAGCAGCTGAACCAGTGGGGGGATGGCGCCAGCAGCAGCGATGGCGACCTTGAAGTCGCCGTTCGTAGCAAGGTTCCCCAGCGCTCCAGCAGCATTCCGCTGCACGTCAGCTGGAGAGCCAGGCCCCAGCAGCTGCACCAGTGGAGGGACGGCGCCAGCGGCAGTGATGGCGATTGCATTGTCGGCATTACCTGCGAGGGCCCACAGCGCTTCTGCTGCGTTGCTCTGCACTGCACAGTCAGGCTTCAGCAACTTCACCAGTTGCAGGATGGCACCAGTAGCTGCAGCGGAGATCTCGTCCTGGTTGTCAGCATGCATCACGAGGTTCAACATCGCGTGTGCTGCCTCAGCGGCAGCTGGATAACCAGGTCCAAGCAGTTTTACCAGTGGAGGGATGGCGCCAGCAGCAGCGATCATGATTGTGATGTTAGCGTTCAGAGCAAGGCGAGAGAGCGCTCCTGCTGCCTCTTTTGCAAAGAAGTCGGATAGCCATACCCCAGCAGCTGCACAAGTGGAGGAATGGCACCGGCAGCAGAAATTGTGGTCCTTTCGTCATCATTCCGAGCGAGCTCCATCAGCGTCCGTGCTGCCACCTCCTGCACGAAAGATGGAGATCCTGGAGGCCCCGCCAGCAGCTGCACCAGTGTAGGCGCATAAATCTGACTTTTGCTTGCTTGTGGAGGCGCATTCGTCCAAGCCAAGAACAAAATAGGCATAATGGCCACCAGGGCCAGTGACAGTGGCCGCCACAGAGTTGCCATCGTGTGTCTCCTTCCTCGAGCCTTGCCGTGGCTGCGTGCGTACAGGCGGAGGGGAGATCAACGCGGCCATGCGCACTCGCGCGTAGGTGCACGACGCATGGCATGCACTGCGCATGCCAGCCCTCTGTATGCCCTCATCTTGCACAACACCGCAGGGAGGCCCTCTTGGCATGCATGGTGGCGGTAGTGGCGCCAGGAAGTAGTGCATGGCAGCCTCCGTGGGCATGCAAGGTGTTCTCACAGTTCCAGTCTCTGTTTTACCTAGGCCACAATGCCTCGGCCATATGTGCATGGCATGGCATGGTATGCGGTCGCCGGGCGGTCGTGGGCATGATCTGGGGGTTGTTCACCGCCAGCATGCGGGCATGCACCACTCACGTCCTTGGATCCTTCTAGGCGTGGAGATACGTAGAAGACGACACGTCGGGCGGTGGGGCCTGGCAGTCGGAAATAACCGCAGCCAACAAAAGGGTTACGAGAAGACAAGGGGCTACCAAGTGAATCTCACCACACCACAGGCGGAAGCACTGTTCGACAGGTAGGTTGAGTTGCGATGTCCAAGTGGAGAGGGCTCTTGCACCGCTGCCTGCAATAGGGGGCACAAAACAAGGCCGAGAACTTCCTTCGATGCGCATGTCACACATGCCTGCTCTGCTCCCCATAGACTCACTCCCACACACTGCACTTGATCGTCTGTCCGGCGATTGCGGTCACCGTCCACAAGCTTGAAGCAAACTGCGAACGTTACAGCAACCTTGCCTCTTTGCTCTGAGCGAGAACGTTGACGGTCGAGAGTTCAAGAGCCTCCTGCAAGCCTCTACGCGCCTTGGACAGCGTATCTGCGAGGGCCCCACCCCGTCGCCCCGCGAGGCCTTGGCGCAAACACGTGCAATCCGACCGTCCGGCCTGCTCTGATTAAAAATGATCAGAGAGCACAAGCACACACAATTCAGCTGCGTGGCCGAGGACTTGCGGGCTCTCCCAGTAGAG
>VFSX01000001.1:1247960-1265460 GCA_016618255.1 Chlamydomonas sp. UWO 241
GCTCCCCAACGCTGGCATTCAAATTGGCTACATGATCGACGGAAAACTGTACACCCCTGAGTCCCGCAAGGACTTTTTGACCACCATCCTCCCCCTCCTTCTCTACGCCGACGACATCGCCCTGCTCGCCCCCTCCGAGGAAGACCTCCGCACCATGCTCACCCTCCTCGACCGCATCTGTTCAGACCTGGCCCTTGCGATCAACTACGACAAAACCGTGGCACAATCCCTCGGCCACCCTTCTGCCCACACCGTCCCCTCCGCCCCTATCACCATCCCCTCCAACTCCTCATCTACCCCCCACCTGGTCCACTCCACCTCCAAGTTCAAATACCTGGGAAGTATTCTGTCCTCCCCCGCCGCCCCTTCTGATGACGCTCCCAACACGTCTGATTCCGACATCCTCGACTCAGAGATCTCACGCCGGATCGGAAGTGCCTGGTACGCCTTCAACCGTCTCACTCCCCGGTTCTGGAACTCCAACTCAATCTCTCCCACTACCAAGATCCACCTCTATAACGCCTTTGTGATCTCTGCCCTACTGTATGGCTGCCAGACATGGACGTTGAACAAGGCCCACATCCACCGACTTGAAGTAACCCTCAACCGCTTCCTCCGCCTCATCAAGGGCATCCCTCCTCACACCACAGAGCACACCTCCACAACCACGATGCATGCCTCCCCCCCTTGTACATTCCCCATCATCGACACGATCAACAAGCACCGTGCTACGTTCATCGGCTCCCTCATCCGCCGCCTCCCACCTCCCCCGTCCCCCCGCCCCTCCATCTCCACACACCCGCCCGTCCCTTCTCCCCCCCCACTCCCTCCCGACATCATATACCCCCCCACTGCCGCCCTTTTCGCGTACCGCCGACCGGACATGACTTCGCTCTATGCCGGCGGCGCCATCACATCCTACCGGCTCAGCGCCGGCGACTTTTTCGCCCACTCCGTCAAGTTCCGTTCCTCCGCAAACACCCACTTTTCCAACTTCAAACGCGACATCTCCGAGCACCCCAAGTTCATGGACCTCTTGTCCAAGCGAGTAACACCCGAGTGGATCCTCTTAGCGAGATTTCCACAACTGTGGAGGTCAATCTGCCGAGACCTGGTTTAAACTCAGTCGAAGCGGAGTGATGAAGACAGCCGTCAGTGACCCCGCATTTGCCCCTTTCCCCCACTGTTTTTTGAATGAGGTTATTCACCCTCTTGTCGGCGCACGGTTGGTCACCCGCCTCCAAATGGAATCTCCTCAATGATGACCAGAAACAGCCTATCTAGGTCTGCCGTGCAGAGTTCTCTGTAACGATATCTCTCTCTGTGTGTGAGAGTGTGTGTGTGTGTGTGTGTGTGTTGGGCTCCGACTCGACACACGCGCGCACCACGAGCGCCTGTGTGCGCGCGCGTGTGTATGTGTGTTTTCGTGTGTGTGTGTGTGTGCGTGTGAGTGTGTGTGTGTGTGTGTGTGTGTGAGTGTGTGTGTGTGTGAGTGTGTGTGTGTGTGTTGGGCTCCGACTCGACGCACGCGCGCACCACGAGCGCCTGTGTGCGTGCGTGTGTTTATGTGTGTGTGTGTGCGTGTGAGTGTGCGTGTGCGTGTGTGTGTGTGCGTGTGTGTGTGTGTGTGTGTTGGGCTCCGACTCGACACACGCGCGCACCACGAGCGCCTGTGTGCGCGCGCGTGTGTGTGTGCGCGCGTGCGTGTGTGCGTGCGTGCGTGTCGGGCTCCGACTCTACACACGCGCGCACCAAGAGCGCCTGTGTGTGTGTGTGTGTATTGGGCTCCGACTCGACGCACACGCGCATCACAAGCGCCTGTGTGTGTTGGACAACGCGCGCATGCACGTGCGTGCGTGCGAGCGTGTGTGTGTGTGTGAGTGTGTGTGTGTACACGCGTGTGTGTGCATGTGAGTGCGTGCACGCGTGCACAACACACACACACACACATGTTATGGCTACGCTCCCCAGCAGAGTGGCGAGCGCACCTCGATTCGCTGGAAACTGGCCCAGTGGACCCCACGCAGCCCAACGCACGCACGCACGCATTGCCGCCGCGCCCCCTCCCCACACAACTCTCACACCATGGATCCTGCCTCGCCCCACAGCAACAACAACGGAAAACTCGCCTGCGCCGGCGTCCCAAACTTCACCTCGAACCGCAGGAACTTGGCCCACTGGTCCCCACACAACCCAACGCATGCACGCACGCACGCACGCACACACGCATTGCCGCCGCGCCCCCTCCCCACACCTCTTTCATACTGAGGATGGAAAACTCGCCTGCGCCTCTCAGGCGTCCCAAACTGCACCTCGAACCGCAGGAACTTGGCCCACTGGTCCCCACACAACCCAACGCATGCACGCACACACGCTCGCATTTCCGCCGCGCCCTCTCCCCACTCCTCTTTCACACTATGGATGGAAAACCCGCCTGCGTCTCTAGCGTCCCTGAAAACTGCACCTCGAACCGCAGGAGCTTGGCCCAGTGGTCCCCACACGACCCAACGCATGCACGCACGCACACACGCAATTGACGCCGCGCCCCCTCCCCACACCTCCTTGACCTTGTGATTCGATCCCGGCCAACCCCCAAAAAACAAAACGCACCTGCGTCTCTGGCGTCCCAAACAGCAGCTCGACGCGCAGGAACTTGGCCACACGCACGCACGCACGCACGCACACACACACACACACACACACACACTTCACATGTGTTGATGCCCCCCTGCACACCCCAGCAGAGTGGGGCGCAACCTGCGCCTCAGGCGTCCCAAACTGCACCTCAAACCGCATGAACATTGACACACACACACACACACACACATCACACCCACCCACACGCACGCACCCACACAACCACACTCTCACATGTGTTGACGCGCCCATACACACTCCAGCAGAGTGACGCACGCACCTGCGTCGCTGGCGTCCCAAACTGCACCTCAAAGCGCAGGAACTTGGCCCAGTGGACCCCACACAACCCTGACCCCACACAAACCAACGCACGCACGCAAACACGCATCGCCGCCGCGCCCTCACCCCACAACTGCTTCATCTTGTGATTCAATCCCGGCCCACAAAAAAAACGCACCTGCGTCTCTGGCGTCCCAAACTGCACCTCGAAGCGCAGGAACTTGGCCCAGTGGTCGCCACACCACCCAGCGCACACACGCACGCGCACACGCACGCATTGCCGCCGCCCCCCCTCCCCCCCCCACACCTCGTTCACACATTGGATGGAAAACACACCTGCGTCTCTGGCGTCCCAAACTGCACCTCAAAGCGCAGGAACTTTGCCCAGTGGTCACCGATCTTGGGGTCGGAGGTCGTGGAGCGCTTGAACCACGAGCGCGCGTTTTCAACCTGATAAGGGGGTGGGGGAGGTGTAAGTGTGTGTGTGTGTGTGTGTGTCTGTGTGTGCGTGTGTCACACCCCTGCTCTTCCACACCCTCTCCCTGTTGTCGAGTTGTTTTGTACACTTGCATTGTGCAAATGTGTAAATGTGAGCAGCAATCCGCACAGCTTGCCGTTGCGCCAGAGCAGCTCGCAGAAGGTTGCGATGACATGGGGACGCGCAACTACACGCACACACACACGCACAACCACACACCCTCACACCCCCCCACCCCAACGCGCACACACACACACACCTTGCGGCTGCGCCAGAACAGCTCCCCGACAGTCGCGAGGATGTAGGGGTCTGATGCGTTCTTTCACACACGCACACGCACACACACACGCACACACACACACCTTGCGGTTGCGCCAGAAGAGCTCCCCGACAGTCGCGAGGATGTAGGGGTCTGATGCGTTCTTCTTGAGGGCGTCTGTCGACTTGGCCTTCTGGCTCGGACGGGGCGCCATGACAATCGACTCTGAAAGGAGTCGTCCGCTGCGTGTGTGTGTGTGTGTGCGTGCATGTGTGTGCGTGTGTGTGAGAGTGTGCGTGTGTGTGTGTATGTGTGTGTGTGCATATGTGTGTGTGTGTGTGTGCGTGTGTGTCTGTGCGTGTGGGGGCTCGGGCGGGCGCCATGACGGTGGACTCTGAAAGGAGTCGTCCGCTGCAAGACATCGACGGAGGGAGGGAGAGTGGGAATGTGTGTGTGTGAAAAAGAGAGAGAGAAAGAAACAGGGAGCGAGAGAAGAAAATCAGAGATAAAGAGAGAGGGAGGTGAGCGAGAGAGAGACTGAGGAGAGATAGAAGAGGGAGGAGAGAGAGAGAGAGAGAGAGAGAGAGAGAGAGAGAGAGAGAGAGACAGAGGAGAGAGAGAGAGAGAGCGCACGAAAGGGACACGACTTGTTGCATGCACATGTGTGTGAGGGGAGTAACCTCAGCAATGTGCGCCCGTCATCATTATCCCCCCCCCCCTCCCTCCTCCCCAACACACCTCGTGGGGCAGTCCTGCAGCGCGCGTGCAAGCGCAGTCTCTGCTGCCTTCTCGTTCCCTGCGCACAGCAAGTGTGTGTACGCGCGCGCGCGTGCGTGTGTGTGCGTGTGTGTGTGTGTGTGCGTGTGTGCATGCATGCATGTCTGTCCGTCTGCCTGCCTGCCCACCCGTCTTCCTGCCTGCCTGCCTGCCTGCCTGTCTGTCTGTCTGTCTGTCTGTGTGTCTGTGTGTGTGTCTGTGTGTCTGTCTGCCTGTCTGCCTGTCTGTGTGTCTGTAACTGCGTGTGTTGCTCCATTACCCCCCACCTGCGCGCTCCTTGGTGCACACCACCATGCATGTGTGTGTGTGTGTGTGCACAAGTGTGTGTGTGTGTGTGTGTGTGTGTGTGCACGAGTGCGTGTGTGTGTGTGTGCACGAGGGTGTGTGTGTGTTTGTGTGTGTGTGTGTTCACACTCACTTGACACATGTCTTCATGTTGCTCCAGCAGCCCCCACCTGCTCTCTGCTCCGTGCGGATAGCCTTGCGTGTGTGAGTGTGTGTGTGTGTGTGCGTGTGTGCGCGTGTGCTTGTCTGTCTGTCTGTCTGCCTGTCTGGCTGTGCGTGTATACATACACGTATGCACGTGCGTGTATGTGTTGCTCCACCACCACCCACCTGCTTGCTGCTCCTTTTTCACAGCCTTGTATGCGTGTGTGTGCGTGTGTGCGCGTGTGCTTGTCTGTCTGTCTGTCTGTCTGTCTGTCTGTCTGTCTGTCTGTATGTGCGTGTATACATACATGTATGCGCATTTGTGTATGCGTGCGTGTGTGTGTGTGTGTGTGTTACTCCATCACCCCCCACCTGCTCGCTGCTCCGTCTGCACAGCCTCGAGCCACAGCGCCTCGCTCTTGGGGTTCTTAAGCCGCCCCTGCTCCAGCAGTGCGCGCGCCTGCAGGAAGGTGCCAGGAAGGTGCGAGAAAGTTGGGGGGAAGGCGCACGGAAGGTGGCGGGGAGGTGGTTGGTTGGTGAGGACAGGCCTTGCTTTTTGGGGGTTCTTCAGCCGGCCCTGCTCCAGCAGTGCGCACGCCTGCAGGAAGGTGACAGGAAGTTGGGGGATGGTGCAAGGAAGGTGCAAGGAGGGTGGAAGGAATGTGTAGGGCAGGTGCACGGAAGGTGGGGCAAGAGTTGCTTGGTTGCTTGAATGGTTGATTGATTGGGACAACGCCTCGCTCTTGGGGTTCTTTAGCCGCCCCTGCTCCAGCAGTGCGCGCGCCTGCGATATACAGGGTTGCCGGTTTGCTTGTTGGTTCTAACAACTGCAGGTAATTGGTGTGAGCCTAAACCCTAAAACCACCGACCACAAAAAATCCCCCAAAACACGCACCTTTGCAACGTTCCCCGCCCCCTCCTCCAGCTTCGCCGCACTCAGCCACAGCGTGACAGAGTCCATGTAGCGGAGCGGGCCCGATCGGTACGCCGCCCCCTCCACCCACCCACGCACCCACCCACCCACACCTTAGCAACGTTCCCCGCCCCCTCCTCCAACCCACCACCCACCACAACAAAATGCCCCCCAAAACACACCTTGGCAACGTTGCCCGCCCCCTCCCCCAGCTTCACCGCACTCAGCCACAGCGTGACACTGTCCATGCAGCGCAGCAGGCCTCATTGCTACGCCGCCCCCTCCTCCAACCACCCAACACATGCGCCCCAAAACCAAACGAAAACCACACCTTTGCGACGCTCCCCGCCCCCTCCTCCAGCTTCGCTACGCTCAGCCACAGCGTGACACTGTCCATGCAAGCGCAGCACATGCAAGCGCAGCGCATGCAAGCGCAGCAGACCAGACCATTTCGATCCCATCTACCTACCACACGCGCCCCGGAACCAATCAAAAGCGCATCTTTGCGACATTCCCCGCCCCCTCCTCGAGCTTCGCCGCACTCAGCCACAGCGTGACAGAGTCAATGCAGCGCAGCAGGCCATACCATTTCGCTGCCATCTGCCCACCCACCACACGCGCCCCGGAACCAATCAAAAGCGCATCTTCGCGACGCTCCCCGTCCCCTCCTCGAGCTTCGCCGCACTCAGCCACAGCGTGAGAGTCCATGCAGCGCAGCTGACCAGACCATTTCGCTTCCATCTACCCACCACGCGCGCCCCGGAACCAATCAAAAGCGCACCTTTGCTGCCATCTGCCCACCCACCACACGCGCCCCGAAACAAAAGTGCACCTTTGCGACATTCCCCACCCCCTCCTCCAGCTTTGCTGTGCTGAGCCACAGTGAGTCCATGCAGCGCGGCAGGCCCGGCCGGTACGCCGCCCCCTCCGCCCCTTCCGCCCACCATCCACCGCACAACAAGCAAGAACAAAAACACACCTTTGCGACATTCCCCGCCCCCTCCTCCAGCTTCGCCGCACTCAGCCACAGAGTCACAGTGTCCACGCAGCATAGCAGGCCAGGTCGCTCCTATGAACTCCTTAACCCACCCACCCACCACGCACCCACCCACCACCCACCCACCACCCACGCCCCGAAACCAAACAAAAATGTACCTTTGCGACATTACCCGCCCCCTCCTCGAGCTTTGCCGCACTCAGCAACAGCGTGACAGAGTCCATGCAGCGCAGCAGACCATGCCGCTCTTTTGCACTCCTTAACCCACCCACCACCCACCATCACACATGCCCCACCCCCCAACAAACGTATTTTTGCAACGTCTCCTGCCCCCTCTTCCAGCTTTGCCGCGCTCAGACACAGCGTGACACTGTCCATGCAGCGGAGCAGACCCCCCCCCTTCCCCCCCCACACACAAACGCACCTTTGCGACATTCCCCGCCCCCTCCTCGAGCTTCGCCGCACTCAGCCACAGCGTGACAGAGTCCATGCAGCGCAGCAGCCCCGATCGGTACGCCGCGCGCGCAGCCTCGGTCCGCCCGGCCTTCTCTTCCAGCTGCCCCAGCATGAGGTAGTGCTTGGGGTAGTGTGGGAAGCGCCGGATGCCCTCCTCGAGCAGGGACTTCTCCTGCGGTGGTTGTGGTGGTGGTGGCGGTGGTTGTGGTGTTGTGGTGGAGGTTGTGGTTGTTGTTTGTGGTGGTTGTGTTGGTTGTGTTGGTTGTGGTTGTTGTGGCTGTGTGGGTTGTGGTGGTTGTGGTGACGTTGCGCCTGCATGCGTGGTGGTTGTGGCGGTGGTTGTGGTGGCTGTAATGGTTGTGGTTGTGGTTGTGATGGTGGTGGTGGTTGTGGTTGTGATGGTGGTGGTGGTTGTGGTGCGGCCTCTGCTTCTCCTCCAGTTGAGGTAGTGCTTGGGGTAGTAGGGGAAGCGGTGGATGCGGATTCCCTCCTCGAGCAGGGATTTCTCGTATCGTGGTGGTGGCGGTGTTTGTGGTGGTGTTTGTGGTGATTGTGGCTGTGCGCATCCGCTCGCCTCAATTCCAGTTTCCCCAGCATGAGGGAGCAGTGCTTGGGGTAGTGGGGGGAGCGGCGGATGCCCTCCTCGGGCAAGGACTTCTCCTGCGGCGGTGGCGGTGGTGGTGGTTGTTGTTGTTGTTGGTGGTGGTTGTGGTGCGGCCCCTGCCCCTCTTCCAGTTGGCCTAAGCATTGGGGAGTAGTGCTTCGGGTAGTGGGGGAAGCGGCGGATGCCCTCCTCGAGCAGGGTTTCTCCTGTGGCGGTCGGTGGCTGTGGTGGTTGTGGTGGTTGTGGCGGTTGTGGTGGTTGTGGTGGTTGTGGTTGTTGTGCTGCCCCTGCTTCTCTTCCGGTTGCCCAAGCATTGGGGAGTAGTGCTTGGGGAAGTGGGGGACGCGACGGATGCCCTCCTCCAGTGGCGATTTCTCCTGCGGTGGTGGCGGTGGTGGTGTTTGTGGCGGTGGTGGTGTTTGGGGTGGTTGTGGCGGTTGTGGTGGTTGTGGTGGTTGTGGTGACATTGCGCTCCTCCACACAATAGTCGCCCACACCTCGACAGAGTTGCTCCACGCCCCACCCCACCCACCCACACATCCGTCCACCCCACCCCACCCACACATTGGTGTTTACAACACCTTTGCAGAGTTGCCCAGCTCGCGCTCCACCCCACCCACACATCCGCGCCCCACGTGCCACACCACCCACCCCACCCACACATCTGTCGCCCACATTTGGCAGAGATGCCCCAAACCCCACCCCACTCACACATCCACCCCCCACCCCCACACCAGCCCAAACATTGGTGTTCATACCTTGGCAGAGTTGCCCACACCCCACACCACACCAGCCCACACATTGGTGTTCATACCTTGGCAGAGTTGCCCAGCTCGCGCTCCACGATGGCGCTCTTCATCCACACACGCGGGAACTGTGCGCCGCTGCCGGTGCGCGCCTGCAACGTGTGTGTGTGTGTGTGCGCGTGTGTGTGTGTGTACGTGTGTGTGCTCTTCATCCACACGCGCGGGAACTGTGCGCCGCTGCCGGTGCGTGCCTGCGACATGTGTGTGTGTGTGTGTGCTTGTCGCAGTCAATCTTACAGACAATCCGACGTCTTTGATGGCGTATTCGACCCGTGTGTGTGTGTGTGTGTGTGTGTGTGTGTGCGTGCGCGCATGTGTGTGAGTTTGCGTGTTTGTGTGAGTTTGCGTGTGAGTTTGCGTCAGACGTCTTCGATGGAATATTAGACTTGTGCTTGCGCGCTGAATCCCAGAGGCATTCAGTGTGTGTGTGTTTGTGTGCGCGTGTGTGCGCACGCGTGTGTGTGCGTGTGTGGTGGTCAAATTTACAGCTTCTACCCAGTTTCCACCTCCACCAGCTTCCCCCCAGCTTCCACCCACAGTTACAGTTACAGTTACATCGGCTTTCCAGCAAAGACTACCTCTAGTCCTAGTACCACCGCCTAGACCCAAGTCCAGTTCTGGCCCTAACAATTACTTGTCAGGGGCGGTAGCCACCAGCCGGCTGCCTGCCAACGTGTAGTCCCAGAGCAAAAGGGAGAGCTATTGAGTGACGCCTCCAAAATAGGTCCTAACTGCTTCTAGGGGACAGAGGGTCAAGTGGCGCTTGCCAATCTACTTGACCGCCGTGGTGGAGGGGCCGGCGCCGGAGGGGCAGCCGGACCGTACACCACGGCTCTCCACCCGACCCTATCCTGAGCACGCTCAAACGCCGTGTCCGAAAAATCTTCCAATCAGAACGAGTGCCACTAGTTTCGCCTAGCTGCTGAATCAGTAGCTTAAGAAAATAGTGTCGGGAGGAGGCTGGAGGCCGGCCTTGCTGCCGAGCCACATCCATTGTGCAGTCAAAAGTCGTACGAGGAAGACGAGAAGCCGGCATGCGCATCACATGGCCTAGCCACTGCATTGATCGCTTTGCCACAAGGCTCTCAATTGGCTCAGTGTCGCACGCCTGCCGAATATAAGTTAATCTGTGCCGGTCGACCAGGCGCACACCCAGAATGCGACGAAGGCAGTTAGAGTGGGCAACCTCCAATCGAGTCAGTTGTGTTTTAGTAGGGGCCCATGTTTCGCAGCCGTACAAAAAGTGGGGCAGCACGAAAGTGTTGTAAACCCGCATCTTAGACTGCACTTGCATCTTCTTGCTGGCCCAAATCTTATCAAAAGACGCAAACACGCCCAGCGCGCGACCGACACGCACCCACCCACCCACCTTTGCAACTTCCTTGGCCGCCTCAGTGCGCGCGGCCGTCGTAGTAGAGCAAGGCAGGCAGTTGCCACCCAGCTTCCGTCCAGCTACACCCCAGCTGCCGCCCAGCTGCCACCCAGCTGCCTCCCACCTGCCACCTAGCTTCTCCAGAATGAGCGCAACGCACGCCTCGTTGCATTCGGAACTCGAGCTTGAACGCCCCATGCCAGGCATGCACCAAGGCGCCACACAACCGCCCTGAGTTCTTTTAGGTTCCTTAAGGTTACGGGCCGCTATTCTTAGAAAAAAACCATGAATTTTGGCACTGTAACCCCCACACCCTTTCAAAATTCCCACCTTCTCCAGAATGAGCGCAGCGCGCGGCGGTCGTCGCTCTCGAACTCGAGCTTGAACGCCCCATGCCAGGTCTACATGCACCAAGGCGCCACACAACCGCCCGAAAATACTTAAACAGCACCACCTTGAAGTATGGCACTGTGACCCCCACACTCTTGCATTGCCACCTTCTCCAGAATGAGCGCAGCGCGCGGCGCCTCGTCGTTCTCGAACTCGAGCTTGAACGCGGCGAGCCAGATCTCCTCGCTGTCTGGGTTGGACTGCGTGTGTGTGTGCATGTGTGAAATCTGCTTGCTATTGGAGTTGGTGTGTGTGTTTGTGTGTGTGTGTGTGCATGCGTGTAAGTGTGTGTTTGTGTGTGTGTGTGTGTGTGCGTGTTTGAGCTTGCACACGGAGAGCCAAATCTCCTCGCTGCCGGGGTAAGACTGCGGAGCGGGCGGTGTGTGTAGTGTGTGTGTGTGTGTGTGTGTTTGCACGCGGTTTTTGAGTGTAATATCCTTGCTATTAGATTTGGTGGGCGTGTGCGTGTGTGTGTGTGCTTGCACGCGGCGAGCCAAACCTCATCGCTGTCGGGGTCGAACTACGGAGGAGGCGATGTGTGTGTGTGTGTGTGTGTGTGTAAGTGTGTGCGTGCGTGTGTTTGTATACATGCACGGAGGTGTGCTGTCAGGACCCATGCACACAGCACCACCACATCTTTCCCTCATGCCCTATGTGCGTTCCCCGAGTATATGTGTGTGTGTGTGTGACATTGCCGCGCTGCAGCAGCGCACACAACGCGCTTCACTCACGTCACCAGTCGCCCCGGCGTCCACACTCCACACCCACCCACACCCCACACCCGTCCACACCATCCACACCCATCCACACTTTGAACGCCCCCTCCAGGATGTGCCGTGTGTCGTGCACATCCCGACTCCACACGCCACATGTGCTTGGCAGCCACGAGCTAAACCCCACACCCGTCTACGCCCCCACACCCGCCCACACCCCACACCCACGCACACCCGTCTACACTATTCACAACCATTCCACACCTTGAAACACCTCCTCCAGGATGTGCCGTGCGCCGTGCACATCTGCTTCCACGCGCCACTTGTGATTCGCAGCCATGAGCCACACCCCACACCCGTCCATACACACCCCTCCACACCCCACACCCGTCCACACCCACACCCATCCACACCTTGAAACGCCCCCCTCCAGGATGCGCCGTGTGCCGTGCACGTCTGACTCCACACAGGAACTTGTGCTTTGCAGCCATGAGCTAAACCCCACACCCGTCCACACCCGACACCCGTCCACACCCCACATCTGTCCACACCCCCACACCATCCACACCTTGAACGCGGCCTCCAAGATGTGCCGTGCCCTGAATCCACACATCACTTGTGCTAAGCAGCCATGCGCCACACCCCACAACCGTCCACGCCCCCACACCCGCCCACACCCCAAACCCCTCTTCACCCCCACACTATCCACACACATCCACACCTTGGAACGCCTTCTCCAGGATGCACCGTGCGTCGTGTGCCGTACACGTCTGCTGCCACTCCAAGCACCACGTGCTTGACAGCCATGCGCCACACCCCACAATGTCCACACCATGCGTACCCCCGACACCTGTCCACACCCCACATTCGTCCACACCCCACACCATCCACACCTTGAACGCCTCCTCCAGGATGCGCCGTGCTCCGTGGACGTCCGACTCCACACGCCACTTGTGCTTTGCAGCCATGAGCCACAACACCTCGGCCGTGGGGCAGTACTGGACCGCGCGTTTTAGGAGCGCCTCGACCTGTGCATTTGTGTGTGCATGTGCATGTGTGTGTGTGTATGTATTTGGTTGTTGTCTGGTGGTGTCTTGGTGGTTGTGGTGTGCCACGTTGGCGTGCGCCACTTGTGCTTTGCAGGGCCTTGACCTGTGCGTGTGTGTGTGTGTGTGTTTGGTGGTTGTTTGGTGGTTGTCCGGCGGCTGTCTGATGGTTGCTTGGTGGTTGTTTGGTGGCTGTAGTGTGCCACGTTAGCGTGTGCCACCTGTGCTCTGCAGCCAAGCGCCACAGCACTTCGGCTGTGGGGTAGTACTGGACCGCGCGTTTTAGGAGCGCCTCGAGCTGTGCGTGTGTGTGCG
Source organism: Chlamydomonas sp. UWO 241 (assembly GCA_016618255.1). NCBI lineage: Eukaryota > Viridiplantae > Chlorophyta > Chlorophyceae > Chlamydomonadales > Chlamydomonadaceae > Chlamydomonas > Chlamydomonas priscui. Next base: position 1,260,432 of record VFSX01000001.1, read on the forward strand.
TGCGTGTGTTTGTGTGTGTGTGTGTGTGTGCGTGTTTGGTGGTTGTTCGGTGGTTGTGTGGTGGTTGCTTGGCGGTTGCAGTGTGCCACATCAGCGTGCATTACGTGTGCTATGCAGCCATATGGGCCACAGCGTTTCTGCGGACCGCCGCTACAGGTTACCGTAGTACCGCTCGGGGCCGGATTTCGCATTTCCCCAACAACAAAAAACGCACTTGGTGGGAGAGGGCGTGGAGGGATGCGTTGGAAAGGTCTCGCCGGGGGCAGCACAACGGCGTGCCTTGCGCTCGCCGTGTACTGCGCCTTGTATGAGCGGTCAAATTTGCTCGAGCCGGAAAACAATCACTAAAATCCTTCCCAGGGGTCACTGGCAGCCAGATGTACTCTGCTCCGTGACTCCGTGGTTGATGGTGAATTGAATTGGGATAGGGATGACAGGCTATGGTTCATTTTATTGGTCTAGGGGTCACGGGTTTGGCACACCTGCTGTGGCGTGCCGTGCCCCATCTCCAGCTGTGCCGCCGCGCGCCAGATGTGCTCCTTGGAGGGGAAGGCCTCCAGCAGCATGGCGTACAGCGTGCGCGAGACCTGTTTGGGTGAGAGTGAAAGAGTGACATAAAGAGAGAGAGAGAGGGAGATATAGTGAGATTGAGGAAGAGAGAGTGCTGTGTGCTGTGCGTGGTGTGTGTGTGTGTGTAAGCGCCATATGTATTCCTTGGGAGGGGAGGGCCTCCACCAGCATTGCGTAGAGCGTGCACGAGACCTGTTTGGGGGAGAGAGTGAGAGAGGTAAAAGGGAGAGGGAGAAAGACAGAGAGAAAGAGAGTGATGGGGAAAGAGAGTGGGATTGAGGGAGAGAGTGCTGTGTGATGTGCGTGGTGTGTGTGTGTGTGCGCCATATGTGCTCCTTGGAGGGGAAGGCCTCCAGCAGCATGGCGTAGAGCGTGCGCGAGACCTGTTCGGGTGAGATAATGGGAGAGTGAGATTAAGAGAGAGTGAGGGGGAGAGTGGGATTCATGGAGAGAGTGCTGTGTGCTGTGCGTGTTGTGTGTGTGTGTGTGTGCGCGCCATTTGTTTTCCTTGGAGGGAAGGGACTCCAGCAGCATGGCGTAGAGCGTGCACGACACCTGTTTGGGGGAAAGAGTGAGAGACTGAAGGAAGAGGGAGAAAGACAGAGGGAGAAAGAGAGAGAGAGAGAGGGTGAGAGACATAGAGGGAGAGTTAGTGAGAGGGAGAGGGAGAGACATAGAGGGAGAGAGTGCGGTGTGTGAGGGGAAGGCAGGCCTTCAGCATCAGCATGGCGTAGAGCGTGCGCGGCACCCGCATGAGGGAGAGAGACAGGTAACGGGCGTGTGATTGAGAGTGTGCGTGTGTGTGTTTGTGTGTGTCTGTGTGTGTGTGTCTGTGTGTGTGTGTGTCAGTGATGCGCGACGATTTTTGTCATGCTGGCGGTCGTGTGACGCGGAACCAGCCCTGCATGGCCGCTTTGGAGCGATTCGGGTCGATCTTGTGACAATTCTATGCGCACACTTTCCACACAAAAGCGCAACGTCATTTATTCTGAAACCCTTATTGAACACCTGAGGCGCATAAGACCAGGGCACCACCCACCTCGACGTGGCCCTTGAGCAGCTGCTCCGTCGCGTCGGCTGCGAGCGTGTTCTCGCGATCAAGGTCCTACGTGTGTGTCAGGGCAGTGCATTGCTGTTGCTGTTGCGGTTGCTGTTGTTGCTGTTCTTTTTGTTTTTGTTTTTTTTGTCGTCGCTGATGTCGTCCGCGTCGTCGTCGTCGTTGTCGTCGTTGTTGCTGCTGTTTTTGTTGCTGCCGTCTTTTCTGCTGCTGCCTTTCCTGCTGCTGTTCTTGCTACTGCTTTCATGTGCGTGTGTGTTGATGGTGGTGGTGGAGGGCCGCCCCCTCTCCCGGCCCTCACCTCCACACGGTAGAGCGCAATCACGGGCATGCGTGTCATGCACGAGTGTCACTAGTCACGCGCCTAACACACAATCGGCATGACGCCCTTCTCCCCCCCCCCACACACACACAAACTCAAAGGTAAAATTCGCCAGGATAAGCATCCGACAGACTGTGAAATCAACCACACCCACCTCCACACCGTAGAACGCAATCACACGCACGAGCGCCCGGCACACAATCGGCATGCCGCCCTTCTCTGCCTGCTCTGCATACGTGATCCACTGGTCGCGGGAGATGATGACGCCGGCTGACTCGAGCGCCTGCGTGTGTGTGTGTGTGTGTGTGTGCGTACGTGATCTACTGGTCGCGGGAGATGATGACGCCGGCTGACTCGAGCGCCTGCGTGTGTGTGTGTGTGTGTGTGCGTACGTGATCCACTGGTCGCGGGAGATGATGACGCCGGCTGACTCGAGCGCCTGCGTGTGTGTGTGTGTGTGTGTGTGCCTACGTGATCCACTGGTCGCGGGAGATGATGACGCCGGCTGAATCGAGCGCCTGCGCGCGCGTGTGTGTGTGTGTGTGTGTGTGAGTGCGTGTGTGTGTGTGCTAGCGTGTGCATGCACGCGTGTGTGTGTGTGTGTGTGCGTACGTGGCCCACTGGTCGCGGGAGATGATGCGGCCGGCAGACTCGAGGGCCTGCATGTGTGTGTGTGTGTGTATGTGTGTGAATACGTGATCCAATGGTCGGGAGATGATGACGCCAGCAGAATTGAGAGCCTGCGTGTGTGTGTGTGCGTGTGTGTGTGAGTGTGTGTGTGTGTGTGTGTGCGTGTGTGGGCGTGCGTGTGTGTCAGTGTGTGTGCTTGTGTGTGTGTGTGCGTGAAAAATGTACTTTTAGCATGTGTGTTCAAGGGGTGCGTGCACAGAAGGGACTCTCTCCCAACGCCTGGTGTTTTGACTGGGTGCTCTGAAGGAGCTCTGATGGTGCTCTTATGGTGCTCTGATGGAGCTCTGATAGTGCTCTGATGGTGCTCTGATGGAGCTCTGATGGTGGTCTGATGGTGCTCTGATGGAGCTCTGATGGTGCTCTGATGGTGTCTCATGGTGCTCTGATGGTGCTCTGATGGTGCTCTGATGGTGCTCTGATGGTGCTCTGATGGCGCTCTGATGGTGCTGTGATGGTCCTCTGATGGTGCTGTGATGGTGTGCTCTGATGGTGCTGTGATGGCGCTGCCAAGTCAAGTGTGGAATCAGAGTGACGTCACACCTTCAGCGCTCGCCCCACAATCTTGTCTGCCATGTCGGCGTTCCCGTTGGCCTCCTCCAGCTGTGCCGCGACGATCCAAATCGACTGCTCGGTCGGCAGCACCTTGCGTGCGCGGTTAAGCACCTGCGTGCGTGCGTGCGCGTGCGTGTGCGTGCGTGTGCGTTCGTGTGCGTGTGTGTGTGTGTGTGTCTGTGTGTGTCACACATGGTCGCGACGATCAAGATCGACTGCTCGGTCGGCAGCACCTTGCGTGCGCGGTTGAGCACCTGCGTGTGTGTGTGTGTGTGTGTGTGTATGCGTGTGTGTACACATGGCCGCGACGATCTAGATGGACTGCTCGGGAGCACCTTGCGTGCGCTGTTGAGCACCTGCGTGTGTGTGTGTGTGTGTGTGTGTGTGTCACCTCCCCCCGCTTTTTGCTGGGGATGGAATCCGAACCAAGAGACCACGTCTCCAACCCCAAGTGTGTGTGAGTGAGTGCGTGTGTGTTATCTTCTTGGGTAGATGGCAAGGTAGCAGTCGTTTTCCTAGTCGTTTTCCTAGTAGTTTTCCCCCTTTTTAACCCCGTCATTTAAACTCGTAATTCGTTGACGGTTTCGGGTTTAAATGTCTCTCTACTCCCTCAGCCATAAATCGCCACTACGACCAAAGGACCAACCTTCTTAGCGTTCTCGTACGTCTCTAGTCGTGCGAGTGCCAGCCACAGATCGACCTGCGTGTGTGTGTGTGTGTGTGTGTGCTTGTGTGTTGTGTGTGTACGTGTGTCCCTCTCTTTCTGCCCTCTCGGTGCACCCTCTCTGTCTCTCTCTCCCCCTCTAAGTCCCATCCCTCTGTCTCTCGGCGCCCTCTCCCTCTCTCTCTCCCCCTCTCTCTTTTTCTGCCCTCTCGCTCTTGCATGTCTCTCAAGCCTGCTGTCGCTCTGTTCCCTCGCTCGTACTCAGTCCTGTCTCTGTGTCTCTTTCTAAGCCCCCTCTCTCTGTCTCTGCCCTCGCTGTGCCTCTGTCTCTGCCCTCTCTATAAAAGCCCTCGCTGTGCCTTCTCTATCAGCTCTTCACACACACACACACACACCTGCCCCGGGCAGCACTCCACCGCGCGGTCCAGTAGAACCTTTGCGTCGTCCTCATCGACAAGCTCAATCGCTGCCTTCCACAGGGCCACTGAGATGGGGATGCGCTCGAGGGCCTGTGTGTGTGGGGGGGGGGCGTGGCTATTTAATTTAATTTGATTTAATCCGACTTCATTTCATTTCAACTTACTTAAATGAAATAATGCTATCCAGCTGAGTTGCTGCCTTCCACATGGCCACTGAGATGGGGATGCGCTCGAGGGCCTGTGGAAGGAGGTGTGTGTGTGTGTGTGCGTGTGTGCGAAGGGGTGTGCGAATTCAATGTAATTAAATTCGATTAAATCCAGCTCAATCGCTGCTTTCCAGAAAGCAACGGACATGGGGATGCGCTCGAGGGTCTGTGTGTGCATACGGAGGGGGGGGGGGGAAGTCTTGGGACTGTGTGTGAGGGTCATTTGATTTGATTTCATCTAATTTCATTTTAACTAGCCTAATTCAGCCCAGCTCAATCGCTGCCTTCCAGAGGGCGAACAATATGGGGATGCGCTCGAGGGCATGTGTGTGTGTGTGGGGCGGGGAGTGGTTATTTAATTTAATTTGATTTACTCCGACCTCATTTCATTTCAACTAATTTAAATGGATTTAATTAATGCTGTCCAGCTGAGTTGCTGCCTTCCACAGGGCCACGGAGTTGGGGATGCGCTCGAGGGCCTGTGGGAATACCGGGATTTAGACAGGGTTCAGGGGGACGGTTGGGGTTTAATCGTTGAACTTCAACTTT
>VFSX01000001.1:1267960-1347960 GCA_016618255.1 Chlamydomonas sp. UWO 241
CCAGCCAGCTCCTCCAGCCGCACGATCGCAATCCACCCGGGCGCGTGGTGCGGGTTGGTCGATGTCACAGACTTGAGCAGCAGTCGCGCCTGGATGTGTGTGTGTGTGTGTTTGTGTGTGTGCGTGTGTATGTGTGTGTGCGTAGGGCTCCAGACTAATACATATTAATATATGATTATATTAATATTATATAGTATTTACTATTTTGATTTTGAGCCCAGTATAAATTGCTGGAAGGCCCCAAACGGCCGCCCCGCAGTCTGCTGTTATACGGGCATGCTCTGGTGGACATATGCAGGCCTTGGCTTGGCTAATCCAGCACCCCCATGCACAGGAGAAGCACTAGGGGTGTATTCCTATGTCCACACTATACTACCGCCACCACACGGGAAGGAGATCGCAGTTGCACACCACTTGCACCCAAAATCAGCCATATGCTACTCGACATGTTGTTTTGTGCTCATCAAGGGCTTTCCAATGCTCCAAGTTTCATCTCGATCCAAGAAGGTTGGTTTCACCCCTTTTGAGGTGGCACTTGGCAAAAATCCGGCCCAAGGTCACCCTCAGGCATTGCGTCTAGCACACCCTTCGAGGGGAGTCAAATTTCCCATCTCACATTGAGTCCAGCTCACATAGACAACTGGCCCTGCGCAGCTTGTGACCTAGCCACTCCACATGCTGCCTACCAGCAAGGCCCAGGGTTGGGGAGGGGGGGAGGGGGGGGGCAATGTGCGCCACATCGCGCGCCACACCGTGCGCCACACCTGCCTGTTTTATGCTTCTCTGTAATGCAAGCAATACCGAGTTTTGAAACGTCCCAAAGGCCAGAGTTGCTCAGGAAGGTGTGATGAACACAGCCACAAGTTTCAGGTCCTTACACCCAGCCAGTCAAAATATATTGTCTCTTTATATTAATATATATGATAAATACCATATAATATTTATATATATTATCGTCAGAAAAAATACATTAGTATAATTTGGAGCCCTATGTGTGTGTTTGGACGGGCGCGTGGTGCGGGTTGGTCGAGGTCACTGACTTGAGCAGCAGTCGCGCCTGTGTGTGTGTGTGTGTGTGTGTGTGCGTATGTGTGTGTGTGTGTATGTGGGCGCGTGTGTGTGTGTGTGTCTTTGTGTGTTAGTGCGTGTATGCGTGTGTGTGTGTGTGTGTGTGCGCGTGTGTGTATGGGGGGGGGGGGGCATGTGCGTGGTGCATGTTGGTCGAGAGGTCGCAGAATTGAAAGCAGCGTGCGCGCATGATGTGAGAAGGATAGGGAGTTGGGAGGCAGTGGGAGGGCGGCTGCGGCTGCAAGGGTCAACCTAGGGTCTCTCAGCGGCAGCGGCAGGGGCAGGGGCAGCGGCAGAGGCAGCAGTAGCAGCGGCAGCGGCAGGGGCAGCGGCAGCGGCAGCGACAGCGGCGGCGGCAGCGGCGGCAGCAGTAGCAGCAGCAGCAGCACGAACACCAGCGAAAAACGCAGCAGCAGCAGCAGCAGCAGCAACAACCACAGCAGCAGCAGCAGCGGCGACAGCAGCAACAAAAAAAACCAACACCAACAGCCACAGCAGCAGCAGCAGCAGCAACACCAGCAACACCAGCAGCAACAGCAACACCAGCAACAGCAGCAACAACATAACAAACCTGCAACGCGAAAACGTGCCTGCTGGCAGCGTCTGCCCTGATACGCACACGCGCGCACACGCAGGCACACACCCACACACCTACACACGCGCACACACACACACACACACACATACACACCTTCTTGATGTCTGCGATGCCAGCGTCTCATCGTAGCGTCATGCTCTTATTCGTTCTCTCTTCCACACACACACACACACACACACACACACACACACACACACACGCACACACACCGTCTTGATGTCTGCGATGTCAGCGTCCGACCACACACACACACACACACACACACGACCACGACCACACACACACACGACCACGACCACACACACACACGCACACCTTCTTGACGTCTGCGATGCCAGCGTCCGATGGAAGCGCCATGATCTTCATCTCTCTTGCTCTCTCTCCCTCTCCTTAACACACACATACACACACACACACAAACACACAAAACACACACACACACACACACACACACACACACACACGCGCGCGCACGCCTACACCCACACCTTCTTGATGTCTGCGATGTCAGCGTCTGACCGAAGCGTCATGCTCTTGAGGTCGGTCAGGTAGCCCTTGGGGTCGACAACAGTCTGTTTGTGTGTGTGTGTGTGCGCACGCGTGTGTCTGTGTGCGTGTGTGTGTGTGTGTGTGTGTGTGCACGTGCGTTGCTGCGTGTGTGGAGAGGGGGGGGGGCTTGGTGGCAGGGGTTGCTGACATCATACGGTGGTGTCGGGTGGACCTGGGGGTCCTGCGCCCTGGCACGGTCAGGCGCGGGAGTGCGTGCACGCCTGTTGCTCACGCCGCAGGAGTCGAGAATAACAGGTTGGCGGCATTTGTAAAGTAGCTAGATTTGAATTGGATATGCTACACTATAATATCGAGAAAGAAATGACACTCAGCTGTCCAACGAGCCGCACCTCGCCAGCACCAGGACAGCACTGCTCTCACTGCATGCTCTGGGGAATACTGGGATTTGGGCACGTATTCAAGTCCCGGGTACAAGCATTCGAACATTAGCGTCACAGCGCAGAGGACTCCCTCTCTCCCCACTCTCCCCCCCCTCGCACAATTCGATGAGAGGGGGCTCTCCAGAAAGAGCTTGGCGAGAGGACCTACATGGAATATAAGCCAGATCGCTAATACAATCCTTACCCGCCCAGTGACACAGTTCACCATACGGTCGAGCCGCATCCCCGGCATAGCGCCGCGCCCCTCTCCCACTCGTCCCTCGTCCCTCTCCCTTTCTACTCTCTCCCTTGACCCTACCTCTGTAGCCCTGAACCTGAAACACACACCTGCCCAGTAACCGCGTCCGCCATGCGGTCCAGCCGGATCCCCAGCACCGTCCCTCGCCCCTCTCCCTCTTCCCACGCAACTCATTCGATGAAAAGGGGCTGCCCGGAAAGCCCTTGAGAGAGAGGACCTACCTGGAATAGAAGCCAGATCGCTTATACCATCCTTACCTGCCCAGTGCCAAAGTACGCCATGCGGTCCGCAGCCGGATGCCGAAGACCGTTCCACGCCCCTCGCCTTATCGTTCCCGCTCGCACTCTTTCCATCTCCCACTCTTCCCTCTACCTTTCTACACCCCTTTCTCGTAACCCTCAAGCCCTTACACCCCTCTCTCTACCTACCCACAGCGCAGCCACTCCTGCCCAGTGACCGAGTCCGCCATGCGGTCGAGCCGGATGCCCAGCACTGTCCCGCGCCCTCTCTCCGGAACGTAACACCTGAAAATCGGCTCTCCGGAAAGCCCTTGAAGAGCATGCAGTTAGAGCCTGATGGCTGTGCACAGAGATCCCTTGTTCCATCGTTCCTGCCCAGTAGTGACCGAGTCCGCCATGCGGTCGAGCCGGATGCCCAGCACAGTTCCGTGCCCCTCTCCCCCTTCACCTTGAATCAATTCGATGAAAAGAGGCTCCCCAGAAAGCACTTGACGAGAGAGGAGCTTCTTGGAATAAAAGACAAATAGCTAATGCCTGAGTCTGCCATGCGGTCGAGTCGGATGCCCAGCACCATTCCGCGCCCCTCCCTCCCCCTCTCTCTCCCCTTAACTAATTCGATGAAAAGGGGCTCCCCGGAAAGCTCTTGACGAGAGAGAAGCTACAAAGAATACAAGCCAGATGCATAAAACGATTCCTCACCTGCCCAGTGACCGAGTCCGCCATGCGGTCGAGCCGGATCCCCAGCACCGTCCCTCGCCCCTCTCCAATCGCGGTCAGGTCGCTGATCGTCGACGATGCTCCACCCATGGGTGTGGTGAAGCCGCCCGCAAGGGGGTCGATCGACGTGGAGGTCTCCTGCATGTGTGTGAGTGTGCGTGCATGTGTGTGTGTGTGTGTGTGTGCGTGTGTGTGTGTGTGCGTGTGTGAGCATGCATGGGTGTGTATGTATGGGTGATGTGGTCTGGAGATGTTGTAATTTGTTTGCCGTCCACACAAACGGCCATCCACGCACACCCGCCCTCTCTGCCGCGGCGCGTAGAAGCAGCATGTCAGGCACCGGCACAAACGACTGTGTGCGCCGCTCCCTCTTCTATTTTGTTCTGCGTGCCGACCACACCTCCCATTCACACCCCTGCTAACACCCACCCTCTCTGCTGCGGCACGCGATAGCAGCGTGTCAGGCACCGGCACAAACGACTGCATGCGCCGCTCCTTCTTGACCGTGTAGTCTCCAATGTCAGGGATGGCCTCCCACTCGTCGGCTGACACTTCGGCCAGCTTTCGCTTCAGGTCGGCAAACTGAAAGGGTGCAAGTGAGGTGTGTGTGTGTGTGTGAGAGAGAGCAGGCGTGTGGGACTGTGGGTGTAGGTATGCGTGGCGTCTCCTTTGTCGGGGATGGCCTCCCACTCGTCGGCAGACACTTCGGCGAGCTTCCGCTTTAGGTCAGCAAACTGGAAGGGTGCAAGTGAGGTGTGTGTGTGTGTGTGTGTGTGTGAGAGAGAGCAGGCATGTGGGACTGTGGGTGTGAGTATGCGTGGCGTCTCCGATGTCGTGGATGGCCTCCCACTCGTCGGCTGATACTTCGGCAAGCTTTCGTTTCAGGTCGGCAAACTGTTAGTGTGCGTGTACAGGGGCGTGGGTCAGGTTTCATGTGCAGTTGTTTTAGAGGTGCAGTCTCCGGGGTGTCCTCCTGCTCGTCAGGGTGAGCTTCCGCGTCAGGTCGGCAAACTGTGAGTGTGCGTGTACGGGGTGTGGGTTCATTTGATGTGGATTTATTTCAAGGCGGAGTCTCCGGGCTGTCCTCCTATTCGTCAGCGGTGAGCTTCCGCGTCAGGTCGGCAAACTGTGAGTGTGCGTGTACAGGGTGTGGGTTCGATTTTATGTGGATTTATTCCAAGGTGGAGTCTCTGGGCTGGCCTCCTACTCGTCAGTGGTGAGCTTCCGCGTCAGGTCGGCAAACTGAAAGTGTGCGTGTACAGGGGTGTGGGTCAGGTTTCATGTGCAGTTGTTTTAGAGGGGCTTGATTAACGGAGGCGCGTTCTCGTCGCCGAGCCCTGGACCCTGCAATGCGGCGCTGCTGGTGACGAGGATCTCCGTGCCGCTGACGAGCGGGATAAAATACGACTGGCCTGGCTCCTGCTAGACTGCCCCTCGGTGGAACACTTCAGGAGCGGCTTGCCCGGCGCTGCCATGGCTTGGCGAGTAGCCGCGGCGCTGCCGCGGCCCGTGCTGGGAGACGGCCCTTATCCTCCCCCCATGCAGGACGCCATGCGGCACCGATCTCGACGAGTTGATCGACGAGCGGAGGAGCTGGCGCCCGTCAATGCATGCTGGACATCGGTCAAGATGGCTGCTCGTGGGGGCGAGCTACCATCAGGGCTTCAGCGGTGGTGACCGCCGAGGCAACAACAGAGTTTATCCGCTTCACCATCGCAGCGTTTGTCACCGCGCTCACCCTCGGGGGCACTCGTCTGCCGGTGACTGGCGTCGGCATTGGTCTTCAGGCAGCCTGCCATGACGACTCTGTTTGCCCAGGCCCCCCTGGAGGGTGGGACCTGGCCATGCATGACGCATGGGGCGCAGGCAGAGCCCCATGCATGGAGTTGGACAACCATGCACCATGCCAGGCGGGGACTTTTCTGCTTCAGCGCCGCCAGTCGGCACAGCCGGCGTGGTTGGCCTCAAAGGCCAGGAGGAGGACGGTCCTTTCCTATACGCTCCTTGCCAGACATGTCCCTCAGGGACTTGTTTGGGTCTAAACTAGCCGGCGGGAGCGGTAGTCTAGACGGCAGGTAACCGGCTGGGGGCTATCGTCCTTCACAGGGCGGTGGCACTAGGACTAGTGTTGTCTTAGCTGGAATGCCATGTAACTGTAACTGTAACTGTTTTAGAGGTGCAGTCTCCAGGGTGGCCTCCTACTCGTCAGCGGTGCGCTTCCGCGTCAGGTCGAGGAACTGAGAGTGTGCGTGTACAGGGGTGTGGGTCGGTTTTCATGTGCAGTCTCCGGGCTTGCCTCATACTCGTCAGCGGCGAGTTTGCGCTTCCGGTCGGGGAACTGAAGAGTGTGTGTGTACAGGGGCGTGGGTTCGTGTTCATGTGAAAAAAATCCCAAGGCGGAGTCCCCGGGGTGGCCTCCTATTCTTCCGCGGTGAGCGTTCGCGCTAGGTCAGGGAACTGAGTGTCCGTTTACAGGGTGCGGGTTCGTTTTCATGTTTTTTTTTCAAGGTGGAGTCTCCGGGGTGGCCTCCTATTCTTCCGCGGTGAGCTTCCGCGTCAGGTCGGGAAGCTGAGAGTGTGTGTACAGGGGCGTGGGTTTGTATTCCTGTGCAGTATTTTCAAGTAGCAGTCTTCGGGGTGGCCCCTACTCGGCAGCGGCGATTTTGCGCTTCAGTTCGGCAAGCTCCTATCGTAAAGTCGACCATCTCCCGACCGCCGCCTCCAGCCCGCTGAATGCCCCATGAGACCCCAACCAGCAAGTACCACACCGTGATCATCAGGATTCTCAAAGCTGAACTTCTCCATCGCTTCCCCCCACATGAATCCTCCCCCCCCCCCCTCCCCCCCGACAACCCACCACCCACCCGCCAAACACACCTACCCCATGCCCCTGGAAAAACCTGCTCAGGAAGCACCTGCCTCGAGCTACCACACACCTGTTCCGTGATTGTTGGGTTCTTGATGCGGAGCTTCTCATTCTCCTCCCACCACTTGACTCCTCCTCCCCACCCCCACCCGTCCCGCCAACCACACCTGCCCCTCAACACTGCCCCGAACCACCTACCCCGTGCCAACACACACCTGTTCTGTGATATTTTCGTTCTTGATGCGAAACTTCTCCATCTCCTCTGCCCACTTAAACCCTCCTCCCAACCCCCTCCCCCACACAACACACCTGCCTCTGAACGCTGCCCCTGAAACACCGGCCGCGTGCCACCACACACCTGTTCTGTGATCTTTGGATTCTCAATGCGGAACTTCTCCATCTCCTCCTTGACGCGCTTCTCGCGCCGCTCCTGTTGCGGTGTTGCACGCGGGGTGTTGCGCGTGGGGTGTTGCATGGGGTGTTGCGCATGGGGTGTTGCGCACGGGGTGTTGAACGTGGGGTGTCACATGGGGTGTTGCACATGCGTTGTTGCGGATGGGGTGTTGCACTTGAGGTGTTGCACATGCGGTGTTGCATGGGGTGTTGCATGGAGTGTTGCATGAGGTGTTGTGCACGGGGTGTTGCACGCGGGGTGTTGCACATGGGGTGTTGCGCATGGGGTGTTGCGCACGGGGCATTGTATGGGTGTTGCATGCGGTGTTGCATGGCGGGTTACGCGCGATGCTGATACATGTGGTGTTGCGCATGAGGCCGCCCCTGCCGCGCACAGAATGCCGCGCGGGGCAACACGTGTGTCTGTGCCAGCGTGCCCACGTGCCCAGCAGCTTGCGACTGGGCTGTTGGGTCTGCTGTGCCTGGTTGAGCCATGCGATGCGGCATCGCGTGGGGCGAGCAAGGCGGGGGGGCAGGCAAGATGGGGGCCATGGTGCTGGCAGAGATAGTGGAGAGTTGCACGAGTGGGGGTTGGTGCATTTGCATGGAGAAACAGGGAGGGGGGGGGGGGGTTCGGAGAGGGGGGCCATCGCGAGTTGTGCGGCACAGGTGCAGCGTGCATGGCATGGTATAGCATGGCATGGTGGCATGGTGGCATGGTGGCATGCATGGCATGGCATGGTGGAGACCGCTCAGATTCGCCTTCGCGCTCAGCATGCGCGGGTACACAGCGTGTGCGTGCCCGTGCAGCCGCGCCGCATAAATAGCCGCGCGCCAGGCTCCCCGTAACGCGCGCACGCACGCTCGCAAAAGCGTTCTGCACGCCTAACCGTGCGCGTGCGGGGCCCTGTATCGCCGCGCGTGCACATCTACCACACACCCCGACGAAGGGGGCGGCTGAAGTGCGCGCGCGGCGAGTGCGCGGGGCCGGCGCGGTGTGTGCGCGTAGCAGGGCTCCCGTGCACGGCCGCGGCGCGGCCTATGATTACTAATTCAGTCATCATTGCGAGTCCCGGTGATGGGGTTACGAAGCGAGGCAAGGCAGGCGGTGATGCTGCAAGATAATTCGGGATGCTGCAAGCCTGTGCGTGTGTGTGCGTGTGTGTGTGCGTGGGAGGGTGGGTATGGGCGGGGAGGCATGGTGGATTGGCGAGTAGCGTGGCTCTTGGCGGGCTCATGTGCACGCGCATGCACATGCGAAAGCGCAAATTGCATAACAAAGAGACCGCTCATATTCGCCTTCGCGCTCAGCATGCGCGGGCACGTAGCGTGTGCGTGCCCGTGCAGCCGCGCCGCATAAATGGCCGCGCGCCAGGCGCCCCGCAGCGCGCGCACACACGCACGCAAGAGCGTCCCGCACGCCTAACCGTGCGCGCGCGAGGGGCCCCGCATCGCCGCGCGCACGCAGCTACCACGCACCCCGACAAGGGGGCGGCCGAAGTGCGCGCGCGGCGAGTGTGCGGGGTCGGCGCAACATGCGCGCGCGTAGCGAGGCTCCCGTGCACGGCCGCGCCGCGGCCTATGATTACTAATTCAGTCATCATTGCGAGTCTCCAGGTGGTGGGGTTGTGAACGTAGGCAAAGCAGGTGGTGGTGCTGTAAGGGAGAGGGGGATGTTGCAAGTCTGTGCATGTATGTGCGTGTGTGATGTGTGTGTGGGTGGGGGGGGGACAGGGAGGCTTGGTGGATTGGCGAGTTGTGTGGCGGGCTCATGTGCACGCGCATGCACATGCGAAAGCGCAAATTGCATGGCAGAGAGACCGCTCAGATTCGCCTTCGCGCTCAGCATGCGCGGGCACACAGCGGGTGCGTTCCCGTGCAGCCGCGCCGCATAAATGGCTGCGCACCGGGCGCCCTGCAACGCGCGCACGCACGCACGCAAGAGCGTCCCGCGCGCCTAACCGTGCGCGCGCGAGGGGCCCGCATCGCCGCGCGCGCGCATCTACCGCACACCCCCGACAAGGGGCCGAAGTGCGCGCGTGGCGAGTGCGCGTGGCCGGCGTGTGTGCGCGCGCGTAGCGGGGCTCCCGTGCACGGCCGCGGCGCGGCCTATGATTACTAATTCAGTCAGCACTTCGGGTCTCTGGGAATTGTTGGGGGGCAAGGCGGGAGGGGGGCGATGGTGAGGGCAGAGAGGGTGCTGCGTGTAGAAATGTGTGTCTGTGTCTTTGAGGGGGGAGAGAAATGCGTGGCGAATGGTGGGGGGGGCAGTGCATGGCGGAAGCACGCGCAGGCACTGAAACAAACGCATTGTGCATGGGATGACAGAGAGACCGCTCAGATTCGCCTTCGCGCTCAGCATGCGCGGGCACACAGCGCGTGCATGCCCGTACAGCCGCGCCGCATAAAGGCAGCGCACCAGGCGCCCCGCAACGCGCGCACGCACGCAGAAGCGACCCGCTCGCCTAACCGTGCGTGCGCGACGGGCCTGCGTCGCCGCGCGCGTGCATCTACCGCACACCCCGACACGGGGGCGGCCGAAGCGCGCACGCGGCGAGAGCGCGGGGCCGGCGCGATGTGCGCGCGCGTAGCGGGGCTCCCGTGCACGGCCGCGGCGCGGCCTATGATTACTAATTCAGTCATCATTGCAGGTCTCTGGGTGGGCAGGTGGTGTACATGCGCAGGGTGCGTATGCGCAGCGCACATGCAGCGCACATGCAGTGCACATGCAGTGGCACATGCAACGGCACATGCAGTGCGCATGCACATGGGTGTCGAGCGACACGACCGTCCATGCACTGTAGTGCGTGCCGCACACACACACACACACACACGCACAAACAAACACACACATGCACACATGCACACACACGCACACATGACCACACACGCACACATGATCACACACGCACACACACACACAGACAGACACACAAACACACACACACACACACACACACACACTCACGCACCCTGCGCCGCTCGTCCATGAACTTGTCCACCGCGTCCCAGATCTCGTCGGCTTCCTGCACACACGCCCAGCACGGGCAAGGTTTAGGGTTTGGGGTTTAGGGTTTGGGGTTTAGGGCAGCACAGTACGCAGCGTGTGTACGCAGCGTGTGGATATGCATCGGGAGCAGCATCCCTACCACAGCCCCGTCGTCTGATCCGCGCAAGTGAATGCAGTCATAAAGCCTGAGGCGGTTGGGGGTGCGCCACAGGCGGTGGTGGGCGCCGAAGGCGGTCGGCGCGCCTGAGGCGCCGCCTGATGCGCGCAACTGTAGGCGCCTCCTGAGGCGCCGCCTCAGGCGTTGGGAATGTGGTAGGGCATTTACAGGATGGGCACGGCAGCACGATGTGCAGCGTAGTGGTGGATTATACAGTCCGCCGAACGTCTTTGATGGCATACAAGATCCCGTGGGAGCATGCATCTGGAGCGTGCGAGCATGCAGCGGGAGTGTGCAAGCATGCCCAGCACTAGTAGGGCAGTGCGGTACGCAGCGTGTGAGCATGTATCAGGAGTGTGTGAGCATGCCTAGCAGTGGTAGGGCAGCACGGTACGCAGCATGTGAGCATGCATCAGGGGCGTGTCAGCATGCACGCAGCGTGTGAGCATGCCTTGGGAGTGTGTGAGAATGCCCAGCACTAGTGCTAGTGCTCAGGGCAGCTCGGTACGCAGCGTGTTAGCATGCATCAGGGGGGGGTGAGCATGCACGCAGCGTGTGAGCATGCATGCAGCGTGTGACCACGCACGCATCGTGCGAGGATGCATGCAGCGTGCATGCACACTCGCTCACACCTAATGCGCCTTCAAACGTGCCCAACGGACTGCAAAATCGACCACACCCAACGCACACGTAACAGACCTTGTCGTCCGCGTCGTACTCTCCCGTGCCCACACATCCACACATCCACACCCGCACACCCACGCCCACGCACTCGTACACACCCAAGGCACACATAACACACCTTGTCGTCCTCGTCATACTCTCCCGTGCCCGCATAACACAAACACACACACACGCACACACACACACACACACACACACACGCACTACCTTACACCCAACGCCCACATGACACACCTTGCCGTCCTCGTCATACTCGCCCGAGTGCCCGCATCACACACGCACACACACACACAAACACACACACAAACCCGCGTCCACAGACCCACATACACCCCCCCCCACACACACACACGCCCACACTCGCACACACCCAACGCACACATAGCAGACCTTGGCATCTTCGTCATACTCTCCCGTGCTGCATCACTCACACACACACAAATCGACGCACACACACGCGCGCACACACACACCCAACGCACACATAACACACCTTGTCATGTTCGTCATACTCGCCCGTGCTGCATCACGCCCGCACCCACCCACCCACCCACACACACATCCACATTCATCAACACACATACACACTCGCTCACACATAATGCGCCATCAAAGGCGCCCGACGGACTGTAAAATGGACCACACCCAAGGCACACATAGCATACTTTTTCATCTGCTTCATACTCTCCCGTGCCCACACATCCACACATCCAAACCCACACACCCACGCATACACGCACTCTCACACACCAAGGCACACAGAACACACCTCATCATCTTGTCATACTCTCCTGTGCCCGCATCACACACCCACACCCACATCCCCCCCCCCCCAGGCACACACGCACACGCACACGCACACACACAAATCCAAACACACACACAGATACAGATACAGACACAGACACAGACACAGACACAGACACACGCAAACTCCCACACACCAAGGCACACATAACCCACCTTGTCGTCCTCATCATACTCTCCCGTGCCCGCGAGCGCGCCGCCGTCGTTGCCGAGGAACTCGTCGAACTTGCTGTCATCATCCGGGTTGTTTTCATCCTGCGAGCGCACAGGGGCACGTGCGGTGCGCGTGTGAGGGCTGCTGGTCTGCTGGGCTGCTCCTTGCTCGTGTGTGCCTGAGTGCTGCCGATCCACACACACGCACGCACACACACACACACACACTCACACACACAGAAACACACACGCAGACCCTCCCAGCCAGCTTGGATCGCATGAGCCAGCCGCCCATGCGGTGTTCATCATAGCATGCCCATGCCATGCATGGTGCTTACGCAGTCGCACACGTCGGTGCACGCGCCGCCTCGTCACATGTGCGTGCGGTGTCGGGTGTGCGCATGCACGCGACATCTGGTGGCTTGCACTTGGGCATCTTTGAGATCGACGCGGAGAGATAAGGGCGATAGCGGCACAGTGCATGCATGGGCGTCATGATGAGCGCATGGAGCCATGCAAGACTCATGCATGCAGCCCCACCTTGTCGGCGACCTTGGCAGCCCTGGATGGACCGATATCCGACCGGGTGGTGAAGCCAGAGGCGCCACGACCCAGTCCAGGCACGTAGCCGGCGGGCACAGGCACGCTGTTCCAGTCGACGCGCGCGCCTGGCACCAGGTTTGTCGGCTTTGTGGGCTGGATCTGCTTGCCCGGAGGCGGGGGGACGAAGGTACGGTTCGACATTTCGATGCCGCCGATCAGCACCGCAGCACTGCGCACTCAGTGACTGGGCGCAGTCACTGCGGCGGTGCTCTCAGCGCCAGCCTCCTCAACGATGCGACCTGCGCACTAGCGGGGTTCCAGGTGCTTCCCGCAAACCGATCTCTCGCGCTCTTGGAGAAGTGAAGCGAAGTGTGACTCACCCCTCCACACCAGAGACTAGGGGTCTCTGCCTGCAGCAGCCTGTTAGAACTGCATGCAGGAATATTCAAACACCAGTTAAGTAGAACCTAAAAGGAGCGCCCGGGGGCGGTAGCTTGTGCGTGTGTGCGTGCGTGTGTGTGTGTCATCCACACCCAGCGTCACACGCGCGAGCACGCAGCGACCTGTGTGCCTAGCGGTATATATGTTGGTCACAGCCAACTGGGAACATGCCAAACGCCAGCCAGATGAATTCACATCAATGCCTTCATCTAAGTGACTGTGACTGGCCTGTTCACAGAAACGTTAAGTCACTGAGCCGGAGTGGAAGCAGAGCGGGTTCTGAGGGCCACGCCCTGCCCTCTTTCGAGTGAGGGGCTTAAGAGGTCGGATCTCGAGATGTCCGGCCACTGGCTTACCCTTCCATATAGCACCCTTGCACCCTACATGATATTTCCCTACGTGGCACGCCCGTGCCACCCCCTCCAATTCCCTTAAACCCCCGCTGTGTTTCGCCTGCAACACCAACAAATCAGCGAGGCGGTTACTACAGCACTTGACTCTGTCTCGCCAACGGAATATGCACCGCGCGCGAGGGGTGAGCCAAGATGGGCGTTGCCTAGGCACCTAGGCCGCCTGTGCCGCTGCCATCGCTGCGGCTGCGCCGGCCGCCGTCAGCCACAACACAAACAGGCCCACCTCGACGCCCCCGGAGTGCCCGAGCAGCGCGCGGGCCCCCGCCAGTCAACATGAAGACCAGCCTCTGTAAATAGATACAGCACACAACACACTGTGGAACACCTCTGGCCCGGGGCTTGACCGTGCGTCAGGGCCGCCAAGGCGTTGCGCCGCGGCCCGCACCGAGGCGCGCGCCCTCTCGGTGGCCCACCATGATGTTGGCTGAGGCATGCCTCCCATCCCTCAGTGATTCACCACCATGCATGATGCCTCCCCTGTGGCTGCCATGTCCCAGGGGGAGTGCGTAAGCGCCGTGTCCCCCGACAGCGCCCGCCAGCCACCTGACGTCGGGAGCGCCAGCTTCTCTGCGCCGCTTGCGCCACCCGCTGCCCCACCCGCTGCCGCGCACGCACAGCTGCAGCGTCCGTCTAGGGGCACAGCGCCAGAGCAGCTGCAAACGCTGGGTAGCCTGGGTCTGGGCGCGGTAGCCTGGGCTCGTGCGCGCGGGGTGGGTGCGGTGCGTGCGGTGCGGCTGTGCAGCGAGACGTGTGCGCGTGCATGCCCGCGCGTGACTGCACACGGCGCGTGCGGCTGCGGTGCACGCACGCACTCCACACACACGCATTTCAGTGCTGCAGTTGCGACATGTGCGTCAGCGGCGCCCGTCCGCCATGCGCGTCACAGCCAGTGCTGGCTTGCATGGTGGCCTGCATGCGACGAGCTGCGCTGCCATGCGCTGCCATGCGCTGCCATGCGCTGATGATGGTGTCACGGCGTGTAACTCCCCCCCCCACACACCACCAGCCCCATGCATGCCACCTAGGCCTGCGTATGTGAGCCTTGCATGCGCGTGTGCCCGACGCGACGCCCCATGCAGACCAGCGATGTGCGCCGGCATCATCGGAGCAGAATCACATAGCGTGCCCTGCCCGTCAGCGCCGACTAGCATCTCATTCGCACCGCCCATCTGGTCTGGTCGTACTGCGTGCATGACGACGCAAGCTCCGCCCCCAAGATCTGATGACCCGCTGACAGCTGCGCTGCCGCCCATCTCACCCTGAAGCCTACTGACGCGTGGTGACGCCTACCAACGCCAGCAATATGTGATGCGTTTCAAGGCATTGTGTGACTTGAACCCCAGGGCAGGTGTGGCTGCAGGGTGTGCGCGTCCCTGCTGCCCCTGCTGAGCGCGCAGCGTGCCGAGCGTGGGCCCGAGGCCTCATCTGCCAACGCATCTGTGTGCACGCACGCTGCTGGCTGCATTTGCCCGCCCACACGCGGCCTGCTGCCAGCCAACCTGTGCCGTTGGAAGACGGCGCAGTTGTTGCGTGCGTGTGGCACCGATTTGCAGACCAGTGAGACGCCCAACTGTGTTTTTACAACTGTGTTCTGCTTCAATGCCTTCCTCAATGCTGGGCTGTACTGCGCGCACTAGTGTGCGTACGAAGTACCTAGGGCCACTCGTTACAACGCGCGCAAACAAGGCCAAGCCTGAAATGCCTTCCTCAATCCTGGGCCGTACTGCGCGCACTAGTGTACGTACGCAGTACCTAGGGCCACTCGTCACAATGCGCGCGCCAACAAGGCCAAGCTTGAAGAGCCATCTATGTATTCACGTGTCTCCTAGTATATTTGCGTGTCGCGCGGTCACATACATAAGTCAAAATCGCGGCGAGATCAATCAAGGTCAAGGTCTGCTGAGGCAAAACATATCAGATACGGGGGAGTCACGAGAAATTAGTGTGTATTTCGACATCAGATCAAGAGATTATCATATCAAGAGTACAATCGCTACTGGAATGCTCAGGGTGAGCAGCGACAGTACGGCGGCTGCGGCGTACTGTGAATCTGAGGTCGAATAGTGGCATCGCTCACTTGCCGGCTGAGGCAGTCAGCACTAGCAGTCGGTCAGTGCCTGGTTACAGGCCCGCCGGTGCCGCCGCCGCCGCGAGCACCGCCGCCGCCGCCGCCACGCCTGCCGTCGTCAGCGAGTACACGTGTGGGTCCCACCGGCCGCCCTTGCCGGTGCGCGAGAGCAGGTGCGTAACCTCCAGCATGTTGCGCATCGCGATGCTCACGTCCGCGGTGTCGCCCAGTGCGAGCCGCACGGGCGCCTCCAGCACCGGCCCCCTGTGCGCCATGAAGATGAGCACGCTCGAGACCATCCGCTGCTGCACGGGCGTCAGCGGCTTGGGGCGCGCGGGCTGCGCGGCGGGCTGCGCACCGGGCGATGCGGTGCGCGGTGTCGCGCGCGGTGCGGACGCGCGTGCGCGTGCGCGTGCCACAGCAGGCACGTACGTGCCGGAGCGCGGGCGCTTGTTTGCCGGCGCGCCCCCCTCGAGCTCGTCACCGCCGCTGCTGCCGGCAGCCGTGCGGCCGCGCTTGCGTGATGCGATGCGCTCGTCCGCGCTCGAGTCGATCGGCGAGGCACCGCCGCCGCTGCTGCTCGCGCTTCCGTCAGACGAGATGCTGAAGGCACCGCGGATGCCGTGGTCCATGCTCATTGGAGAGTTGGGGGAGCTGTCTGCGTTGAGGCAGAACAGAGCTTGCGCGGCGTGCAAGTCCTCGGCGTTGAACTTCGGCGGAAGGCACTCGAGGTTGAACGTCGGCAGTTCCTCGCCGGCAGGGTAGGTGTACTCGTCCGTCAGAAGCTCCTCGCCGTCGTGGTACTTGTGCTTGCGCGTCGGCAGCTCGTGCCTTTCGCGGATGCGCGTCGAGGCGCGCGACGGGGTAACAGAGGCGACGGCTGCCGGGGGCAATGCACGCGCCGGCCTTCTGGCGCGCGCAGTGGCGGCGGCGTTCGCGCGCGTCGGGGAGACGGAGGCGGCGGCCGCCAGCAGCTGCATGGTGGATGCGAGCGCCGTTGCGTTGGCGTGTGCGGGGACGACGGCGCCCTCGCTCGTCGCGTGCACGTTGAGCGACGTGTGCGCGTCGCAGTCCATGGGGGTGGCGGCGTGTGCGGCGGCGGTGAAGGGAAGGGGCCCAATGCCAGGGATGAGCGCGTAGCCGATGATGGCGGCGGCGCTTGGGATGGTGGACGGGTGAGCGAGCAACACGCCGCCAGCTGCGATGTCTGTTGCCGGCATGTGGACGGTGGCGAGGGTGGCGGGGTAGGCAGCGCCGCCTGGGGCGACGTACGCAACAGCGTTGTTCATGTACGCCATGGCACAAAACTGCAAGGGGGGGCACGGAGAGGGGGGGGGGCGTACATGCACGGTGCCAGTTTGCAGCAGTTGGGCGTGGTGTTTGGTGTGCTCTCTGCTGTGTGCGCACGGCTGCAAGGCGGAGCCAGGGCGAGGTAAGGCGGGGACATGGGGGGAGGGGGGGCATGGGGAGGCGGAGGCGGGGACTTGGGGGGGGCGTGCATGCGCGGCGACAGTTTACAGCAGTTGGGCGTGGTGCTTGAGGTGCTCTCTGCTGTGTGCGCACGGCTGCAAGGCGGAGCCAGGGTGAGGTAAGGCGGGGACATGGGGGGAGGCCTCCCCTAGGGGGGGCATTGGGAGGGGAGGGGGCGTGCATGCGTGGCGTCAGTTTGAAGCAGTTGGGCGTGGTGATTGGTGTGCTCTCTGCTGTGTGCGCACGGCTGCAAGGCGGAGCCAGGGTGGGGTAAGGCGGGGTCAGAGGGGGGATCTGGAGCAAATCGGGGCGTGAGCGACATTATAATGTCGTGGTGGGCGCTCGGGAGCACGCCAGCGCGTCAGGCGAGCTCGCTTAACCCAGGCATACCCCAAGGCATGGGCTGACGCGGGAGATAGGGCGGGGTGGCAGCAGCAGCGAGCGGGGATCCAGTCTGCCGGTGAATACATGTTGCATGGCGAGCAAAACGCGATTCCCGGCGCCTCCCAGCTGCACGCACCTCCCCCAGACGCACAGCAGGCTGCCAACTGGTGTTGCCGAGGTAATCCGACGCCGGAAGGGGTCGCTCGCGGTTTGGGTTTGCCACCAAAGTGCTCAAGTGCCCGTAAGGCGTGTGTATGTCACAGCTCTGTCGTCTTGACGTCTTTGCACGATTGCGAAGGGCTTGGGGGCGCGGGGAAGGGTCGCGCTTGAGCAGAGTGGCCAGAGTGGCGACTTTGGGTGAATATGTGTGTCGGGTTGGTGGGCGTATATTGATGGATCGAAGGATTTGATGGGATCGAAGAATTGATGTCGGTGCCGTGTCAAAACTAGCTCTCTCATCAGGCCCTGTCTGCGGTTCTAGGCCGTCGCGTGGGGTCACACGGCCAGCGATGCGTAACTTCGAGCCCAGGTTTTTGTGCAACAAACGACCCCATGTCTGGCCAGACAACGGATGCACTGTTTGTGAGACACCCACGCTCCGCAACACTAGTGGGTCTCCACGCCCTATTCCCATTACACCTAGGTATCACTTGAGCACCCGTCGAGCTAGTAGGGAGCAGGGGGGGGGCCGAGATGAAGTCACCGCAACACCCCACACTATCACCGCTCACTCGCACCACTTATACATCTCCGTATAAAAGCCCTAAGCGACGTGTTGTGCTCTGACCCGGCTGTGTCCTTCGCAGCGCTCGTTCTTGAGGCGCTCTGTCACTGGATCCGCAGCACGCTACCACTTGCACGCACTGCTAGGTGAGCCCCTCTACCTGCAGCGCCCGGACTACCGTGGGAAAACGTGGTGGCTGCAGCCACCGTGGGGCAGCGCGTGGGGCAGCGCGTGGGGCAGCGCGTGGGGGCATGGCGCATGCGTGTGCATGCGACATGCGCGAGCGCGGTGGCGGTAGGCGGATTTTTCGCTTCCCCGCTCGCCCCTGCTGGTGCACGCCCTTTGCGGAATTCTGTGTCTGGGGGGAGTGCGACAGCGTCTCGCTTGCTCGCGGGCATCAGCCCACCACCGTTTTACAAACAGCTTTGACACAACAATTTTCACCATTTCTCTGACAGCCACCCTCCCTTCCCTTGCTGTAGATGTCACACCTCTTCTCAACAATGGCCTTCATCCAAAGCCTACAATTGGCGAGCCCTTCGCGTCGCACAGCTCTCAAGGCGGTGCGCGCGCTGTATGCACCAACGGACGTCCTTGGCGCGCTGCGGCCATCACCTTCGCCCGCGCTCCCCATAGCCAAGTTTCCCGTGCGAGCGAGCACGTCAAGGGGAGCTACGGATTTGCCGCAGAAGCCTTCCTCAGGACCAACATCAGCCGTACCGCCATCATGATGCCCTTCGTGTGGAAAGGGCTGGGCGCCTGTCCCGGTCCTTCGTCCAACTTGAAGGCGGCCGCGGCCATCACCCCCAAAACCACCATGGCCACCCCGAACACCACCACCACCACCACCACCACCACCATGGAGCCGCCACTTGGCTCCTCTGAACCGACCGACATCTCCTGCCCGCCTGGCGAATCCTCAAGCCCACCCCACTGTGTTCCCACAGTCGCACGCTATGGGCCACGCGACGCCCGGTAGCGTGCGGAGTAGGCGGCCTTCTATGCGATGGAGAAGTCCCGCATCTGTACGACTCCCACTTCAGACAAGCTTCAACACATCCGCCCTCGCATTACCACCTTCGGCTTCAACATCACCACCACCGCCGTCGACACCGCCAAGCCTTCAAGGACGTCGCGCGCGCATCTGCCGAGTGAACCTTCACATTCAACGTCAACTCCTCCGTCAGCATTTCTGGTGGCAGCTCGCCCAAGAGAGCAGCTTTGCGCGTGGCTGCGCATCTCGACACATTCCCAATTTGCCAATCCAATTGTATTTGAAGCGGTCGTTGACCGCGTACACTCTTTGAAGCATTGACCGACGCATCCACGCACACGAAGCCACGCGGCGATCAACCCACTTTCTACATAGATTAGCTACTACCGCATGCGCACTGTGATCGAAAGAGGCACATGTAAAGATTTGATTCATCTGTTGACGCACAAACCACAGCGGCCCAGAGCAGCAATCAGGATGAC
Organism: Chlamydomonas sp. UWO 241; assembly: GCA_016618255.1. Classification (NCBI taxonomy): domain Eukaryota; kingdom Viridiplantae; phylum Chlorophyta; class Chlorophyceae; order Chlamydomonadales; family Chlamydomonadaceae; genus Chlamydomonas; species Chlamydomonas priscui. The sequence goes on from VFSX01000001.1 coordinate 1,287,360, forward strand.
GGGAACAACGCGGCCAGCCCGTCCTTGCTCCTCGGCTCGGGTGATGGCGAGTCAGCCAGCGCCGCTTCAGCTGCGTCCAAGTGGCCGTAGATGGACGTGCGAACGGGCGTGGTCATGCGCGCGCGTGCACCCGCCTTGGAGTAGAACGCACCCAGCTCGGTGACAGCGGCTGCGGACAGTGGTGCGTGAGTGTGTGTGTGTGTGTGTGTGTGTGCTGCCGCGTGGGTTACGTACGTGTCTCCTTTCTCAGTGCCATGCGCCCGCTCCCGCGCCAGCCTTGTGGGTAGAGTGTGCCAAGCCTATTCACAGCGGCTGCGCACCGAGGGGTGGGTAAGAGTTTAGTGGGCTCGGGTTTGGGGTTTAGGGTTTGGGGTGAAGGGTTTAGGGCTTGGGATTTGGGGTAAAGGGTTTCATGTTTGGGGTTGGGAGTTGGGGGGTTAGGGTTTGGGGTTTGGGGGTTAGAGCTGGGGGTTGGGATTTAGGGTGAAGGCGTGAGAGTTGGGGTTTAGGGCTTGGGATTTGGGGTTAAGGGATCGGGGTTTGGGGTTGGGGGTTTAGGGCTTGGGTTTGGGTGAGTGGGTGAGGGCGCCAGCCATTGGTTGGGACTCAAAAGCCCAACTCAGCCGGTTTCACAGGTTTTGCACGTACGCGCCCGGAGGACCTCGGGGCGTGAGGTAAGGCCTAGACTACACGTCTAGGGGGGCTCTTCTTAGGGAGCCCACAAGGCCACGCAGCGCGCCAGCCTACCAACTCAGCGTCCGAGGCTGCACACAGTGGGGGTCAGTGGCTACGCTAAGGATCTTGGAAAAACGATGGCTCACCATTGCTAAACCTCAAACCGCTGGAGGCCTTTTTGTTTTACGAAAGATGTGCGAAAATATAGATTTCCACACTTCTCGGGTCGGAAATCTCGCAATCTCAACCCGCAGCGCCAACCCAAACCGGCCAATCTCATCCCGGTGCAGGTTTGCGGGTTGGCTTACATGAATACCGGTGGGGGTGTGGACTGCGGAATGTTAACTGTAAACTGTGAATTGCCAACTGCCAACTGTAAACTGTAAACCGCCGTACACACGTGTGGTGGTGGTGGTGGGGGGGGGGGCGTGTGGGCGCTGCGCAAGTCAAGGGTGTGCCGCTGTGCCATGCGCCCGCGCCAGCCTTGGGGATAGAGTGCGCCCAGACCTGTGAGCGCCGAGGGGCGGGTAAGGGTCTGGGGCTCGGGTTTGGGGTTTGGGGTTAAGGGTTTCAAGTTTGGGATTTGGGGTTGAGGGTTCAGGGTTTGGGGTTCAGGGTTTAGGACTGGGGGTTTGGGGTTTGGGGCCCAAACCCCAAACCCCAAACTTTGGGGCTTGGGGCTTGGGGCTTGGTTGAGGGCGCCAGCCATGGGGTAGGAGTCAGTGGCCCAACACAGTGTCAGAGGGTGTAGACAGTGGGTGTAGTTCACGGCAGCCGAGATGGCAGTTTTCAGCTTCCTAACGTCCCAGAGTTCACAACAGCCCCGACCCAAGACCGCGCTTCACGTCCCTGTTCCCGGCAAAAAAAACGCACATGGGCTCTGCATGGGCAGCTCGTTCTGACATGCTTCTTGTTCCCCGGGAGCGTCCCCCTCGCGAGGTTGATCACCGCTGCCAGGCGACAGGTACGGGCACGGGGGCGAGTGAGCGGCAGCGCGGTGCGAGTCCCACACTTTTCTCTTCTCGCTCGGGAGTTCACGACGCCCCCAGCGTCAGACCCCTCTTCACGGCACAGTTCACGGCAGCCTGCCGTGAACCGTGACGTGAAGTACATTGAGCAGTACGGTAGTGCGGGTCAGGCGCTCTTCGACACCCAACAAACGTCGTCAGCACTGTTTTTTTAACCCTAAACACATCCAGGCTCAACCGCACCGCAGTGAGCCTGACCGGCCCCCGTCCTAAACCAGACCCACGCCTGCGCTGCACGGCAACAGTGCGCCGACTCCGCAGCTCCTCGCCAGCTTCCGGCCAGCTACCGGTCAGCTACCAGCCAGCTACCGGCCAGCTACCGGCCAGCTTCTGCAATGCCATACCTGTGATGGCCACATGGCTCGGGATGAGAGTTGACGCGCCTGTCGACTACTGGCTAGCTACCGGCCATCTACCAGTCAGCTACCGGCCAGCTGCCAGCCAGATACCAGCCAGCTACCGGCCAGCTACCGGCCAGCTTCTGCAATGCCATACCTGTGATGGCCACATGGCTCGAGATGAGAGTTGTCGCGCTTGTCGACTACTGGCTAGGTACCGGCCAGCTACCAGTCAGCTACCGGCCAGCTGCCAGCCAGCTACCAGCCATATTCTGCAATGTCACACCTGTGATGGCCACGTGGCTTGGGTGGGAGTTCACGCGCTCGTCGTCGCGCCATCGCGACACAAACGTCTTGATCGCTTCCTTGGCGGGGTCTGCCTTCCGCCGCACCTATGATGTGGCGCATGTGCAGGGATTGGGAGAGTGAGAGAGTGAGTGAGTGAGTGAGTGAGTGAGTGAGTGAGTGAGTGAGTGAGTGAGTGAGTGAGTGAGAGTGAGTGAGAGTGCGTGAGTGAGTGAGTGCGTGAGTGAGTGAGTGAGTGAAAGACTGAGTGAGAGTGAGAGATTGAAAGTGAGAGTGAGAGTGAGAGTGAGATTGAGAGAGCGAGAGAGTGAGAGTGAAAAAGTAAGAGAGTGAGGGAGTGAGAGAGTGACAAGTGAAGCGAGTGAAGAAGTGTGGGAGTGAGAGCAGCACCATTGCGGCACAAACGTCTTTGATTCCTTGGCGGGGTCGGCCTTCCGCCGCACCTATGTGGCGCGCGCAGGGAGTGAGAAAGTGAGAGAGAGAGAGGAAGGTAGTGAGATGTGAAAAGAGAGAGAGAGAGAGAGATGGAGAGAGAGAGTGAGAAGTGAAAGAGACAGAGGCAGTGAGAGCGGCGCCATAGCGACATAAACGTCTTTGATCGCTTCCTTGCCGGGTTCAGCCTTCCGCCGCACCTGTGATGTAGGAGAGTAAGAGAGTGAGAGAGGGAAGGGTGAGAAGGGAAATAGAGTGAGAAAGTGAGGGAGTGAGAGCAGCGCCATCACGGCACAGACGTCTTTGATCGCTTCCTTGGCGGGGCCGGCCTTCCGCCGCACCTGCGGCGCGCGTGCAGGGAATGGGAGTGAGAGAATGAGGGAGTGAGAGAGTGAGTGCGCGTGCTGGGGTGCTGCACGTGTCCTGCGCCTGTGACCGCACAGCGTGCGAGACACTCACGCACAGTCCCTCGCCCCCGCTGCACACCCACCGCTGCCTCTGACGCCTCGAACGCCTCGGCATCCAGGGAGTCGCGCAGCGACACGATGATGGCCTCCACCACTGAAGTGTAGGCTGCACGCGGGGGCACGACACAGCAGGTGGCGCAGCAGGTGGCGCAATGAGTCTCTCGTGCATGAGCAGGTTCATAGTGGTGCCGGGTGCGCACACATGCCTTTGAACAGCAGTGTGCTGTCACAGCACGTGGGCTCAGGTGGCCGGCACACGCACACGTGCACAACGTCAGTGGCGCCTGCCTACATGTGGGGGATAGGCAGTACCAGGGCGCACGAGCGCAGGGATACAGGCACATCGGTGGATACACACGTGGAAGCACACGTGCGTGTGCATGCTGTGGTCACGTGGCTGCATGGCGTCGCCCATGCGCGCATGCGCGCCCATGCAGGGCTCGCGGATGCTACCCATGCTAGAGCAGATTTGCAGGCGTGCGCTCACCCTTGGGCAGCTGCTCTCCGGCCAGCGCACCGCCACTGCAGAGCAGCCCCGCAGCAGTCAGTGAGGCCGTCAGCAACAGGGTGCGTCGATCTGATGTGGCGCGCTGAACGACGTCGCCAGTCTCTCCCTGCAAGCGCCCCCCAGAACGGCAAGGCAGCTCCATCGGCGTCTGAAGCGCTCCATCGCGCTGCCCGGAGGTCACTCGACGTCCTGCTGACGCTCGCGGTGGTGCAGTACCTCGCCCACGCACCCCACTGCACCGCCCAGCATGCACCGGGCCACCGATGCGCGTTTGCATCGCGATGTGATAGGTGAAACGCGCAATCTCACGCGTTTCCGTGAGATTGAGTATAAGTGTGAACTTGGAGACACCCGTCGCGCAGCGCACTGCCTCCTTTTGTACCCTATCCCTGCATTTTGTTACCAGACCATCAGGCCATGCAGACTCTACCAACTGCCATGCAGCCATCTGTCTCTGTCTGACAAAATATGCAGTTCCTAGAGGACCTGCTAGCTGGAGGCTCGAGGCCACATGAGCCAGAGTGCGTGTGGCAGGACAGGGAGATCAGGTTCGACGTGGGACACAAGTTGCTAGAGACAACCACCAGCGAATTTGACATCGAGACGCTGGTGCGGCGGTGGCAGAGAGCCCCACGTCCCACTGCTGCAGTAGCAGCAGCAGCATCGTTAACTGCAAGAACGCTGCGTCGCGTTGCGCAGGACGACGTGGAGGACACCAAGGGCAACAATGGGGAGAATGGCGAGCTGCGCATTCGCAACCTGCGTCTCGTGTGGGTGTCCAAAAAGTCCAAGCGCACCAACATCACCATAGGGCTCAACTGCGTCACTGCGGTCAACATCAAGGAGGCCAACTCGAGGCTAAAAGGCGAGCACTCGTGCAACAGGCCCCATGCGACCTGCATGGCATGCACACAAGCATGCATGGGGGCACATGTGTGTGTGCGTGTTTGTGTGTGTGTGTGTGTGTGTGTATGTGTTTCTATGTGTGCGTGCGCGTGTGTGTGCGTGTGTGTGTGTGTCCGTGTGTGGTAGTCCACAGGCAGCAAGAGGCCACGCACACACACACGCACGCGCAACAACACGCGCACAAACACACACACACACACACACACACACACACACACAAGCGCGAAACACCACAGGCCGCACGCAGAGCCTCTTTGTGCTCACCAAGTTCCAGAACCAGCGCTTTGAGTTCATCTTCACGACGCTGTCCAAGACGACGGCGAGCCTGTTCTCGACCGTCATGGCTGTGTTCAAGGTGGGGCAGCTTGTCAGACACACCAACACACGTACACACGCATAACATACTGACGCACACACGTACACACACACACGCACAAGCACACACAAAAAATACGCGTACACACACACACACACACGCACACACTCGCTCGCACGCACACACATGCACGTGCGCACACACGTGCGCACACACACACACACACACACGCACTCACACACATGCCCCTCCCCCCCCCCCCCCCCCCCCCCCACACACACACATAGTCGTACGATGCGACACGTCTGTACCGGGAACTCAAGCTGCGAGGTGCGGCAGCAGAGGGGCCGGGATTTGCCTTGGACAGTGATCCTCCTGCAAGCCATATACCGCTCAGGGCCGGATTCTCCATTTCCCAGAAAACCACCCCACACTTGGTGGGAGGGGGGGCGGAGGGGTGCGTCGGAAAGCTCTCGCCGAGAGCAGCACAACGGCATGCGTTGCGTGCACACCCGCTGTGTATTATGCCTGGTATGAGCGGTCAATGAGCGGTCAAAATTGCTGGAGCTGGGAAATAAATCTGTAATAAATTCCTTCCCGGGGAACACTGGCCTTGGGGTCCCTTCACGGCTCCTCACATCCAGGCACAGCTAAAATGTTGAGTCAAGTGCAGTGGTCCCTGGGAAGGATTTTAGTTATTAGTTCTTTGCCGGCTCCAGCAACTTTGACCGCTCATACCAGGCACAATACACAGCGGGTATTCATGCAGCACATGCGATTGTGCTGCTCTCGGCGAGAGCTTTCCAACGCATCCCTCCATGCCCTCACCCACTAAGTGAGGGGTGGGTTTCTGGGAAATATAGGAAATCCGGCTCGGAGCGGTATACGGCTCGCAGGGGAATCACTTGTCAAGTGGCGATAACACAAAAGATCGAAAAATAATTCACTGCAGTCAGGCGGCGGGCGTTCCGGGAGGGGGCCCTATGCGCTCTCTGGATTAAGCAGCAACAAAACTCCTGGCACGCGAGCACGCCCACGCGTGCCCACGCCTGCCCACGCGTGCCCACACGCCTAAGCACGCCCAAGCACGCCCCCGCGCACGCCCACGCACTCCCATGCAAGCGGACACACGCCCGCACGCCCACGCGCGCCAGCACGCCCCGGACCACCCAACACGCCCCCACTACCTCCCACAAGCACCCCAGGCTCGCTCATCCACGACTGAGAGCTGAAGCTGCTGCTGCCGCAGGAGCTGTCATACAGGCGCGCCAACGTCGAATGAAACTTGAGCAGCGCAGGAGCCCCCAACCAGCCGGCACACCCCCACAACCTCCCACAAGCAGCACCACCACCACGCCAGGCTGGCTCACCAGGTACGGCCAGCTGAAGTTGCTGCTGCGCCAACGGCGTGTGGAACTTGAGCAGCGCAGGAGCCCCCAACCACCCGGCACACCCCCACAACCTCCCACAAGCAGCAGCACCACCACCCCAGGCTCGCTCACCAAGTACAGCCAGCTGAAGCTGCTGCTGCGCCAAAGGCGTGTGGAACTTGAGCAGCGCGCTTGCTCCCCCAACCATCGGACACGCCCCTAAAACCTCCACCATCCCGGGCTCGCTCACCAACTACGGCCAGCTGAAGCTGCTGCTGCGCCAACGGCGCGTGGGACTTGAGCAGCAGGCAGGAGCCCCCAACCACCCGCCACGCCCCTACAACCTCCCACCACCACCACCACCAACCCAGGCTCGCTCATCCAAGACGGCCAGCTGACGCTGCTTCCCCAGGAGCAGTCGCACAGCCGCGACAACAGCGTGTGGAACTTGAGCATCGAGCTGGCTCCCTCAACCATCCCACACGCACCCCACAACCTCCCACAAGCAGCACCACCGCCACCCCAGGCTCGCTCACCAACTACGGCCAGCTGAAGTTGCTGCTGCGCCAACGGTGTGCGGAACTTGAGCAGCGCAGGAGCCTCCAAGCACCCGGCACACTCCCACAACCTCCCACAAGCAGCAGCACCACCACCCCAGGCTCGCTCACCAGGTACGGCCAGCTGAAGCTGCTGCTGCGCCAACGGTGTGTGGAACTTGCGCAGCGCGCTTGCTCCCCCTACCACCCGGCACACCCCCACAACCTCCCACAAGCAGCACCCCCCCCCTCCCCAGGCTCGCTCACCAGGTACGGCCAGCTGAAGTTGCTGCTGCGCCAACGGCGTATGGAACTTGAGCAGCGCGCTTGCTCCCCCTACCACCCGGCACACCCCCACAACCTCCCACAAGCAGCACCCCCCCCCTCCCCAGGCTCGCTCACCAGGTACGGCCAGCTGAAGTTGCTGCTGCGCCAACGGCGTATGGAACTTGAGCAGCGCGCTTGCTCCCCCTACCACCCGGCACACCCCCACAACCTCCCACAAGCAGCACCACCCCCTCCCCAGGCTCGCTCACCAGGTACGGCCAGCTGAAGTTGCTGCTGCGCCAACGGCGTATGGAACTTGAGCAGCGCGCTTGCTCCCCCTACCACCCGGCACACCCCCACAACCTCCCACAAGCAGCACCACCCCCTCCCCAGGCTCGCTCACCAGGTGCGGCCAGCTGAAGCTGCTGCTGCGCCAACGGCGTATGGAACTTGAGCAGCGCGCTTGCTCCCCCAACCATCTGAAACGCCCCTACAAACTCCCACAACCACCCCCACCCCAGGCTCGCTCACCAACTACAGCCAGCTGAAGCTGCTGCCGCGCCAACGGCGTGTGGGACTTGAGCAGCAGGCAGGAGCCCCCAACCACCCGACACGCCCATACAACCTCCCACCACCACCACCACCAACCCAGGCTCGCTCATCCAAGACGGCCAGCTGGCGCTGCTTCCCCAGGAGCAGTAGCACAGCCGCGCCAACGGCGTGTGGAACTTGAACATCGAGCTTGCTCCCCCAACCATCCGACACGCACCCCACAACCTCCCACAACCACCACCACCACCACGCCAGGCTCGCTCATCCAGGGCGGCGAGCTGCGCCAGCTGTGGTACAGCCGAGGGAGAGGCGTGTGGAGCTTGAGCAGCACTCGCCACGCCCCTACAACCTCCCACCACCACCACCACCACCACCACCACCACGCCAGGCTCGCTCATCCAGGACGGGGAGCTGAAGCTGCTGCCCCAGGAGCAGTCGTACGGCCGCGCCAACGGCGTATGGAACTTGAGCAGCGCGCAGGGGCCCCAAACCACCACCCAACACGCCCCCACCAACTCCCACCACCACTACCATGCCAGGCTCGCTCATCCAGGATGGCGAGCTGAAGCTGCTGCCCCAGGAGCAGTCGTACAGCCGTGTGAACGGCGTGTGGAATCTGAGCAGCGAGCAGGGCAACCTCGGGACATTCTTTATCTCAAACGTGCGCACAAATACTCTCGCTTTGTCTCTCTTCGTTTCTTTCTTGCTGTGTGTCTCTTTCTCTCTCGCTTTTTCTCTCTCCCCCCCACTCGCTCCTCCCTCTTTTCCCCTCTCTCCCTCTCTCCCTCTCCCTCTCTCTTCTCTATGTGTTTTCATTGCCGTCTCTTTCTCTCCTCTCTCGCTGTTTCTCTCTCGGTCTCTCTGTATCTCTCTCTATCTTTCTATTTTCTCTACTTGTCTTCTCTCTCTCCCTGTCTACAGCCACCACACTGACATCTCTCTCTCCCTCTGTCACGCGTGACCACACTCGCATGCATGGCAAGCACACACAAACACACACACACACACACACACACACACATGCACACACACACGCACACACACACACGCACACACACGGGCACGCACACACACACACACACAGGCGCACACTCACACTCACACGCACACACGCACACACGCAGGTGCGCGTTGTCTGGTACGCCTCCCTCGCCGAGTCCTTCAACGTGAGCCTGCCATACCATCAGATGAAGGTGCGTGAAGGTGCTGCTGCTGCTGCTGGTAATTTATGATACTCCTTCTGCCCTGCCTATGGCTCTGGCTCTGCTGCTACTTTCTGCTGATGCTACTGCTGCTGCTGCTGCTGCTGCTGGTAAAACTACTTCCAACTGCTGCTGATGCCGCTGCCCCACACGCAGAGCTTGCTCATCGGCGGCTCGAAGTTTGGCCCTCTACTACAGTGGTCCCTGGGAAGGATTCTAGTAATTAGGTTTTTGCCGGCTCCAGCAACTTTGACCGCTCATACCAAGCACGCTGCTCTTACTTAACAAACTGCTGATGCTGATGCTGATGCTGCTGCTGGTAAAACTGCCACCACTGCCACCAACTGTTGCTGCCCCACACGCAGAGCGTCCGCATCGGCGAGTCGAAGTTTGGGCTTCCACTAACTGCTGCTGCTGCTGGTAACTGCATCCAACTGCTGCTGATGCCGCCGCCCCACGCGCAGAGCAGGGTTGCACCATTCGACATTCGATCCATAAGACATTCGACATTTGACATACGACATTCGAGTTTTTTCAAGAGGTCATTCGATCTTCGACATTCAGACGTTTGTTTTCCCAACGTTTGCCTCGATTTCCTCATCGCAAACCTTTATGGATTTCGCTTCTGAAAGAAGTTTTGGAATCCTGGTGTCACGCTGATGCTTCTAGCTTTCGGAATCGTTCGAAACAAAGCTTTGCTTCGAAGTTCAAAAAGTGTGGAAAAGTGTGAATGTCGTCGAATGGTGTTTGTAGGAGGATGGTGCTCCTATGCGTGTATTCGACATTCGACATTCGTATTCGATCATTCGACAGTCGATGCTCATCGAATGTCGAACGTTGCAACCCTGGCGCAGAGCGTGCGCATCGGCGAGGCAAAGTTTGGCCTTCTTGGAAGTGCTGCTGCTGTTGCTGCTGCTACTACTACGAACTGCTGCTGCTGCTGCTGGTAACTGCCACCAACTGCCACCAACTGCCGCTGCCCCACGCACAGGGCGTGCGCATCCGCGAGTCCAAGTTTGGCCTTCTACTAACTGCTGCTGCTGCTGCTTCCAACTTCTGCTGCTGCTGCTGCTACCAACTGCTTCTGATTATGATGCTTCTTACTACTGCTGCTGCTGCTGCTGCTGCTGCTGCTGCTGTTGCCTACTTCTGCTGCTGCTGCTGCTACCAACTGCTTCTGATTATGATGCTTCTTACTACTGCTGCTGCTGCTGCTGCTGCTGCTGCTGCTGGTAACTGCCACCAACTGCCGCTGCCCCACGCATAGAGCGTGCGCATCCGCGAGTCAAAGTTTGGCCTCCTACTAACTGCTGCTGCTGGTACTGCTGCTGCTGCTGCTGCTGCTGCTGCTGCTGCTGCTGCTGCTTCCTACTTCTGCTGCTGCTGCTTCCAACTGCTTTTGATTATGATGCTTCTTACTACTACTGCTGCTGCTGCTGCTGCTGCTGCTGCTGCTGGTAACTGCCACCAACTGCCATAACTGCCACCAACTGCTGCTGCCCCACTCGCAGAGCGTGCGCATCCGCGAGTCCGAGTTTGGGCCTTCTACGAAGTGCTGCTGCTGCTGCCTTTTTCTGCTGCTGCTGCTGCTGCTGCTTACTGCCGCTGCTGCTGGCAACTGCCCCAAACTGCCACCAACTGCTGCTGCCCCACGCGCAGAGCGTGCGCATCCGCGAGTCAAAGTTTGGCCAGGCGCTGGTGCTGGAGACGACCGCGCAGAGCGGATCATACGTGCTCGGCTTCAAGGTACGAGCAGGGGATTGGGGTGAACCAAGCACCCGAGACTAGCTAGCTAGCTGCTTGGTTGGCTCCAGCTGGCTTCGAGGCTTCAAAGGTGTGGATTCGGGTGATGATGATGATGGATTTTACAGTCGTGTGTGACAAGCCTACCGGCTAGCGTATTCGACCTTGCTCGGCATTTAACGCCCGAGCGCTACAGACGGGTGGCTGGCTACTGGTGTTGGGGGGCTAGGGGTGTGAATTGGGGTGTGATTGCACACTCTACATGGATTGGGGTGATTGTGGATGATGATGAGTTTTACAATCCACTACCGGCGGTCACACGTTCGGTTCCAAAGCACCAGCGGGACTAAAGAGAGCAGGCACGAGGCCCACCAAAAAGGTCAAGCCACAAAAGTAGCCCACGGTCGCGCCAACCACGTAGTGGCGGGCACCAAGCAAGCAGCAAAACAGCGCAGGCTCCATACCCAACCCCTCCTGTGGTCGGAGGGCGGTGTAATGATCTTGTGAACGCGATCCCCGGTAGGCTGGCGCGCTGCGTGGCCTTGCGGGCTCTCCAAGTAGAGCCCCCCTAGACGTTTAGTCTAGGCCTTAAATCACGCCCCGGGGTCCTCCGGGTGCGTACGTGTGAAACCTGTAAAACCTGTGAACGCGATGGCCCATCCCGGGTATCAGCGGGCCTTGCGTGCTTGGCTGCAGGGTTGGCTTGTTCTCAATGCTGATGGTGGATTTTGCAGCCATTGTTTGAGGAGACCCGCAACTGCCACCAACTGCCACCGACTGCCACCAACCGCCGCTCCAACAATTCAACTCCAAGGAGATGTCGGCAACTGCCGCCAACTGCCACCAACTGCCGCCAACTTCTACCAACTGCCACTAACCGCCGCTTGCAGGTCGACCCCAAGGAGACGCTCGACTACGTGTTCAAGGAGATCAGCAGCCTATGGGAGGTGTGTTTGTGTGCGTGTGCGTGTGCGTGTGCGTGTGCGTGTGCGTGTGCGTGTGCGTGTGCGTGTGCGTGTGCGTGTGCGTGTGCGTGTGCGTGTGCGTGTGCGTGTGCGTGTGTGTGTTTGTGTGCGTGTGTGTGTGTGTGTGTGTGCGTGCGTGCGTGTGAGTGCGTGCGTGCGTGTGTGTTCACCAGAAGACCTGCGGGTGGAGGGCTCAGTTAGGGTTTGTGGTACAGAGTTTTGTTACAACCAAAGAGAGGGTTTGAAGTTTGAAACCACACACACGCACGCACACACACACACACACACACACAGCCTCTTGGGCACACACACGCACACACGTACACGCACACCACTGCACGCACACACACACACACACACACACACACACACCCTGTTGGGCACACACACGCACACACGTACACGCACACCACTGCACATGCAGGTCTTCCCGTGCAAGCCGCTCTTCGGTGTGGAGGTGCAGACGTGCATACAAACACACAAAAACACACGTACACACACACGCCTCGCACACACACACACACACACACACACACACACTGCGCATGCAGGTCTTCTCGCGCAAGCGGCTCTTCGGCGTCGAGGTGCACCTAGACGCAGACGCGCAGGCGCACACACACACACACCACACACACCCCTGTGCCCACACACACACGCACACACACACACCACTGCACATGCAGGTCTTCTCGCGCAAGCCGCTCTTCGTTGTCAAGGTTCACCTAGACGCAGTCGTGCACACACGCACACACACACACACACAATGCTGTGCACACACGCAGACACACACACACACAAACACACACACACCCTGTCGGGCACAAACACACGCACACACGCACGCCACTGCACACGCAGGTCTTCTCGCGCAAGCCGCTCTTTGGCGTGGAGTTTCACCTATACGCAGACGAGCAGGCGCGCACACACACACACACCACACACTCTTGTGCCCACACACACACGCACACACGCACACACGCACACCATTGCACACGCAGGTCTTCTCGCGCAAGCCGCTCTTCGGCGTCGAGGTGCACCTAGACGCAGACGCGCAGGCGCGCACACACACGCACAAACACACACACACACACAATGCTGTGCACACACGCAGACACACACACACACACACACACACACCGTCGGGCACACGCACACGCACACACGCACACCACTGCACACGCAGGTCTTCCCGTGCAAGCCGCTCTTCGGTGTGGAGGTTCACCTAGATGCAGACATGCACACACACACACACACACACACACACACACACTGCGCATGCAGGTCTTCTCGCGCAAGCGGCTATTCGACGTCGAAGTGTACCTAGACGCAGACGTGCAGGCGCACACACACACACACACCACACACACTCCTATGTCCACACACACGCACACACTCACACGCACACCACTGCACACGCAGGTCTTCTCGCGCAAGCCGCTATTCGGCGTCGAGGTGCACCTAGACGCAGACGCACGGGCGCGGCAGCTGGACACACACCACGCACACTCCCGTGCACACACACACGCACACCCTCTGGGGCACACACACGCACGCACGCACACCACTGCACATGTAGGTCTTCTCGTGCAAGCCGCTCTTCGGCGTCGAGGTTCACCTAGACGCAGTCGTGCACACACGTACGCACACACACACACACACACACTCCTGTGCACATGTAGGTCTTCTCGTGCAAGCCGCTCTTCGGCGTCGAGGTTCACCTAGACGCAGTCGTGCACACACGTACACACACACACACACACACACACACACACACTCTCAGGCACACGCACACGCACACCACTGCACACGCAGGTCTTCTCGCGCAAGCCGCTCTTCGGCGTCGAGGTGCACCTAGACGCAGACGCGCGGGCGCGGCAACTAGACACACTCAGGATTTCGGAGCAGGAGGATGATGTTCAGATTCTGGACGCGACCGACAGGGGGGACGTGCTGGCGACGTACTACGCTGACGCGACAAAAGTGGGTTGGATCCATTTGGACCTGGAGTCTTGTTTTCTCTCTCTCTCTCTCTGGGGCCTCTTTTCTCTCGTCTCTCCGACGCCTCTCTTGCTCTCTTTCTCTGTCTCTCTCTCTCTCTTTATCTCTCTTTCTGTCTCTCTCTCTACCTCTCTCTCTCTCTCACTCTCTCTCACTCTCTCTCCCTCTGTCTCTCCGCACGTATAAGAATCTCTGGCTGACGCGCCCGCTGTCACGCCCCCTTGGTGTTGCGCAACAGCTAGCCAGGGAAGACCGCCATCATAGACACTGCACCGCCACATCTAAGCATCATTGGCTGCCCCGCCCCACAGTGATTTCGTTTTCGGCTCTACACAGCCATTTAGCTGTATTCCGGCTGCTCTTTGACCTTGAACACAGCTCAACCCTTTCAGTGGATTGTTTGTCTGGCGAGCCCGCCAGACAGAGCTCATCTAGAGCTTTCAAATGACATGTACATGCAGACAAATGGTCAACGGGAGGTCGATAGTCACCGTGGCCACAGCAAAGTCCGGCTGTGGAACAATTACTTAAATTTCCTGAAAATACAATCACTGCGCCCCCCTGGTGTTGCGCAACAGGCGGAGGACCGCGACCACGTGTACAACGCGGAGCTAGGCCTGGCGGTGGAGCAGCTCAAGGAGGGCGTCACGGTGGAGCAGCTGTGGAGCGTGCTGTGATGCAGCAGCTGTGGAGCAGCCGTGTAGCAGCTGCTCAGCAGCTGTTGAGCAGAGATGCCGTCTGACCGCGACCACACGTGTGTACGCAGCGCTGAGCTGCCATGTTGGGCCGGTTGGAGCTCAAGGAGGGCGTGACGGTGGAGCAACTGTGGAGCAGCGATGTGCACTGGCCGCGACCACGTGTGTGCAGTGCTGAGCTGCCACGCTGGGCCGGTTGGAGCTCAAGGAGGGCGTCACGGTGGAGCTGTCATGATCCAGCAGATCTGGATCCAGCAGATCTGGAACCAGCAGATTTGGATCCAGTAGAGGTCAGATGGAGAAGCTGTTTGCAGCGTGCATGCACTGGCCGCAACCACGTGTGTGCAGCGCTGAGCTGCCACGCTGGGCCTGGCGGTGGAGCAGCTCAAGGAGGGTGTTACGGTGGAATCAGCTGTGGAGCGTGCTGTGATGGAGCAGCTGTGGAGCAGCGATGTGCTCTGACCGCGACTACTTGTGCATATTTGAGCTGCCACGCTGGGCCTGGCGGTGGTGCAGCTCAAGGAGGGCGTTACGGTGGAGCAGCTGTGGAGCATCCGCGTAGCAGCTGTGGAGCAGCGATGTGCTCTGACTGCGAACACGTGTGTGCAGCGCTGAGCTACCACGCTGTGCCTGCGCGGTTGAGCTCAAGGAGGGCGTTACGGTGGAGTAGCTGTGCAGCTGTGATGGCCAAGCAGATCTGGGTCCAGCAGATCCAGCAGAGCTGTGTGCTTGCACTGCCACCACGTGTGTGCAACGCTGAGCCGCCATGCTGGGCCGGTTAGAGGTCAAGGGGGGCGCTGGCTTTACAGGTTTTACACGTGCGGCCCGGAGGACCCCGGGGCGTGATTGAAGGCCTAGACTACACGTCTCTGGGAGAGCCCGCAAGGCCACGCAGCGCGCCAGCCTGTCAGGGAGTCAAAAGAAGAAGGTTGCCAGGAGAGAGCTGTTGAGCATGCTGCGATGGGTGCTGCCTCGAGTGTGCGCTGGCGATCGAGCAGCTGCGGAGCTTACTGTGATGAAGCAGTCGTAGAGGGTGCTCCGAGCTGCGAGCCGCTGCGAAGCAAGCTCAAAGTACATCAGCCGGATGTCCTCTCGGACTGGGCCCCTTGAAATTCTTGCGAAGGCCTCACTGTTGAACCTTTGCGCCTGCTCTGCTCAGTGGTGCGAAGTGCTGATGCAGACAGTGCCACAACACACACGCCGCGCCAGCGGGTATTCAACAAGCGGCAGCAGCGTTACAAACCAGCGCCCTTTCAACTGCTCACCGACGGCAAGCAAACTCCCACCCGACTCCAACCCACAATGGCCAACGATGGTTTTACACGGTGTTTAAGCTTATAACGTGCGCGCCCGGAGGACCCTGAGGCATGAGTTAAGGCCTAGACGACTCGTCTAGGGGAGTCCTACTAAGAGAGCCCGCAAGGCCACGCAGTGTGCCAGCCTATCAGCCGCAACAGCCAACGATGACAAAAAAACGGGCGTGCCCGCCACGTGGTGCGCATGTCTCCAACGGCCTTCCCTTGAGACGGGGTCACTTTTTAGAAATTCGCTTGGTGCATTCCTCGCCGACCTGCACCACCCTCATTCCTCGCCCTCCTCTACCACCCGCACGACCAGCACGGTGATGTCGTCCTGCTTGCCGCCAGTCAGCTTCGCGAGCTCAACCTGTGCGTGCGTGTGTGTGTGCGTGCGTGTTTGTGTGTGGTTAAATGAGGAGGGGGATGAGGAGTCCGCGGTGCGCCAGTGCGCGCGCGCGTGTGCGTGCGGCGTGTGCGCGTGCTGGCAATGGGTGCGTGCTGCGTGCGCATGTGCTTGCGTGCGTGCATGTGTGTTGACCATGTGAGCGTGCTGCCACGCGTGGGGGTCCTGGCGAGGATGTGTGCTGTCACAGCTGCCCTTGTGCATGTCCAGTAAGGAGTTGGCACGAAGGGTGCTATAGGCCATTACGAGCCAGTGACCTGACATCTCGAGATCCGACCTTTAAAATCCCTCTCTGGTAAGAGAGGGTAGAGCGAGATCTCGCACCCGCTCTCCTCCGATTGCAGGCCCAGAGGCTGATGGTGGTTTTTACAGTCGTGTGTGACGCACCTACCGGCAGCGTATTGGCTAAGCTTTTGGTTTCGGTGCGTGCGCATGCGCGTGCGTGCGCGTGTGCGTGTCGACACGTGCGCATACCTTTCCGCCGATGAAGCGCATGCCGGCGAGCTTCTTGCCCCATGGGATGTCAAAACCCTGGAGAGAGGACAGGGCAGCGTTTATGTCAGAAAAGGTTTGGGACGGAGCCAGGGGTTTCCTTCCCAATCGGGAAACGAAAAAAAGCGTGCTCAGAGGGCGCGATCCTGATGGTTTCGGGAGGGGTACGTTCCCGAAAAACGACGTGCGGAGGCGAGTTTTCCGGGGAAAAGTGTCAAATCGTCCATTTTCACACTGTTCGACGTGATTCTTCGGGCTGAAGCCCGAAATCTCGATGAAACTGGGAAAGCCTCTTCGGGAAAAACGAAAGGATGACTGACCCCAAGGAAACCCCTGGACGGAGCGCATGCATGCCCCGCGAGCTTCTTGCGCCATGGGATGTCAATGCCCTGGAGTAAGGTCGGACGCGACAAATTGGACGGGAGAGGTCAGATGCGTGCACAGAGAGGGTCGGGGCGGAGTGCGGGCATGCCCCGCAAATTTCTTCTTGCCCCATGTTAAGCCCTGGGGGAAGGAGAGGGCAGCGTTTAATGTCAGAAGAGGGCGCGTTCGTAAGGACGGTCGGGACGGAGCGCATGCATGCCCTGCAGATGTCGTCTTGCCCCATGGGGTGTCAAAGCCCTGGGAGGAGGAGGGGGCAGCGTTTATGTCAGAATAGGGCGCGTTTGTAAGGACGGTGGGGACGGAGTGCAGGCATCCCGCAGATGTCGTCGTGCCCCATGGGGTGTCAAAGCCCGGGGGAGAGGAGGGGGCGGCGTGTTTGCCAGAGAAGGGATGTTTGTTCGTACGGGGGGTCGGGAGTCCCGACTCGGGACGGAGCACATGCATGCATGCATGCCCCGCGAGCTTCTGGGGGACCCCGGGGTCAAGTCATACGTGAAAGGTGGACATCATAATTCAAACGGGTGTGTCGAGACGAAGCGCGTGCGTGCCCCGCAAGGATGTGGCCTCCTGACCGGATGTAGTGCAAGCCTAGGGTGCGATGCGGTTCGTGTGTGAAGGGGGCCGGGGTGGGCGCGCGGGGTGTTGGCTTTGGTGTCCCCTCCACATATCGGGCCACAGCCTCATCCCTCCCTCCTCTCTACCTATCTCCCGCCGCTACCGGACCTTGGGAACACATAGGTGTTGGGAATGGGCACCATACGTGGTGTTTCCTCCATACCAGGATGGCTCGGGCACACGTCACAAAACAACCACCACAAAACCGCCATCCTGACACCACATGCATACAGGGCTTCCTGGATGGATCCGGATAAATTGATTTCCTACCGCCCGAGGCACCGTTTGTTTTTGCGGGGACGTGTGATGTTTTCGACCCCCCCGCGAAGGCTAAGGACGTCTACGGTCTTCGGGGCAAAATTACGCCTGTTCGGGGTGGCTAACGGAAACACTGGCATCGACACACGCACCTGCTTCAGCGCCTCCCGCGTGTACGGCGACTCGAACAGCGGGTCGGACGCGTGCTCGCGCGCGAGCTTGGCGAGGGCGATCGCTGCCCCGACCTCGTTCTGTGTTCCCGCGCACGTCGCAATGACCTGCATGCGTGCGTGTGTGTGAGCGTGCGCTGTTGGGCCCATATGCAAACATGAAGTAATTAAGCTGTATCGACTTTGTTCAGTGTCCCCGCGCACGTCGTAATGACCTGTGTGGGTGTGCGGGCGGGCATGTGTGTGTGAGCTGTAGGCTCGAGCCTGCTGTTAGGTGGTTAGCGGAGCGGATACGCCGCGGGGTCGGTCGATCGCGTTGTTGGTGCGCCTGCACGTTGCGATAATCTACGTGTTGTTGAGTTGAGTTGAGCTGATAAACCAGCGTTTGGCCTTCACAGCCATCTTAGCGCATAGATGGCTGTGAGGGTGCTAAGGACATCACTAGCAACGCACCTCCGAGTCGAACGTGTTGTCAAAGAGGCCGTCAGAACCCGCGACGATCACGTCACCCGGCCGCACCGGCACCTTGTACACCTCGGCCTAGTTTGGGAGGGCGGGGTTTCGTGCTGTCAAGTGGTGGGTAGTGGGTGGCCCTGTGCGGGGGGCAGCGCAGTAACGGCCCCGCCCTACCACATTCACAACACCTGAGGCGGCGCCTCAGGCGTCCCATTCCATGGCGCGGATCAGGCGGCGCCTCAGGCGCTCCAACCACCTGAGGCTTCGCCTCAGGCGCACCCCTGATCGCCTCAGGCGCCGTCTCAGGCGTTATCCAAACCGCCTCAGGCGCCCACCACCGCCTGAGGCGCACCCTGGACCGTCTCAGGCGTTATGACCGCATTCCATGGCGCGGATCAGACGTTGGGATTTTGGTAGCGCCGCCCATCAGCGGACAGAGCAGTCACGCCATGGTGCAGCACGGCACGGCGCGACGTGGCGCAGCCCCACCCCGCATAGCCCCGCCCAACACAGTTCCGGCCAACCCCGTCCCGCCCGGCACAGCCCCGCCCCGCCCAGCTCTGCCCCGCCCCGCCCGGCACAGCCCCGCCAGCACAGCTCTGCCCCGCCCAGCCCGCCCGCCCCGCCCCGCCAGCTCTGCCCCGCCCCGCCCGGCACAGCCCTGCCCCGCCCAGCTCTGCCCCGCCCGGCACAGCCCCGATCAGCACAGCTCTGCCCCGCCCCGCCCGGCACAGACCCGCCCAGCACAGCTCTGCCCCGCCCTGCCCAGCACAGCCAGCTCGCCCCACCATGGACGCGTTGTCGGTCGCGTCGGTGAACTCTGGGCAGCATCCCAGCTGCAGCGGGCAGTCAAAGATGTGCTCGAGCGGGCGCGAGCGCGCGACAATCGCGCCGCCTCGGATGACCAGGAACCCAGAGTCGCCCAGGTTGGCCGCCACCAGCTGCTTTTTTTCCTGGTCCAGCTGCACGATGCACACCGTCGACGAGCCCGCGCAGCGCGTGCGGCGGTGTGCGGCGTCTATGGCGCCGCGTGGGTCGACGAGCGCCTCTTGCGCGCCTGTGCTGGCGTCGTTGCTGCTGATCTTTGCGACGCGCGCGGCCTCGTCGGGCTGCAGCACCAGCGCGCGCTCTAGGTACTCGCACGCGAAGCGCATGAGCGTGGCCGAGTACTCTGCGTGGGTATGCACGCTTGTGAGAGAGCCGGGGTGCGCGCGAGAGCGCGCGCCTGGCTGCGTGGACCCGGCGCATCCGTGTGCACGTGGGCATGCACGTGAGGGCGTGCGCGCGTGTGATAATGTGGCAGTGGTGGCGATGCCCCTTGGTGCGCGCCCACCTGCAGGGTTGACGCCCTCCGCCTGCCAGCCGCCCACGCCATCGGCCACACCCACAGCACCGCCACCCACGTTGCTCACAAAGTGCGCGTCTTCTCCGCCGTAGGACACCTGTGGCATGCAGTGCATGGGCAGCGCAGAGCGTGTGAAAGCGTGTGCATGCATGCATGCCAGGTGGCGTGTCGCATGGCAAATCCAAATCCAAGCAGCAGCGTGGTGCGTTGGGGAATCACGCACCTTGTCAGGGTGAGGTAGGTAGCACGCTGCGGAGCGCAGCACCAGCACATTACCCTTGGCTGCAGATGGAGCGGGGGCCGATGATGCACTGGGTGTGGCTGGCGCAGCGGGCACGGGCGCTGCAGGCGATGTCTCCGCAGGGGGCGCAGACACGGTGGTGCTGGCTTGCGGGGAGCCTGCGCGAAGGCGATGCATCGCAGAGGTGTCAAGAGGAGGCGTGGCATCGTCCGCATGCGCCAGATTGCATGGCGCATGGCGAGTGGCGCCCCATCACACATGCACACGGTGCTCAAATCCAACCCCCGCCGACCCAGGCCCACCTGCATCTAGCGCCGAGTACAGCGGGGGACAGGGCTGCCGCCGTGTCCTGCTGCCAGCACAGCTTGCATGCACATGCGAATGAGCAAACTGGCGGAGTGCCACAGTGCCGCTGCGGCCTCCCACCGGCGCAGCGATGGAGCTCCTCATTACGGGTTATGCGACGCTCCTGCTGCCTAGGCCACTGTGGAGGTGTTGTGGGTTTGTCTGCCAAGCACTGTGACAGGGTCGTGCTGACGACGCACAGTGGTGGCTACTCCGGTAAAGTGGGAGCAAGCGTGTGCGCAACGACGATGCAAGCAGTAATGGAGCAACTGCACTCGTGCATGTATCTGCGTCTTCATGATTCACCGAAAGTGTGGACAAGTGCAACCCAGGGAGAGAGGGAGAGAGAGAACTGCGCAGTGACAGGGAGAGCAGAAAGATGCCATAAAGAACATAGCACGGTGGGCGGGTCAAACTGGAGTGGGCCGCGGGTGAACAAGTTTACATCTTCTAGACGTTCCTAGACGACGCAGCCGCACAGCTACAGCTGCCTCAAGGTCAAGGTCCTCCAGGAGCCATCCCACCCACCACCACCACCACCAACACACGCGCGCGCACACGCAGTAGACCAGCCCTCATCCCAGCTGGCCCGCCTGCCTGGAACAGCTGGCCTGAGCGAGCGAGCGCTCACTGTGCCATCTGCGGCGGAGGCGGTATGGGGAGCCCCCCCATGGGCGGAGGCGGGATGGGGAATCCCCCCATGGGGGGCGGCGGGAGCGCGCCCATGTTTGGCGGTGGCGGGATGCGCGCCATGCCGCCCGGCATCGGCGGCGGCGGCGGCAGGAACGCAGCACCCCCCGGCCCGGCGGCCATGCCCGGAGGGCGGACCGGCGGCGGCGGAATGGCGCCCCCAGGGGCACCGCCGGGGAGCGGGGGTGGCCCGGGGAACGGCGGCCCGCGCGCGCCGCCCGGCTCTGCGGCGCGGTTGCGGTAGCAGAACTGGAGCGAGTAGATCCGGTTGTCTGGGTCCCAGTGCGTGAACAGGCGCCCGTCCGACTTGTCCACCTCGGCGTTGGGGACCTGTGACAGTGGGGGGGGGGGGTTAGCATGATCATGACGGCATCTTGTTGGCCCCCGTGTTGCCTTACTCAAACGCAACGCATCTGCATGATGCTCAGTGGTTCCAATGGATATTGGGGGAATTGTGGCTCACCCCGGGCCTCACGGCTCACTTCCTCAATCTCGACCCGCCGGAGGCGATATTTGCGGGAAATGGGTGACTACAAATTATGACACTTCAAGGGTCGAAATTCAGGCAATTTCAACCCGCAGCGCCAGCCCAACTGGGCCAATCTCAACCTGGTGTTGCAGGTTTGCGGGTTCGGTAATGGAAACACTGATGCTCATACTTGTGTTGAACTCCACCCTGAGTAAAACTATGAGAGCATCCCCTGCTCTGCACCTGCCCCCCAGCACACACAGCACACCACACACACGCGCCTTGAACGAGATGATTTCGTACGGGTCGGCCGCAAACAGCAGGTACATGAAGTTCTTGTCGGCGGCCTCGGCGCGCTGCTCAAACGCGCTCATGAAGCGGTAGCGCGGCGCGCAGCCCTCCTCGATCTCGGGGTACTCGACCTGTGTGTGTGGTGGTGGTGGTGTGTGTGTGTGGGGTGTGTGTGTGTGTGGGGGGGGGGAGTTTGGGGGCAGTGATGATAGCGGGGGAGTTTGGGGGGTCCTGATGACGATGATGGGTTGTACAGTCGTGTGTGTCCACTGCTCAAATGCGCGCATGAAGCGGAAGCGGAGCCCTCCTCGCTCTCGGGTCACTCAACATGTGTGTGTGTGTGTGTGTGTGGTGGTGGGGGAGGCGTTCAAAGGTGCTGGCGGGAAACAAGGGGGCTGGGTGCGGCATCGCGGCACACGCCCCTCACCAAACCAGGGGATCTCGGGTGACGCGACCAAAACCCGAGTGCCCTGTCTAGGTCCAGCCCCAACCCACTAGCCCCCCACCACCAGTAGCCAGCCACCCGTCTGAAGCGCTCGGGCGTTGTACGCCGAGCAAGGTCGAATATGCTAGCCGGTAGGCTCGTCAAACACGACTGTAAAATCCATCATCATCATCAGCGCCCCCGCAGCCCCCGCAGCGGGGGCAAACTGGGAAATTTGGGGGAAAACTGCGGGGGCTAATCGCTGGAATTTCGCTATGAAAAGTGTGGAATTCCCAATATTTCACACTCTCCCGCGAAAAATGCCTCTTGCGGGGGCACCTCAGCAACTCCCTGTAACGTTGCAGGGGCAAACACAACATGATTCCTCAAGGACACCACTGGTCGGGGTGTTTGTAGAGTGCCGCGACGATGCGTCGTAGGAGCGCTGGGGCAGCAAAGAGCGCCTGCTGCGTGTTCCGAACACTTCTGGACGACTGTGTTGACATAAGCTCTACTACCCGCCGCCTTCTTATTGAGGGCCACTTGAGGCCGCTTTCCTATAAATGGCCAAGGCCTCCTTCCTATAACGGCCCAAGGCCCCCCTTCCTATAATGGCCCAAGGCCCCCTTCCTATAAAGGGCCAAGGCCTGCGCGGCGCCACCCCCGCTGCCAGCGCACCTGGAAGAGCAAGCGTTGCTGCGTGTTCAGGTCGAACTGTTAGAAGCCTGCATCAAAATAGCCCTGCCTGCCACAAGGCAGAGGCCTGCGCGGCGCCCCCCCCACCTGCCGCCAGCGCACGGTTTAGGGTTTAGGGTTCAAGGGTCCAGGGTTTCAGGTTTCAGGGGTTTGCCAGCGCACCTGGAAGAGCAGCGAGCGTTGCTGCGTGTTCTGGTCAAACTGCTGATGATACAGTCAGGGACACCGCTAAAGGCGTGTACGACCGTGCTCGGCGAGTATGGCCCGAGCACCTTGATGAGATGGCTGGCTGTTGGTGGTAGGGAACCCAACTCTGTAAAGCTGCTAGAAGACTGCATCAAAACAGCCCTGCCTGCTACAAGACCGAGGCCTGCGCGGCGCCACCCCCGCTGCCAGCGCACGGTTCAGGGCTTTAGGGTTCTGGGCAGTGATTCCCCTGTGAGCCGTATACCGCTCCGGGCCGGATTGCCCATTTCTCAGAAAACCACACGACGCTTTGTGGGAGAGGGCGTGAGGGGATGCGTTGGAAAGGTATCGCCCAGAGCAGCACAACGGCACGCGTTGCGTGGACACCCGCTGTGTATTGTGCCTGGTATGGGCGGTCAAAGTTGCTTGAGCCGGCAAAAAACTAATTACTAAAATCCTTCCCAGGGACCACTGGTTCTAGGGTCAACGGTTTTAGGTTTCAGGGGTTTACCAGCGCACCTGGAAGAGCAGCGAGCGTTGCTGCGTGTTCTGGTCAAACTGCTTCGTCACGCGGTAGCCGGGCCGCCCGATCTTCACGGTCTTGCGCTTCGCGGCCATGCGCGCCGGCGCGGGCGCTGCGGGCTTGTCAGCCGCCTCCCGTGCTGCACGCTTTGCAAGGTTCTGCTGGTGGCGCTTGCCCTGCGGGGGGTGCGTAGTAAGGGTGGGGCGTTGGGAAGTTGAGGGGGTTGTGGGGGTGCAGGCCAGCGCGCGTCGCGGGCTTGTCGGCCATCGCCATGCTGCGCGCTTTGCAAGGTTATGCTGTTGGCGCTTAACTTGATTAACGGAGGCGCATTCTCGTCGCCGAGCCCTTGACCCAGCAATGCGGCGCTGCTGGTGACGAGGATCTCCGTGCCGCTGACGAGCGGGGTAAAGTACGACTGGCCCGGCTCCTGCTAGACTGCCCCTCGGTGGAACACTTCAAAAGTGGCTTGCCCGGCGCTGCCATGGTTTGGCGAGTAGCCGCGGCGATGCCGCGGCCCGTGCTGGGAGACGGCCCTTTTCCTCCCCCCATGCAGGATGCCATGCGGCACCGATCTCGACGAGTTGATCGACGAGCGGAGGAGCTGGCGCCCGTCGATGCATGCTGGACATTGGTCAAGATGGCTGCCCGTGGAGGCGGGCTACCATCACGGCTTCAGCGGTGGTGACCGCCGAGGCAACACAGAGTAAATCCGCTTCACCAATCGCAGCGTTCGTCACCGCGCTCATCCTCGGGGCGCTCGTCTGCCGGTGACTGGCGTTGGAAGGTCTTCAGGCAGCCTCCATGACAACTCTGTCGTCCATGCCCCCCTGGAGGGTGGGACCTGGCCATGCATGAGGCATGGGGCGCCGGCTGAGCCCCATGCAAACGAGAGCTGGACAGCCATGCACTGCCAGGCGGGGACCGTTCCAGTCAGCGCCAGTCGGCTCTGCCGGCTTGACTGGCCACAAGGCCACTACTGTGACCTTGAGGAAGGTCCTCTCCTATATGCTCCTTGCCAGACATGTCTCTCAGAGACCGCTGTTTGGGGTAGTCTAGCCGGTGGGAGCGGTAGTCTATCGGCGGGGAGCCGGCGGTACTCTAGTACTTAAGTGTGCTGCAGTATCGGCGGGTGTCTCTAGTAGAAGAGTAGCCTGCTTAGCTGGAAACCCCGTGTTACTTGTTACTTGTTACTTGCTTGCCCTTTGGGGTTTGGGAGAGAGGGATGGAAGGGGGTTGTGTCGTTGAAAGGTGAGGGGCGCAGACAGCGTGCTTCGAGAATGTGTGCTGGTGGCCCTTGCCCGCAGGTGGGGAGGCCGAGGGGAGTAAGGGGTGGGATGGTTGAGTCCCCCCTGCTCTGTTTCGGCAGAGGCACCCCTCGAGCAAAATTGTGCTGGTGGCGCTTGCCCTGCGCACGCCGCAGCCTTGTCTCATGCCGTGGAGGATTTCAGCGGCGGCGATGCGCACATCGCTGGCCTTCTAGTTTCCTCCACGGCTTCATGCAGCTGTTGCATGCATGTGCGCGCATGGGGTGCATGGCTCCACATGGCGCATGGCGCATGGCGGAGCAAAGCACCGCTCGTGCGCATGGTGCCTCCACCCCCCCCCCCCTTCCTGCCCCATGCAGCCCTGCGCATGCGACGAACCTGTGTGTGCGCCAGGTAGTTGCCCTCGTTGGGGTGCAGCGTGAGGCACAGGCGGCACTCAATCTGCCCCAGGTGGTTGCGCATGTAGTAGGGGTCCTTGGCGAGGTCGATCGTCTCGAGGGCGAGCCGTCGAAGACGCTCGCGCCGGTCGATCGACTGCGGGCATCAGGGGGGTGGAGGGACATTGTGATCTCAAGGAAGCCATGCAACTCGCATGCATGCCATGTACTGCGCTCGCGTGCGCCGCATGCACGCATCCAGACGCCATGTACTGTGCTCACGTCTTGCTGGGCTGACGCCACGCCGCCAGAGCCTGGCTTGGAGCCATGCTCTCTCGCTGAGATGAACGACATTTCGGCTGTGTTCCTCCTAGCAGCTAGAGCCCACTCCTCTAGCTCCCTAGAGGGCGACCCTTAGGTCCGCTGCCGCTGCTGCTGGCGTCTGCGTCCTCCCCTGGGAGGGGCGACGACCCTGAAGTTTTGCCGCCCCCTGCACTCCTCGTCCCTCCTGTACTACTGCTCCCTGGTGTCACGCGGGTCGGCAGAAACAGAGCACCGTTCAAGGTTTGGCGATGCAGTGTAAGCAATATGCATGCATGCATGCACACACACACTGGTCTGGGCCCCACACTATCGCTTGTGCATCGCATGCTCAGCCATTGCTCGGCAACGCGTCCCCAGCTCACCCGCATCTCTTACACTCCTTCTCCCTTTTAGGAGGGACCAGCACCATGTCGGCCATCATCGTAAGCGGGGGTTTGATGGAAATAAGCTTTTGCTCGCAGCAGCTCGCACTATGTACCTGCAATCCCCCTGACGCGTGTTGCGTGCACCCATGTGTTCACCCTCGCAGAGGATCAAGGAGATTGAGGTGCGTGCGAGGGAGTGGAGCCGAGCGGAGGTCGCAAAGTCGTAGGGACAGCCGCCACGTATGCTCCGGGGCGCCTAGGCGCGCAGGAGGGCCCACGCAGACGGCGGTGGCATAGATCCGGGACTTCTCATTGCGATGCTATCACAGCTGGCGGGCGTAGGACGCGGAGGGCGCCCCTTTGCGCGCCCATGCGCTCCCATGCCCATGCGCAGCCATGCATGACGTGACGTGGCGCATGACACATGCCGGCATACGCCTCCCTCCTCTGCTGCAGGATGAGATGGCTAGGACTCAGAAGAACAAGGCTACGTCGGGGCATCTGGGCTCTCTGAAGGTGTGCACAGCCCGGCATGCTCGGCAAGCGTGCCCGCCGCACCGCACACGCCCCACCACCGGATGCAGCCAGCATGCGTCACACACCACAGCGCCATGTGCCGTCTCCCTCCCTACACTCACACACTGACACACCCACTCCCGATCACTGCCTGCCTGCTTGCCCACCCCACAGGCCAAGCTCGCCAAGCTGCGAAGAGAGATCCTTGAGCCAAAGGGCGGCGGCGGCGGCGGTGGCGGCGACGGTGCGTGTTCTCATAGCATCGCACCCCCACTGATACATGGCATAGCATCCACGTGTTCATGGCACGGCGCCCCTCCGCCGACGGTCCAGCTCCTTACTTATACGTCCCCAACAAAGTCAGCTCTGGTTCAGTCTGTAGGACTTCACCCCGCCTGTAGGACTTCAAGGAAGATCCTCTATGTCCAGATAAGCAAGGCCTCCTATGATCCCTATAGGTGGTGACTCAGCGGAACCACTCAAGGCCCAGCTACTCACCCACCCAAGGCACCAGCCCGCGGCGGCCCAATCTGCGTGCCGTCACTGCACGCTGCGTGCACGCCACAACATTCTGCAACAACCTACCCAACCCACAACAACAACGTGCATAGCCCACAGCCACCACATACAGCAACCATAACAACCGACCACAACCTACCAACAACCACCAGGTTTCGACGTCAACAAGGTCGGAGACGCGCGCGTCGGGTTTGTTGGCTTCCCCTCTGTCGGAAAGTCAACGCTGCTGACCAAGCTCACGGGCACGTTCTCAGAGGTGGGTGTTCTTAGGTTGAAGAGAGGGTCGGGGTGGGGTTTTGTTGAGATTGTGGATGTGGTGACGATCGAGGCCTGGGCCGTGCGCCCAGCAGCAGCAGCAGCAGCAGCAGCAACGACGACGACGACGACAGGAGCAGCACCAGCAGCAGCAGCACCAGCAGCAGCAGCAACAACTACAACAGCAGCAGCAGCAGCAGCAGCAGCAGCAGCAGCAACTACAACAACAACAACAGCAGCAGCAACTGCAACAGCAGCAGCAGCAGCAGCAGCAACCGCGTCAACAATGACCCACCACCACCACCACAAACAATCAAACTGACTCCTTGCCTGTCAGGCTGCGAAACACAAGTTGACCACCTCGCGTGAATCTCCGAAAACAAACAAACAAACATAAAACAAAAAAAAGCAAGCAAGCAAGCAAGCAAACAAACAAGCAAACAAACAAACAAGCGAGCAAACAGGCAAAAACAACTCAACATGCCGCAAACTACGATATCAGCGCCCTCACGTGCATCCCCATTAACACACACACACACAGACATACACACATACACACACACACACACACAGACACACACACACACGCCCCCCCCCCCACACATGCACACACACACAACCCTCGACAGGCTGCCAACTACGAGTTCACAACCCTCACGTGCATCCCCGGAATCGTGCGCTACCGCGGCGCCCGCATCCAGTTCCTCGACCTGCCCGGAATCATTGAGGGAGCAAAGGACGGCAAGGGACGCGGTCGGCAGGTGTGGACAGAGTGTGGGGTGTGGAGCGTGGCCAGTGCAGTTTTGGTGTGTGCCTGCAGGGGGGGGGGTGTCTAGATTTTCGACCTGGCTCAGTTACTGTCTCTCTGCCATTTACTTGAAGCACACACTCACGCCACAGCTCACGCCACAACTCACGCCCCTGTGCATGAAGTTGAACCATTTGACTTGCATTGGAAGCTGGCAGCAAGGCCCTACCACATCCCCAACGCTTAAGCGACACCTTCACATGCGCGGATCCGGCGGCGCCTCAGGCGCTCCGAGACCGCCTGGGGCCCACCGCCGAGCGCCTACGGTGCTGCCTTAGGCGCCACCCCGACCGCCCTAGGCGCGCACCACCGCCTGAGGCGCACCCTCGACCGCGCTGGGCGTTATGACCGCCTTGACATGCGCATCACAGACGTTGACGGCTGTAGTAGGGAGGGCGACCCAATCAGCGCAGTACTGCCCTACCACAATCCCAACGTCTGAGGCGCGCAAGTAGAGGCAGTCATAACGCCTGAGGCGTTGCCTGAGGCGCCGCCTGATCCGCACGGGTGAATGCGTCGCCTGAGGCGTTGGGGATATGGTAGGGGCGACAACATTTCCGATGCACAAATGTCAGCTCAACCACGCCCATGTGTGCATGCACACTCTCCGTCCCCACACTTGCAACACCGCCACACTCACTCACACACACACACACACACACACACACACACACACACTCACACGCACACGAACGCGCACACGCCCACACGCCCCCTTCACACGCACATCCCCGCCCTCTTCACACATACACACACACACACACACATTCCATTCCATTCCAAAGTGTCACATGACTGCAACAGCACTACCCGTACTAAAGTACAAGCAATGTTCCAGAGGTCAAATGGCACATGTGTGTCGGTCTACAGCGGGTGACCAGTCAGCGCTAAGAGGGGTACATCACATGGCGGGTGGGGTTGCCACTCTGGCCAACCAACTTCAACTTCAATCGCGGCGTATCATCTCCCCATGGGCCGATTAATTCCATGGGGCGATATTCGGGTGTAGGCAGGCCTAGAGGACGTCGGATCAGCTCCTCGATGGGGCGACAGACGAATGTAGGCGGGCCTGGGATAGGGGGCAGCGGCGGATCATCTCCATGAGCCCAAGAACTCGATGGGGCGATGATGAACGTAGGCAGGGGCGCAGGGATGGGGAGGCGGATCATCTCCATTGGCCTCTGAACTCCAAGGGGCGATGATGTAGGTAGGCAGGGGGCGGAGGCAGGGGCGAGGGAGGAGAGGCTGGGGCGTGGGGGGTGGTGAGGCGGATCATCTCCATGGGCCTGTGAAGTCCATGGGGCGATGATGTAGGTAGGCAGGGGGTGGAGGCAGGGGCAAGGGAGGAAAGGCTGGGGGGAGGGGGGGGGGAGGGAGGGCCAGCATGGGGTCGGCGCGCGTGAGGGCGCATGGGCGGGAGGCGCATGGGGCGGGGGTGCATGGGCCTGCATGGCGCGCACATGGGACGGCGAGCTCCATGTGGGGGTGGAGCGTGGGCGGGTTGTCGACTGTGGGTGGGGGAGGGTGGGGGAGAGTTGGACTGTGTAGTTTGGAGCGTGTCAAGGGGGGCGAAGGGTGCTGAAGGGGGGCCATGGCGATGGGAGGTTCTCTGTGGTGCATGGTGGCGTGGCGCCGCAGTGGGGCGCGGCCGAGGATCCTCGGCGGAGGCGAGGCGGTCTGGGATGCGGTCTATAGTCGACCGAGGAGGACCACACACACACACACACACGCGCACTCACACACACACACACACGCACACACGCACGCACAGGTCATCTCCACCGCACGCACGTGCGACCTCATTCTCATCGTGCTCGACTGCCTCAAGCCGCTCACGCACAAGCGCATTATCGAGAAGGAGCTTGAAGGGTTCGGCATCCGCCTGAACAAGAAGCCGCCGAGCATTACGTTCAAGAAGAAGGACAAGTTCGGTGTTTTTGGGGGGTGTTTGGGGGCAGTTTTGATGTCCAGATGTATGGGGAGTGAGGTTCTGAAGCTGCCCGCAAAGTTTCAGCTGAAAATAACGGTTTTTATTGGGCAAAACATTTGCCTTCCAAGGTGGAAAATCGGCTTATATTTGACAAGTTGGTTGAATGTGTGTGCTTGCGTGTATGTTTGGCGGTCTTGGGTCTTGGGTCTTGATGCCCCCCTTGTCTCCCTCCCACGTTGTGAAGCCTGGTTATCACCCTTGTCTCACACCAATCTGCAGGGGCGGCATTAACTTCTCGTCCGTCATCAAGGAGCCGATCGTCGACCTCGAGGGAGCAAAGGCGGTGTGCGCAGAGTACCGCATCTTCAACGCTGACATCTTCATGGTACGGCAGCGGCTCCAGGGTGAAGGATTTCAGGGTGGAGGGGTTCTGATGAAGGGGGAGAGGAGGGGGGGGGGGGGGGGGGCAAAGACGGTGCATGCTGAGCATCTTCATCAGTGGTTCCGCTCTGGATCTTGGGGGAATGATGGCTCAACCCGTGCCTCACGGCTCACTCCCCAATCTCAACCCGACGGAGGCGATCTCTTACGAAAGGGGTGTGGAAACGTAAATTTCACTCTTCGGGTCGAAATTCGCGCAATCTCAACCCGACGCGCCAGCCCAAATACGCCAATCTCAACCCGAAAGTGCATTTTGGGGGGGTTGCGTGTTGCCTCACGGAAACACTGATCTTCATGGTGCGGTGGTGATCATCTCCCATTTGCAGAGGGAGGGTGGTGTGGGTGTGGGTGGGGGATGGGGGAGGGATGGAGGGAGTGGACCGGCGGGGAGGGGGGGGGGGTACCACGAACGTGCACAGGAACAGCCATCTGGACCACCTCTCGGTCGGTCGGTCGGTCGGTCGGTCGGTCTCTCGCTCTCTCGCTCTCCCTCTATCTCCTTCTCTCTCTTGTCTCTTTCCTTCTCCGTCTTCCTGCTTCTTGTTTCTAACCTATCACAAGCACTCATCCTCTCAGGCCGAGGACTATGAAATCGACGACCTGGTCGACGTGATTGAGGGCTCGCGCGTGTACATCCCCGCGATCTACGCCGTCAACAAGATCGACCAGGTGTGTTGATTGGATGTTACGTTGAGTTGTGACGTCCCCTGGTCTCGAGCCTCGCGTTGTGTGAAGCACATAGCCCCAGCCGCAGCCAGTAGAGCCTCCCTAGACTTTTAGTCTAGGCCTTAACCCACGCCCCGGGGTCCTCCGGGCGCGTACATGTAGAAAACTGAAAAAAAAATAGCCCCAACCATTTCGCACGTGTGACTGATTGAGTGAGTGAGTGCGTGTCCATCCCCGCGATCTGTGCTGTCAACAGGGTTGACCAGGTGCACCGCCTCTTTTCACGACCTGCACCTGTCTTCACCTGCCTCTAGCTGAAGCTGTGTTGTTGAGTTTTGTTCCTGCTGGCCCACCCACTACATCTTGCACGAGTGGGTGCGTGTACCTCCCCATCTACGCCGACCACAAGATTGACCAGGTGCGACCAGATCTATGGCCCACGACGCCTCCCACCACACGCCATCGTCATGCATGCGTAGATCATGTGTATGAAAGGCAATCCCGCACACGGGGAGCAGCTAACGAGGCCGTTTCGCGATTTTGGTGTGGCCAGTTTTTGGCTGAAGGTTCTCTGGGGGAGGCCTAGATGGCATCCAGGATATTACGTGTATCATGGATCCGTTGGATGTTACGTTGGTGACCCCACCACCCCCATGTCCACCACCCCCTTGGTCTTGAACCCCGCGTTGTGTGTGGCACATGGTTTAATGAGCGAGTGCGTGTGCATCGCCGCGATCTACGCCGTCAACTCGATCGACCAGGTGCCACTCTTTGACGACGTGTACATGTCCCGTGCAGTGTGTTGCTGTGCCTCTCCCGTGTGCACTCATGAAAAGACTGCCAGGGGGTGCTTTACCACAGGTAAGAGCTGTGATCTAGGTTGCCCGAGCAGTAGAAACAGCGCAGTGATTCCCCTGCGAGCCGTATACCGCTCTGAGCCGGATTTCACATTCCCAAGAAAACCGCCACGCACTTAGTGAGAGAGGGCGTGGAGCGGTGCGTTGGAAAGCTCGTGCCGAGAGCAGCCCAACGGCATGCGTTGCACGAATACCCGCTGTGTATTGTGCCTGGTGTGAGCAGTCAAAGTTGCTGGAGCCGGCAAAAAACTAATTACTAAAATCCTTCCCAGGGACCACTGAGCAACGTACGTCTCTCTCCCTTGTTGGCTAAGACTTCGACCCAAAAAGTGTGAAACCTCACATTTTCGAATTGACAAAAAAAAAGTCTCCGGTGGGGTGAGGTTGAGGAAGTGAGCGCGAGGCCCGGGGCGAGCCGTAATTTCCCCCTGATCCTTAGCGGAACCACTGACACACCAACACACTGACACACACACACGCACACACACACACACGCACACACACACACACACACGCACACACACACGCACACACACACACGCACACACACACACACACACACACACACACACACACACACCGCCCCAGATCACCCTGGAGGAGCTGAACGTGATGGACCGGCTACCGCACTACTGCCCCATCTGTGCTTTCCACGAGTGGAACCTGGACGGGCTCGTCGAGATGTGCTGGGACTACCTAGACCTGGTGCGTGCGTGTGTGTGTGTGTGTGTGTGTGTGTTTTGTTTTTGTTGTTGTGTGTTTGTGAACGTGTGTGTGTGTGTGTGTGTGTGTTTGTGTGTGTGTGCGTTCCACGAGTGAAACCTGGACAGGCTCGTCGAGATGTGCTGGGACTACCTAGACCTGTTGCGTGTGTGCGCGTGCGTGTGGTCGATTTTACAGTCTTGTTGGACGCCTTTAATGGCGTATTTAACTTGTGCTTGCGCACTCAATCCCTGAGGCAGGCAGATACTATCACCCGCACTAGTCCACTCAGTGGATACACATTGACTGTGTCCATCCCACTAGCTCTAGTACATCTGGTCGCGCCATGCGTCTCAGTTCGGGCAGCCAGCCTGGCCACCCTCCTCCTCCTCCGTTCATCATGTGGCGCACGCCCGACATGCCGCCAGCCTCCATTCATGGCGCTTGCGCTGCAAGGGCGCTTGCTGCCAGTGCACCTCCGTCGTCATGTCTCATGCAAGTAAGATTCGCCCTGCATGGAGAGACCCTCCATGCAGGTCACTGAAGTGCCCCGCGATTCGTGCCATAGCTGCAGTCCGTAGGCCGAAGCCGTCGCCGCAGCCGATGTCAGTAGCCGTGGCCGTAGCCGTGGCCGATGCAGATGCAGATGCCCTGAGGGCGGACGTGTAGCCGATGCGATGTGAGTGCAGATGCAGGGTGTCCCTGGCCGTAGCCGAAGCCTTAGCCGATGTCATGTGTGTGTGTGCGTGTGTGTGTGTGTGTGATGCACACACACACACACATAGAGTGATATCGTTACAAAGAACTCTGAACGGCGGACCTAGATAGGCTGTTTCTACTCATCAATTGAGGATATTCAGTTTGAAGGCGGGAGACCAGCCGTGCGCCAGCAAGAGGGTGAATAACCTCATTTGTAAAGCAGTGGAGGCAAGGGGCAGTGGCGGGCTGTGTTCGTCAATCCGCCTTGACTGAGTTTAAAACCAGGTGTCGGCAGAAGGACTTCCGCAGTTTAGGATATCGTGCTAGGATGATCCACTCGGGCGTGACTCGCTGGGCGAACTCGGGGCGCACAGGGATGTCGCATGTGATGTTGGAGAGTTGGATGTTTGCGGAGGGCGTTGAACGTGACGGGTGCAAAGGTCACCGGCGTGAGCCAGAAGGTGATAGCGCCGCCGGCACAGAGCGAAGTCATGTCTGAGCAGCGGTAGTCGTGCAAGTGGGAGGCAGTGGGAGGGAGGCAGCGTGAGAGTGGTCGGAGGGCGAGGGGGAGGGGCGGGGTAGGTTATGGAGGGGCGAGGGGCAGAGACAGACTGACGCACACACACACACACACACACACACACACACACACACACACACCTACACACACCTACACACACACACACACCAGGTGCGCGTGTACACCAAGCCCAAGGGCAAGCTGCCAGACTTCAACGAGCCGGTCGTGATGCACACACACACGCACACACACACACACACACACACCTACACACACACACCAGGTGCGCATGTACACCAAGCCCAAGGGCAAGCTACCAGACTTCAACGAGCCGGTCGTGATGCACACACACACGCACCCACCCACCCACACACACACACACACTCACACACACCTACACACACACACACACCAGATGCGCGTGTACACCAAGCCCAAGGGCAAGCTGCCAGACTTCAACGAGCCGGTCGTGATGCACACACACACACACACACACACACACACACACCAGGTGCGCATGTACACCAAGCCCAAGGGCAAGCTGCCAGACTTCAACGAGCCGGTCGTGATGCACACACACACGCACACACACACACACACACACACCTACACACACACACCAGGTGCGCATGTACACCAAGCCCAAGGGCAAGCTACCAGACTTCAACGAGCCGGTCGTGATGCACACACACACGCACCCACCCACCCACACACACACACACACTCACACACACCTACACACACACACACACCAGATGCGCGTGTACACCAAGCCCAAGGGCAAGCTGCCAGACTTCAACGAGCCGGTCGTGATGCACACACACACACACACACACACACACACACCAGGTGCGCATGTACACCAAGCCCAAGGGCAAGCTGCCAGACTTCAACGAGCCGGTCGTGATGCACACACGCGCACACACACACACACACACACACGCACACGCACACGCACACACCTACACACACACACACCAGGTGCGCGTGTACACCAAGCCCAAGGGCAAGCTGCCAGACTTCAACGAGCCGGTCGTGATGCACCGGGGGCAGTGCACCGTCGAGGACTTTTGCAACAAGTGGGTGGCTTGAATTTCCTTGTGTGGCTTGAGGTGTGCCTTTCGAGTGGTTTGCCTGTGTTGCCAGTTTTTTTGGCCAGGTTGCGTGTGGCCTGTGCGTTGCCTGTGCGTGCTCATTTTTGTGTGTGTTTGTTGCGAGGGGTCGTGCTATGCACCGGGGGCTGTGCACACCATCGAGGTCTTTTGCACGACGTGGGTCTGCCTTGTTTTTCCAGTTGTTGGTTGCATGAGGTTTGTTCGTGGGTCTGTTCGTGGTCATGTCTGTGGTGGGTTCTGTGTAGAGCCGTTCGTGATGCACCGGGGGCAGTGCACCGGGGGCAGTGCGGTGCAGTGGAGAGCTTTTGCAAGAAGTGGGTTCCCTGTTTTGCCAGTGTTTGTGTGGTTTTGTTAGTTAAGTTGTGGTGTGGTTTCTGTGTTGCCTTGTGGCTATTTTGCTGACGATCGCGCTGTATAAGCAAAACCGGATGACTTGCCTCTCGAGGTGGGTTGTTTGTTGCAAGGGGCCGACCGCAATATGCACCCGGGGCAGTGCGCCCAGATTTTTGACTTGCGTCGGAGCGGACTTTCGCAACAAGTGTGTGCCGTATGTGGTCACGTTTGTGTCCACGTTGCTTGCCACGTTCCCTGTCATTTGGTTGCTGGGGCCTTCCTCCCCCTCTCCTCCCCCTCTCCTCCCCCTTCTCCCCCTCTCTCATCCCCCGCCCCCCCCCTCCTCTCCCTCCCCTCTCCTCCCTCTCCCGCCCCTCTCTCCTCCCCCTCTCCCCCTCTCCCGCCCTCCGGCTTCCTCGCCCGCCCGCCCGCCTTCCTGCTCTCCCTCCATGCAAGCTCAGTGTTTCCAAAAATCACGATTGCACACGAATGTGATGACGTGCGCGTACGACACACACGATCCAGACAAACGTCAGCAAGCAGTTCACGTGCACGTGCACACACGCGCACACACACACACACACACACACGCACACTCGCAGGATCCACTAGAACTTCACCAAGCAGTTCAAGTACGCGCTGCTGTGGGGGCAGTTGACAAAGCTCCATCAACACACACAAACACACACACACACACGCAGGATCCACAAGAACTTCATCAAGCAGTTCAAGTACGCGCTGCTGTGGGGGCAGTCGGCAAAGCACCGCCCGCAGCGCGTGGGCAAGGACCACATTATGATGGACGAGGACATCGTGCAGATTGTCAAGAAGTGAGTTAGAAAAAGGTTTGCTGATGATGCATGGTACAAGTCAGGGACACCAGTGGAGGCGTATAAGGTTTAGGGTCGAGGGACAAGGGGGCAAGGGGGCAAGGACCACATTACGATGGCCGAGGACATCGTCCAGATTGTTAAGAAGTGAGTACAATTAGGACAAAGCTTTGGGGTTCAGCTTAACTTATATTCGGCAGGCGTGCGACACTGAGCTAATTGAGAGCCTTGTGGCAAAGCGATCAATGCAGTGGCTAGGCCATGTGATGCGCATGCCGGCTTCTCGTCTTCCTCGTACGACTTTTGACTGCACAATGGATGTGGCTCGGCAGCAAGGCCGGCCTCCAGCCTCCTCCCGACACTATTTTCTTAAGCTACTGATTCAGCAGCTAGGCGAAACTAGTGGCACTCGTTCTGATTGGAAGACTTTTTCGGACACGGCGTTTGAGCGTGCTCAGGATAGGGTCAGGTGGAGAGCCGTGGTGTACGGTCCGGCTGCCCCTCAGGCGCCGGCCCCTCCACCACGGCGGTCAAGTAGATTGGCAAGCGCCACTTGACCCCCTATCCCCTAGAAGCAGTTAGGACCTATTTTGGAGGCGTCGCACAATAGCTCTCCTTTTTGCTCTGGGACTACACGTTGGCAGGCAGCCGGCTGGTGGCTACCGCCCCTCACAAGTAATTGTTAGTGCCAGAACTGGACTTGGGTCTAGGCGGTGGTACTAGGACTAGAGGTAGTCTTTGCTGGAAAGCCGATGTAACTGTAACTGTTGGGGTTCAGGGTTTAGGGTGCAGGTTCAGGGTTTAGGGCTCAGGGGGGTGGGCAAGGGTTGTGGGTTTCGAGGTGATGGGCAAGGACCACATTATGATGGACGAGGACATTGTGCAGATTGTCAAGAAGTGAGTTCAATTAGGGGAAATGTTTGGGGTTTAGAGTTTAGGGTGTGGGTTCAGGGTTAAGGGTTTAGTAGGGCAATGGGTGTGGGTTTGCAGTCAAGGGGCAAGGACCACATTGTGATGGACGAGGACATCGTGCAGATTGTGAAGAAGCGGGTACAATTGACACAAAGGTCAGGCCATCCCCACCCAACCTGTGACCAAAATGTGGCCACACACCAAAATCTTCAAGTCGAACAAACGAACCCATCGCGTGCAGAATGCTTTCTCGACACGTAATATGGACATGCGTGTCGATAGCGTGTGCTGGGATGCGTCGTGGGGCCGTCACGGGCCTCGCGGAACGCCATGCAACAGTCGCACCCAGCCCTGTGCCGCGCCGCTGGGGTGAAGCAGCCCCCCGCGACGCCTCCTACCGCTCGGTACCACCCATAGCATGAACTTGACGGGGAGCTTGGCCCCGTACCGCGCCGCGTTGTGGGGGTCGAGGCCGTGTGGCCAAGCCTGGCGACACCAAACTTTCAGATTGTAAAGAAGTGAGTACAATCGCAAAGACAAAGGTTAAGGGTCCAGAGTTAAGCTTTTATGGTGAGGCTTGAGGGTTGAGGGGTGAGGGGGCCACATTATGCTGGGCGAGGAATCGTCCAGATTGTAAAGAAGTGAGTTAAATTAGCACACAGGTTTGATGATGATGGATGTTAGAGGGACACTGGCAAAGGCGTGTATAAGGTTAAGGGGCTGAGAGGCAAGGGGGCAAGAACCACATTATGATGGCCGAGGACATCTTGCAGATTGTCAAGAAGTGAGTACAATAGTAAGAACAAAGGTTTGCGGCTCAGGACAAGGGTTTGGGGTTGAGGGGCAATGGGGCAAGGACCACATGACGGATGAGGGCATCGTCCAGATTTTCAAGAAGTGAGTGCAATTAGGACAAAGGTTTGGGGGTGGAGGGGCACGGGGTCAAGGGTCAAGGACGACATTATGATGAACGAGGACAGCGTGGAGGTTGTGAAGTAGTGAGTACACTTGGGACAGAGGTTTAGGGTTTGGCGTTTAGGGTGAGGGTTGAGGTTTCAGGGGCAAGGACCACATTATGATGAACGAGGACAGCGTCCAGATTGTGAAGAAGTGAGTACAAGTGAGTACAATTAGGACAGAGGTTTGGTGGTTAGGGGTGAGGGTTTAGGGTTGGGGTTTAGGGTTCAGGGACAAGGGGGCAAGGACCCCAGTATGATGGACGAGGGCATCGTGCAGATTGAGTTTTTGGAAGAGCACAAGTAACGCAGAAAGTGACACGCATTTGGCACGGTCCGCAGCTGCACATGATGGGCATTATGCAGATTGTGAGTGGACAGGGTGTGCAACAGGGGTGTGCAACAGGGGGGTGCAACAGGGGGGTGCAACAGGGGGCACAACGGGTGCAACAGGGGGGGGGGGGGGCAACAGGGGTGGACAGGGTGTGCAACAGGGGTGCAACAGGGCAACACGATGCACTGCGTCTGCGTGCCTCTCCCCAAAGACATTTGCTTGGCGCCAAGCATCGGCTGACATGTCCCGGTTTAACAGGTTTTACATGTACGGAGCGGTTGTCTATCGGCCGGGAGCCGGCGGTACTCTAGTACTCAAGTGTGCTGGAGTTACGGCGGGTGTCTCTAATAGAAGAGTAGCCTGCTAAGCTGGAAACCCCGTGTTACTGTAACGTGTACGCGCCCGGAGGGCCCGGCGCCCGGAGGGCCCCGGGGCATGAGCTGAGACCTAGACTACATGTCTGGGGGGACTCCACCAGGATAGCCCGCAAGGCCGCGCTGCGCGCCAGCCTACAAGGGCTGATACGCCCCACTGACACGCCCCGCTGACACGCACCCCCCACCCCTCCCCCGCTCGCTTGTGTGCCGCCTTGTGCTCCAGGGTCTGAGCCCAAGACGTTGCTCTGATGCGCATGGACCGAGCGTCCGCCGCTGCGGGGTCCGTCCTCGCGGTGTCGCCCCAGCTGGAGTCGCCGCATCTGCGTGAGGCTGCGCGGGCGCTTCCTCTCCGTGGCTGCACCACGGTGCTTGTTGCCGGACCATGCACACGAGCCACGTGGGTGGTGCCTGCCGCTGTGGGCTCCAACCTCCCAGTGTCGCCCCAGCTGGGGTCGCCGCATCTGCGTCAGGCCGCACGGGCGCTTCCTCTCCTGAGCTGCACCACGACGCTTGTTGCCGGACCATATGCACACGGGCCGCGCTCATGGCCGAGACCCGAGGCCCTCGCTGGTTTTTTTTTGTTCGTCAGGTTTTACATGTCATTTACATCTGGAGGTTCCCGGGGCGTGGGCCGGGGTCTTAACCAGACGTCTGCGGGGGTTTTACCATGAGAGTTCGCGAGTTTGCGCAAGCGCCAGCCTCTACCCCATTGCTAGGGCGTTTGAGGAGTCGACGAGTCATGGCGGACGCACGACCACTAGCAAGTACTCAGCCGCGGGCAGGATGTTGGCGATGTGCCCCCCCTGCACTCGCCACCAGCCGCACACGCAGTAGGCTTTACAGGGTTAACACGTATGCGCCCGGAGGACCCCGGGGCGTGAGTCGAGGCCTGGACTACACGCCTGGGGGGTGCTCTACTAGGAGAGCGCGCAAGGCCACGCAGCGCGCCAGCCTACCAGTACGCGCAGTAGGTACCCAAGTTGTGTTGCCACCCTCACCACAGCCGCCGCACGCGCATACGAGTACTAGTGAGGAGAGGCAGGCCACACAGGGGATGTGGGAAGAGGGGGGCCGGGCGGCCAGACGAAAGGAGACGGTGGTCTGACGCATGTGTGCTGTGCGCACAGTAACACGTAACAACACGCACCAACATGCCAACACACACAAACGTACCAACTCGCACCAACTTGCCAACTGCGCACGCACCGACACGCGCCAGCGTGCCAACTACTGCTGTATTAGTTAGAGAGAGCTCTTGCGTGTCAACAGCCAGCTCCTCAACTGATTCCCTGTCCCGTTATTGTGTCCAGCCAGAAAAGAAAACGACTTGGGTGGTGGTAATGGCACAGCCCTGAAAACGCCCCACGCACAAGCAGCCCACTGCCGGGCTGCCCCCGCATGGTCAAATCGATGCTGAAAGTGAAGAACTATTGCGTGCCACATAGCACACCGCACGCCGGGCAAACAAACTGTGTATCTGCAGCGGGGAAAGCTGCTGAAACCCGATTGGTCCAGGCGAAAAGCCCCTGAGCTCACAATCGCAGCTTTTATTTTGCACCAGGCTGCTGGCAGCGTCAGGCAGTCCCTCTCCCGCCCTTCCTGCTCTTGCATAGCGTCCACCACGTCGTTGTCCTCAATTTCGAGCTGCGAGGGGGTGTTCCGGGTTTCAAGTTTTTTAGTTTGTTGAGAGGGAGGGGCTCTGGGACTACACGTTGGCAGGCAGCCGGCTGGTGGCTACCGCCCCTCACAAGTAATTGTTAGGGCCAGAACTGGACTTGGGTCTAGGCGGTGGTACTAGGACTAGGGGTAGTCTTTGCTGGAAAGCCGATGTAACTGTAACTGTAACTGAGGGAGCGGAGTTCTGGTGGGTTCAGCCCGTCAGAGTGTTTCAGGTTTCAGAAGTAAGGGTGTTCAGGGCCCCTGCATGACGCGGTCCTTGCCCCTACCACATTCCCAACGCCCGAGGCAGCGCCTCAAGCGGCGCCTTCACTTGCGCGGATCAGGCGGTGCCTCAGGTGCTCCAAGACTGCCTAAGGCGCCACCCCCGACCGCCTCAGAAGCCCCCCCAACCGCCGCTGGGTTGAGTGATCACCTGGGAACCCGGAATGCCGTAGTGTTTAGAAACTGGTAGGCTGGCGCGCTGCGTGGCCTTGCGGGCGCTCCTAGTAGAGCCCCCCTAGACATGTAGTCTAAGCCTTAAATCACGCCCCGGGGTCCTCCGGGCGCGTACGTGTAAAACCTATAAAAACCACCCCGACCGCCTCAGGAGCCACCCCGACCAAGCGCTCTTCCGTACGCACAGCAGTTTCTCTCACTCTCTCACCCTCTCACTTCCTCTCAATCACACCTTTGGAAACACAGTCTCCCCGCCCGTGTGCTGGCATGGATTGACGATGGATCATTAACCCT
The DNA here is from genome assembly GCA_016618255.1 of Chlamydomonas sp. UWO 241. Lineage (NCBI taxonomy): Eukaryota > Viridiplantae > Chlorophyta > Chlorophyceae > Chlamydomonadales > Chlamydomonadaceae > Chlamydomonas > Chlamydomonas priscui. The sequence continues at coordinate 1,328,460 of VFSX01000001.1, forward strand.
CAACCTTGAGCCCGACAACCCTAATCCTGGCCTGCACCTCCACTCCAACACGAGACTATCCTGGCTGCCATCATCTGCGCTGACATCGCTTGGGGTGCTTGTCCCAGCGACCCGCTTGCCGTCGAACACAAACCTGCAGGTTTGTATGTGTGCGTGCGTGCGTGTGTGGGTTTGTGGTTGTGATGTTTGTGAGGCACAGGGGAAAACAGATAAAGTAGGAGAACTAAGCAAGAAATAAGGAAAGAAAGAGATATGAGGGAGCAGCGTGAACAAAATATACTGCCGTTCCACCAACAAGAACACTTTGGACAGCGGGGGTCCGGGGACGCAGCCCCCGGAAAAATGGCCACGTAGACTCGCGCCACAGCCCGCGTAGAAGCGCCGGGCCGGTAGGCCCGGCTGGGGCCTCCGCGCGTCGTAAGACCGCCATTGCGCCAAAACACTTTCTGCATCACTGGTGTGTGTGTGTGTGTGTGTGCGTGTGTGTGTGCGTGCGTGTGTGTGTGTGTGCGTGTCTGCGTGTGTCTCCCATCCTGACTGGGCCCTGCGTGCGCTTCCTTGGATTGCCTGAGACCCGTGCGACAAATCGGGATGTCGATCAGCGCCCCCCCCCCTGCCTTGCGCACCTCACAAATTTGACATCAATTGCCTTCTTGCTTGCGTACGCGTCAATGATCTTGCTGAACTGGGTGTGGGGCTTCACCTGGCGGCATTGTATGGGGCGCATGGAGCAGATGCGTCGATGCATGCTCTCGTCGATGCATGCTCTCGTCGATGCATGCTCTCGTCGATGCATGCGCCCAGTACAGGGCTTCGTGACCTTGCTTGGTGTGGGGCACATGCCGCCACGTGTGAAGAGGCACGTTATTGGAAGCACGTTAGTGGAGAGGGGTGGCAGATTCGCTACATGGGTTTTAGCAGCACGCAACCCATGCAAACTTCTGATGCCTGCGCTGGCATGCTGCCCCGCATGCCGCGCACCTTAAAATGCACCTCGTGGCCGGCCTGGTCTCTCACGAGGACATTGATGGCCTGCAGTAGGGCCATGGGTGCATGGGGCCATCTGCATGTGACCACTCCAGCTCTATCTGGGGGCCGTCAGGCTCACCCAGCGACGCAAGCGAATGCCGGCGGTGCCTGCAGCGCAGCACTGAGCGCGGCACCCTCGCGGGCGGGCGAGTCGGGTCAGCTCTCGTAGGGCATGCTCTTTTGTTGCATGCTCAGTTTTGCTCGCCCCGCGAATTCAAATGTATCGCAGCATGTCACCTCGGCCTTCACTTCGGTAGAGCCCTCGGCCATTTTCGATGTTAATGCGGTACAGTGGGCCGATGTTGAAGGATTTGTTGGCACAACGCCAGGGCGATGGCAAACCCTAAACCCTAAAGCCCTAAGTTCCCCAGGGCTACTTATGCTGCAACGCAAATCTGCTGCACATGCACATGCCCCTCAAATGGGGCGACGCCCCATAATTCTTGCTGCCTATGCCTTCGGCCATCGATGACCCTGCACACTGATGTTGGCCTGCACGTGCGGATGCCTGCATTGAAGAGCCATCAACCGCGGCGCAGCATCATGCTGCGGAGCATGCGCGCAGCTACTATGCTCGCGCGGTCGTCCTGGCATCGCAGGGCAATTACTTCCAGGTGGGGGCATGCATGCATGCAGGCACACACAAGTGCGAGCGCTGCTGAAGAGAGAGAGGGCGCATGGGGGGTTGCATGCATGCACGACCGCCGCACGCTCATTGCCCGCTTCACCACCCCCGCCCTGTGCCCGCGGCACCACGCAGGGGCGCCTCAACGAGGACAGCAGCCGCTTAAAGCCAGATGTCGTGGAGGGCGGCAGTGGAGGTCGCATCCTGTTTGAGAGAGTGGAAGTCGTGGAGTTAGAGGAAGACGTGGAGGCAATGGACGCGCTGCTACGCACAATGTACGGCGCTCAGGTGAGTGTCACTCATAGGCCCCCTAGATTTCTAGAAAGAATGCATTCCATCATTGAGTGTTGGCAGCGTGCTACACTGAACATCTTGTGTCGGTAGTTGTGACGTTGACACCCCACTGCCGTCGCAGATGGCGCCGGCCGGACAGACGTGCCCGTGCTGCTGAAGGCGTCGCGCCTGGCCGCACGCTTTCTGGTCGGCAAGCCAGTCGTGCAGAACCCAGAACCCGAAACCCGAAACCCGAAACCTGAAACCCGAAACCCTAAACCCAAAATCCTAAACCTATTTTACAGTCGTGTGTGACTCAACTACCAGCACCTACCGGCAGTGTATTCGACCGTGCTCGGCGTATCACGCCCGAGCGCTACGCACGGGTGGCTGGCTACTGGTGGTGAGGGCTAGTGGGTCGGGGCTGGACCTAGACAGGGCACTCGGACCCCAGATCTGACTCCTCCCTGTGGGGCCACGGCCAGGGTTCATAAGCCCGCGAGATCGTGTCCCCTAGACCTCCACCGTAGCGGAAGCAGAGGCTACTGATCAGTGTGTATCGGAAGGGACCCATGGCGCCCTTACCCACTAACCCCAGACCCCAAACCCCAAACCCCAAACCCCAAACCCCAAACCCCAAACCCCAGACCCCAAACCCCAAACCCCAAACCCCAAACCCAAACCTCAAAACCCAAACCTCAAAACCCAAACCTCAAAACACAAAACACAAAACACAAAACACAAAACACAAAACACAAAACACAAAACACAAAACACAAAACAAAAAACAAAAAACAAAAAACAAAAAACAAAAAACAAAAAACAAAAAACACAAAACACAAAACCCAAACCCTCACCCCCAACCCGAGCCACCCCTCGACGCGCAGTAGCTGCCACTGGGCTGGCTGGGCGCACTCTATCCCCAGGGCTGGCGCCCCCACCCCTAAACCTGAAGCCTAAACCCCCAAAGCCCAAGTCTTTACCCCCAAACCCAAGCCCTAAACCCTTACCCGCCCCTCGGCGCTGTCACTGGCATGGGCGCACTCTATCCCCAAGGCTGGCGCGGGCGCATGACACAGCGGCACACCCTTGACTTGCGCAGCACCCACACGCCCCCCCCCCCCCCCACCACACGTGTGTACGGCGGTTTACAGTTTACAGTTTGCAGTTGGCAATTCACAGTTTACAGTTAACATTCCGCAGTCCACACCCCCACCGGTGTTCATGCAAGCCCTAAACCCCAACTCTCACGCCTTCACCCTTAATCCCAACCCCCAGCTCTAACCCCCAAACCCCAAACCCTAACCCCCCAACTCTCAACCCCAAACCAGAAACCCTTTACCCCAAATCCCAAGCCCTAAACCCTTCACCCCAAACCCCAAACCCCAAACCCGAGCCCTCCTAAACCCTTTACCCACCCCTCGGTGCGCAGCCGCTGTGAATAGGCTTGGCACACTCTACCCACAAGGCTGGCGCGGGAGCGGGCGCATGGCACTGAGAAAGGAGACACGCACGTAACCCACGTGGCAGCACACACACACACACACACACACACACACACACTCACGCACCACTGTCCGCAGCCGCTGTCACCGAGCTGGGTGCGTTCTACTCCAAGGCGGGTGCACGCGCGCGCATGACACGCCCGTTCGCACGTCCATCTACGGCCACTTGGACGCAGCTGAAGCGGCGCTGGCTGACTCGCCATCACCCGAGCCGAGGAGCAAGGACGGGCTGGCCGCGTTGTTCCCGTCATCCTGATTGCTGCTCTGGGCCGCTGTGGTTTGTGCTTCAACAGATGAATCAAATCTTTACATGTGCCGTCTCTTTCGATCACAGTGTGCACGCGGTAGTAGCTAATCTATGTAGAAAGTGGATTGATTGCCGCGTGGCTTCGTGTGCGTGGATGCGTCGGTCAATGCGTGAAAGAGCGTGCGCGGCCAACGACCGCTTCAAATGCAATTGGAATTGGCTAATTGGGAATGTGTCGAGATGCGCATCCGCGCGCAACGCTGCTCTCTTGGGCGAGCTGCCACCAGACATGCTGACGGAGGGGTTGACGTTGAATGTGAAGGTTCACTCGGTAGATGCGCGCGCGCTGTCCTTGGCGGTGTCGTCAGCGGTGGTGGTGATGTTGAAGCCGAAGGTGGTAATGCGAGGGCGGTTGTGTTGAAGCTTGTCTGGTGTGGGGTTTGTAGAGATGCGGGACTTCTCCATCGCATAGAATGCCGCCTGCTCCGCACGCCACCGGGCGTCGAGTGGGGCCCATAGCGTGCGACGGTGGGAACACTGTGGGGTGGGCTTGAGGCTTCGCCTGGCGGGCAGGAGGAGATGCCGGCCGGTCCAGAAGAGCCAAGTGGCGGCTCCATGTTGGCGGTGGTGGCGGTGGTGGTGGTGGTGGTGGTCGGGGTGGCCAGGGTGGTTGTAGGGGTGACGGCAACCTTCAAGTCGGACCAAGGACCGGGGCAGACGCCCAGCCCCTGCCCCACAGAGGGCATCATGATGGCGGTACGGCTGATGTTGCTGGTGCTGAGGAAGGCTTCTGCGGCAAAGCTGCTCGCGTCGCACGGGAAGCTTGGCCATGGGGAGCGCGGGCGACGGCGATGGCCGCGCCGCGCCAAGGACGTCCGTTGGTGCATACAGCGCGCGCGCCGCCTTGAGAGGTGTGTCACGCGAACGGCTTGCGAATCGTAGGCTTTGGATGAAGCCCAATGTTGACATCTACAGCAAGGGCAGGGAGGATGGAGGGTGGCTGTCAGAGAAATGGTGAAAATTGTTGTGTCAAAGCTGTTTGTAAAACGGTGGTGGGCTGATGCCCGCGAGCAAGCGAGACGCTGTCGCACTCCCCCCAGACACAGAATTCCGCAAAGGGCGTGCACCAGCAGGGGAAAGCGGTGCAGCGAAAAATCCGCCCACCGCCACCGCGCTCGCGCATGTCGCATGCACATGCCCGCATGCACATGCCATGCCCCCACACGCTGCCCCACGCGCTGCCCCACGCGCTGCCCCACGGTGGTAGCCACCAAGTGTTCCCACGATAGTCCGGGCGCGGCAGATAGATGGGCTCACCTAGTAGTGCGTGCTAGTGGTGGCGTGCTGCGGATCCAGTGCCGGAGCGCCTCAAAAACGAGCGATGCGAGGGACACAGCCGGGTGTCAGAGCACAAAACTTCGCTTAGGGATTTTATACGGAGATGTATAAGTGGTGCACGTGAGGCACCGCTCATTGAGTGAGCCGTGATAGTGTGGGTTTTTGCGGTGACTTCATCTCGGCCCCCCCTGCTCCCTACTAGCTCGACGGGTGCTCAAGCGAGACCTAGGTGTAGTGAGGATAGGGCGTGGAGACCCACTAGTGTTGCGGAGCGTGGGCATCTCACAAACAGTGCATCCGTTGTCTGGGGTCGTTTGTTGCACAAAAACCTGGGCTCGAAGGCACGCAGCGCTGGCCGCGTGACCCCATGCGACGGCCCTAAACTTCAGAGATGGCCTGATGAGAGAGCTGGTTTTGACACGGCACCGACATCAATTCTTCGATCCCATCAAATCCTTCGATCCATCAATATACGCCCACCAACCCGACCCACTTATTCACCCAAAGTCGCCACTCTGGCCACTCTGCTCAAGCGCGACCCTTCCTCGCGCCCCCAAGCCCTTCGCACTCGTGCAAAGACGTCAAGACGACAGAGCTGTGACATACACACGCCTTACGGGCACTTGAGCACTTTGGTGGCAAACCCAAACCGCGAGCGACCCCTTCCGGCGTCGGATTACCTCGGCAACACCAGTTGGCAGCCTGCTGTGCGTCTGGGGGAGGTGCGTGCAGCTGGGAGGCGCCGGGAATCGCGTTTTGCTCGCCATGCAACATGTGTTCACCGGCAGACTGGATCCCCGCTCGCTGCTGCTGCCACCCCGCCCCATCTCCCGCGTCTGCCCATGCCTTGGGGCATGCCTGGGTCAAGTGAGCTCGCCTGACACGCTGGCGTGCTCCCGAGCGCCCACCACGACATTATAATGTCGCTCACGCCCCGATTTGCTCCAGATCCGCCCTCTGACCCCGCCTCACCCCGCCCTGGCTCCGCCTTGCAGCCGTGTGCACACAGCAGAGAGCACACCAATCACCACGCCCAACTGCTTCAAACTGACGCCACGCATGCACGCCCCCTCCCCTCCCCATGCCCCCCCTGGGGGAGGCCTCCCCCCATGTCCCCGCCTTACCTCGCCTTGGCTCAGCCTTGCAGCCGTGCGCACACAGCAGAGAGCACACCAAGCACCACGCCCAACTGCTGCAAACTGTCGCCGCGCATGCACGCCCCCCCCCATGTCCCCGCCTCCTCCTCACCCAACTCTTCAATGAGCATGGACCACGACATCCGCGGTGCCTTCAGCATCTCGTCGGACGGAGGCGCGGCCAGCAGCGGCAGCGGTGCCTCGCCGATCGACTCGAGCGGGGACGAGCGCATTGCATCACGCAAGCGCGGCCGCACGGCTGCCGGCAGCAGCGGCGGTGACGAGCTCGAGGGGGGCGCGCGCGCGCCGACGAACAAGCGCCTGCGCTCCGGCACCTACGTGCCTGCTGTGGAGCGCGCATGCGCGTCCGCACCGCGCGCCGCATCGCCCGGCGCACCGCCCGCGCCCCCAAGCTGCCGACGCCCATGCAGAAGCAGAAGATCACGGACGCTCTGATCTTCATCTCGAGCATCCCCGGAGTGTTTACGCCGGAGGGCCCCGCGAGGCGGCTGCTGGGCAACTCACCGGACACGAGCATCGCGCTGCGCCACATGCGCAGTGCGGACCTGGTCACGTGCACCGGCGAAGGCGGCAAGAAGGACCCATTAGTGTGAACGCTGACGCCGGCAGGCGTGGCGGCGGCGGCGGCGGTGCTCGCGGCGGCGGTGGCACCGGCGGGCCTGTAACCAGGCACTAACCGACTGCGAGTGCTGACTGCCTCAGCCGGCAAGTGAGCGATGCCACTATTCGACCTCAGATTCACAGTTCGCCCCAGCCGCTGTGCTGTCGCTGCTCACCCTGAGCATTCAATAGTGATTGTACTCTTGATCTGATAACCTCTTGATCTGATGTCGAAATATACACTAATTTCTCGCGACTCCTCCTTTTCTGATATGTTTTGCCTCAGCAGACCTTGACCTTAATTGATCTCGCCGTGATTTTGACTTTGGTGACCGCACGACACAAATTCCCAAGGAACGACTATACTCATCAGTGCGACCACACAACGACACAACGACACAACGACACAACGACACAACGACACAACGACACAACGACACAACGACACAAATTCCCAAGGAACGACTATACCCATCCGTGCGACCACACAACACATGGTATGCCCAGGAGTGCAAGGAGGCACGGCAGGCGTATCGAGAGGCCGAGAGGGCGCACGGGGCGCAGTCGACGCTGACCTCAGCAGCGTTCAGGGCGTATAGGCAGACCACGCGACGCGTGCGCCGGGCATGGGAGGCCCAGGAGTACGACGCTATGCTCAAACACATGCATGGCGCCCCCAGGAAATTCTGGCGCAAGGTTAAACCAGGGAGCCAGGGAGGGGGGCTGAGGGATGTAGAGGGGTGGACGACCTACTTTGAGGGCCTGGTTGGGGGCGAGCATGCCCATGGGGAGCTGCAGGAGGGAGGGAACCCGTTTTCGGATGCCTCCGAAGGAAATAAGCAGCGGGCACGAGTACTCAACGCTTGGATCACCGAGGACGAGGTGAGCACAGCCCTCCTGGGCATGGCGGCGGGCAAAGCGCCGGGCGTGGACGGCGTACCGGTAGAATTTTATCAAAGGGCATGGACTGGGGAGGGGGACACAGGGGGTGGGGGAGATGTGGAGGGGAGCGAGCCGCAACACGCGCTGCTTGAACCGATCACACATCTACTCAATCGGGTCTTCCGCGAGGGGTATCCCAAAGCATGGCACATGGGGGCAGTCACGCCGGTGCCGAAGAAAGGCAATCTGGACGAGCGGGACAACTATAGGGGCATCACGGTGGGTGGGGCGCTTGCTAAGCTCTATAGTCTGGTGCTACTCCGCAGACTAGACGACCTTGCTGAGAAGGGCGGCCATAGAGCCGCCGGGCAGGCAGGGTTCCGGAAGGGGCGGGGGACCCCTGACAATGCCTTCATCCTACAGCACATGATTGAGAGGCGCAGCCATGAGCGAAAACCGCTGTATACTGCCTTCATCGACTTTAGAAAGGCATACGACTGCGTGCATCGGCAGCTCATGTGGGAGTGCCTTAAGAGCCTGGGGGTGGGGGGGCGTTTTTAGCAGCCCTGACATCACTGTACGATGGGGCTGGCATGTGCGTGCGCATAGACGGCACGGTGGGACCAGGCTTCACCACACGCCAGGGGGTCATGCAGGGCGACCCAATGTCGCCGCTTTTGTTTGGGCTGTTTATCGACTCACTAGAAGGGGAGCTTGACGCACAGATGCCAGAGGTCGGGGTCCCCCTAGGGACAGGAGCAAACAGGCGGCTCCTACGGTTACTCTTGTATGCAGATGACCTCGTGCTCATGGCAGAGACGCCGGAGGCGCTCCAGCGCTTGCTAGATGCACTTCACGTTTTTTGCAGGACGCACGCTCTCACTGTCAATGTCCGCAAATCTGAGGGGGTGGTGTTTAACGACCAGTACTGCCCGGTCACGAGCGCCAGGGGAAGGGTGACCCTGAAGTACGCTGGTATGGACCTGCCCATCAATCACGAGTTTAAATATCTGGGCATGCTTTTTGGGAGCCGTCGGGCAATAGGCGCGGGGCTGGAGCAGAGGCAGGGGGCGGGCCAGCGTGCACGCTTCGCCCTAGCGCGCAGATACGATGCCATGGGCCTCCACAACGTGGGAGTAAAGGCGCACCTGTTCAACGCACTGGTGCGACCTGTAATTAACTACGGGTGCGAGATCTGGGGCCCAGGGTTGATGGCGGGGGCGGGCATGGGGGTACAGGGGATCTTCTCGGGGGCAGCCGACAAGTGGGGGTTGGCTGGAGGGGACGGGGGCCCCTCCAAGGCGGCGCGCCGCAAGTGGCGCGCCATGGAAGCCCTGCACTTGCAATCTGTGCGCGAGGCCCTCCGTATTCGCAGGTGTGGGCAACAGCTATCGCTGCTGGCGACGGAGGTGGGCTGGCGACCGCTGTCGACCGACTGGCTGCGGCAGGCGGCGCGCTTCTGGGCGAAAGCGCTACGGCGGCCGGATGGCGATCTGCTGAAGGCGGCAATGCGGGAGAGCTGGGAGCTAGCGGCGGGTGGCGTGCGAGAGAGCTGGGTGGCACAGCTGAGCGAGTGCCTCAGCACAGTGGGGCACACGCTGGTGTGGGGCCAGGAGGCGGGGGGCATCGCCCGCCTGCTAGAGACAGCAGCGGCAGGTTGGCTGGCATCAGAGACCAGCACACCAGAGCTGCCAGAGGACGCCAACCAGCTCAGCGTCGTCCGCTCAGTGCCTGACTCATGGTCACACCGCTTCAAGATGCTTACTTACTTGCGGTGGATGGCAGACGACTGTGGCGGCGCACCAATGCTCTGGACGGGGCTGAACAGCGCCGCCCAGATCACGACACTCGCACGCTTTAGAATGGGGCTGCATGAACTGCAGATAGAGAAGGGGCGCCACACGGCGCAGGCAGAGCCACGCAGCCAGAGGCTCTGTCGCCTTTGTGGCATGCGGGAGGATGAGGCACACGTGATTTTTGAGTGTCCAGCGTATACGGAGACACGCGTACAGTTCCACACCCTTTTCCTGAGCGTCCCTGGGGACGATAAAGGCTTGGATGCGAAGATGCGGGCGTTTATGAACCCCAGCCCGGGGCTACTTTACCCTTGGGTCTCACACGTGAAAGCTGCCTCAAAGATGACGACCTCAAAACGGAGTATGCAGAAGGAACATATTTATCCGCTATAACCGGGGGGCAAGCTTGCTTTCTAACCTATCACCAAATCCCACACTGTTGGTCACTACTGACCGCCTTTTCCAGCCCCTTTCTAGGTAGTTAGGCTTAGGGATGTGCCCCTCACCGAGTCCTTCTGTGCCTCCCCCCTTCAGCAGGGGGGGGGCCTGCGACACGTCCAATGTCGTGCTCGGTGCAACAACAAGGGGTCAGCTTCTGCTCAGAGCCGGGTTAAGGGTAACAGGTTGAGAATCCTGTGAATGCTGGTTGAAATCCCAGTTAGAAAACCCCTTAACACGTTAGAGGTTGCGGCCCGGCTGGATATCCTTTTCGGCCACGTCTTGGCCTTTCTCCCCACGGGGGGATGTCTCTTCTGGCAATTGGCGACGAACCTGCCTTGCGTTTTCCGTTTCCCAACATGCGCTCACCGACTTCAACAAGCGTTTGCTGCCGCTGCGGTAGGGGACCTAGGGGTGCGCCCACGCTCTTTACAGAGTTGGGGTTCCCTACCACCAACAGCCAGCCATCTCAGTAAGGTGCTCGGGCCATATGGCGCCGAGCACGGTCTTATACGCCTTTAGAGGTGTCCCTGACTGTAACATCCATCATCATCATCATACTAGTGGGCACGCGATAGATGGCCTTCAATATTGGCTTTGTTGGCGCGCGTTGTGAAGAGTGGCCCTAGGTACTGCGTACGCACACTAGTGCGAGCAGTACGGCCCAGGATTGAGGAAGGCATTTCAAGCTTGGCTTTATTGGCGCGCGTTGTGACGAGTGGCCCTAGGTACTGCGTACGCACACTAGTGCGAGCAGTTCGGCCTAGCATTGAGGAAGGCATCGAAACAGAACACAGTTGTAAAAACACAGTTGGGCGTCTCACTGGTCTGCAACTCGGTGCCAGCACCTCGCCTTCAGTGCAAGGCGGCGTGCAGCATGAGCGAGGCACGCACGCCGCAATTGTGCCGCCTGTCTTCCAGCCGCGCGGGCTGGCTGGCAGCATGCAGCGCGTGGGCGGGCAAATGCAGCCAGCAGCGTGCGCGCACACAGATGCGTTGGCAGATGAGGGTTGGCAGATGAGGGACCCATTAGTGTGGACGCTGACGCCGGCAGGCATGGCTGCGGCAGCGGCAACGGCAGCGGCGGCAGCGGCAGCGGCGGCAGGGCAGGTGCCGTCAGCTGTGGTGCCGTCGGCTGCGGCAGCTGCGGGCCCGTGACCAGGCAACGCCCCCCGCAAGTGCTGACTGCCGGCCAGTGGGCCATGCGACCGTCCGACCTCAGATTGACAGTTCGCCTCAGCTGCCGTTCGGTGATTGCTTTCCCCCAGTTGAGATTGTACGGCGTGGTTGATTTGGGTCTCTCTTGATCTGATCAGTTTGTGACTCCCCTGTATCTGATAAGTTGTGCCTCAGCAAAATTTGACCTTGATCTCCGTGATTGCCTTATGTGATCGCGCGACACGCAAATATACTAGAAGACACGTGAATCCAGAGAGATGGCCCTTCAAACTTGGCTTTATTGGCGTGCGTTGTAACGATACTGCGTATGCACTTTAGTGCACAGTACGGCACGGCCGTACTGTGCGGCCCACTTAAACAGTGCCCTCATGGTACGCACCCTCATGGTGTGCGTCCCCCGTCCAAACGCTCTATAGAGAGAGAAAGCAACACTATGGTTCGCGCGACGCCTTGTAGTCACACACACTCCACACGTCCGCCCCATACTGAGGACGAGCGCCCCGCCAAGTGTTCACGGACAGGACAGGACTGGCATTGCACGCCCGCCCGTGTTAAAACCGCCTGCTGATTCCAAACCCGGTCCCCGTGCCATCACACTTAACCATGCTTACCCCAGGCCCAGGCTTGCTGATCTGGTTATAGGTCCGATCACATTCGTTGCTCCATTCACCGTGGCAGGATGCTTGCGCACACGTAATCACGCGGCATGCGCCCTCCTCCTCCGAACCTTCCTTTTGTGCTGAGCCAATTGGCCCCAGCCTGGCAGGTTCCGCCCGAGTGCACTCGGACACATGTCCGCGCAGCTGCCATGCCTTCTGTCTATCAGACACAGGAAGATCTTCCTCTCTAGAGAGTGGCAGTCTGCCTCACGAGGTAGCTCCCTCAGAGGCTACGAGTCGCGCGACCCCTCGTAGTTGCACCCCTCATGCTCCACATCCACCAGCTGCACAACGTTGAAGCCGAGCGCCTTCGCGGCAGCGAGCGCCTCGGCCTTGGCAGTGGCGTCGTTTGGCCTGTGTGCATGAAACGGGTTTGTTCAGCTGGGGATGGGGTCACTCAACTAACTTGGGCAACCTTAAGGCAGGAGAGGGGGGGAAGGGACTTGGCGGCCGCGAGCGCCTCGGCCTTGGCAGTGGCGTCATTCGGCCTGTGTGCAGGAAATGAGTCGGTTTAGCTGGGGTTGGGGCCAGTCCACGCAGGAGGCAGAAGGCGGGAGAGGGGGGGAAGGAACTTGGTGGTGGCGCCTCAGGGCAGGGACTTGGCAGTGGCGTCGGTTGGCCTGTGCATAGAAAATGGGTTTGTTTAGCTGGGGGTGGGGTCAGTCCACTAACTTGGGCAACTTTGAAGGCTGGGAGGGGGGGATGCGCCTTTGCGGCCGCTAGCGCCTCGGCCTTGGCAGTGGCGTCGCTCGGCCTGTGTGCAGGAACTGGGTTTGTCTAGCTGGGATTTGGGGCAGTGCAAGCAGGAGGGGCCTACGGCGGGAGAAGGGGGGAAGGGAATTGGCGGTGGCGCGACAGGGAAGGGACTTGGCGGTGGCGTCGGTCAGTCTGTGCGTAGGAAATGGGTTGGTTAAGCTGGGGTTGGAGTCGGTCCACTAACTTGTGCAATCTTGAAGGTAGGAGAGGGGGGAAGGGACATGGCGGCCGCGAGCGCCTCGACCTTGGCAGTTGCGTCGTTTGGCCTGTGTGCAGGCAATGGGTTTGTCTAGTTGGGGTCAGTCCACGCAGGAGGGGCCCACGCCGGGAGAAGGGGGAAAGGACCTGGCGACGGCGAGCGCCTCGGCCTTGGCAGTGGCGTCGTTCGGCCTGTATGCAGGAAATGGGCTGGTTAAGCTGGGTTTGGGGGCCAGTCCACGTAGGAGGCCGAAGACGGGAGAGGGGGGGGGGGTGCGACTTGGCAGTGGCGTTGGTTGGCCTGCGTGTGGGGGATTCAGCGTGGGAGGGGGGGGGCAGGGGAGGGGTTAATTTATTGCGCAGGGGGGAGGGGAGGTTCAGATGAGGAGAGGGAGGAGGGGAGCGACAGCCGCGCGAACAGCAACAGGCCGCCGCTAGTTTTGCACACAGCGGTCGGTCAACCAGTCCGGGCTGTGACCAGGTGTGACCCCTCACACCTACCAGGTTCGCACGACCACCAACCACCAACCACCATTCAAATTCTGCCCCTTCAAATTCGAAGACGCACCAGCGCGTGAACAGCCACAGGCCGCCCTTGTACTCCACACAGCGGTCGGCAGCCAGTCCGGGCTGTGACCAGGTGTGACCCCTCACACCCCAAGGTTCATACCAGCCACCAACCACCCGTTCGAGTTCAGCCAGTTCAAATTCAAACTCGCACCTGCGTCTGAACAGCCACAGGCCGCCCTTGTACTGCACCCAGTGACAGACAGCCAGCCGGGGCTGTGACCAGGTGTTGACACCCCACACCCTTGGGTTCGAACCAACCATCAACCAACCGCCCAAATTTCGCCCATTCAAATTTAAAAACGCACCGGCGCGTGAACAGCCACAGGCCGCCCTGGTACTGCACCGTGGTCGGCAGCCAGTCATGGCTGTGACCAGGTGTTGACACCCCACACCCCTCTGTGCATACCAACCGAACGCCGCCAAGCATCAACCGCCCATTCAAGTTCAAATTCAAAACGCATCGGCGCGTGAAAAGCCACAGGCCGCCCTTGTACTGCACACAGCGTTCGGCAGCCAATCGGGACTGTGACCAGGTGAGACCCCTCACAACCACAGGTTCGCACGACCACCAACAACCAACCACCATTCAAATTCTGCCCGTTCAAATTTAAAAACGCACCGGCGCGTGAACAGCCACAGGCCACCCTTGTACTGCACCGTGGTCGGGAGCCAGTCCGGGCCAAACGTCGTGCACGCGCCCCCACTGCGCTGGCTGGGTGAGCCGCCCGACACTACCACCCAGTCGTATACGGTGCGCGTGGTGGTGGTGGTGGTGGTGGTCGTGGTGTCTGCGTCTGGCTCCGTCTGCACGTGCGTGTGTGTGTGTGTGTGTGTGCTTGCGTGTGTGGACGTGCTGGTGATGGTGGTGGTATCTGCGCGTGGCTCTGGCTGCGTGTGTGTGTGTGTGTGTGTGTGTTTGTGTGTGTGTGTGTGTGCGCGTGGTGGTGGTGGTGGTGGCATGTGCGTGTGGCTCTGGCTGCGTGTGTATGTATGTGTGTGTGTGTGTGTGTGTGTGTGTGTGTGTGTGCGTGTGTGTGTCTGTGTGTGTGCACATGGTGGTGGTGGTGGTGGTGGTGGCATGTATGCGTGGCTCTGGCTGTGTGTGTGTGTGTGTGTGTGCCCCCGTATGTTGGTGTGGTTGTGGTGGTGGCATCTGCGCCTGGTTGCACCGTGGTCGGCAGCCAGTCCGGGCCAAACGTCGTGCACGCGCCCCCGCTGCGCTGGCTGGGTGAGCGACGCCCGAAACGACCACCCAGTCGTATACGGTGCGCGTGGTGGTGGTGGCGTCTGCGACTGGCTGCATGCATGCGTGTGTGTGTGTGTGTGTGTGTGTGTGTGTGTGTGTGTGTGTGTGTGTGTGCACGCGTGTGTGTGTGCGCACGTGCGTGTGTGTGTGTGTGTGTGCGTGTGTGCACGCGCGCGCATAGTGGCGGTGGTGGCATCTGCGCCTGCCTGTGTGCGCGTGTGTATGGAGACTCTTTTCTACGGTCTTAAAGGCAGATTTCTCAAGTGGCTTTCAGCTGCTCCCACCCATCCACCTTAACCGCCTCGTCCCCCTCGGAAGACTTGGCAGCGCCGACCCATGAAAGGCTTGGCATGTTTTGGAAGCTTAAACCATAAGCCCTAAGCCCTAAACCCTAAACCCTAAACCGTTGTTACTGTTACTGCTGTTACAGCATTGAGCCGTGACCGCATTGATGTCAATGCGTGTATTGAGCTGTTCCTGTTCTAGGGTCTTATATGCGGGCTGACTTAGCGACGCCCCAGTTAGGACCAAAATCGCGCGTAAGGAGAGTCCTTATTGAGTTCTTAAAGGTCACCTTCATAAGCAGAACAGCCGCCCCCACCCGCCTCAACCGCTGGCACGGAGACTTACAGGGATGGCGTTTCGCCATCCCCGGGCTACAAGCAGCTTGTAGCTATTGCTTGGGAAGAGCAGCTAGTACCGCCTTGTCAACTTTGGATGACTTGGCAGTGACGACCCAGTAAGGACGAAACATGTTTTGGAAGCCGATGGAAGCCGATAACACTATCACTGCTGTTACAGCATTGAGCCGTGACCGCATTTCTCTCAATGCGTATTGAGCACTTCATGTATGCAGGTCATAGTCGGGTCCACTCAGCGGTACAGCTGCTCCCAACCACTCACCGCGACCGTGTTGTTAACCTTGGACGACTTGGCAGCGACGACCCAGTAAGGACCAGACACTGTGGCACGCATCAGGAATGCTTATTGAGGTCTTGGGCCACGTCTTGGACGCAGATTAAGCCTAAGCAGCTTTTAGTTGCCCCCACCTCGACCGTGTCGGTCACCTCGGACGACTTGGCAGCGACGACCCAGTAGGGACCAAACACTGGGCCTCGCAGGAACTTGAGAGGGCCCTCGGAGAGCGCCTTTGGTCCGACCTGACGTGTGTGTGTGTGTGTGTGTGTGTGTGTGTGTGTGTGTGCATGTGTGTGTGTGTGTATGTGTGTGGAGACGGATGTGCAGTAGGCTCGGTGTGTATGATGACCCAGTAAGGCCCAAGCATTGGTCCGTGCAGGAACTTGAGAGGTCCCTTGGAGAGCACCTTTGGGGCCAAACTGCCAGGTGTGTGTGTGTGTGTGTGTAAGTGTGGAGACGGGTGTGTAATCACGCGCACGCACACACCCATGGAAGCACACACACACGCACACAAACATGCACATACGCACACACACACACACACACATGTACACACACACACACACACACACACACTCTCCACATACGCACCTGCAGCTTAGACGCAGCTGGCTGTCGGATTGGTCAGCGGGCAGCGCGACCAGATCGGAGCTGGTGTCGTCGCACACACACACACACACACACACACACACACACACACACACACACACGCGCACACACACACACACGCACACACACACACAAAAAAAAACACCTGCAGCTTTGACGCAGCCGTAGGGCTGTCGGATTGGTCAGCGGGCAGCGCGACCAGATCGGAGCTGGTGTCGTCGCCCGTGCCCATCGAAGGCCCGTTCACGTGGTCCTTGTTCGCATAGTTGAACACGTACACGCCAGCCTGGAAGTGTGGAAGCGTGGGGCAGGGTGCGGGGGTGAGTGAGTGTGCGTGCGTGCGGGCGTTGGGATCGAACGTGTGCAGGGCGTGTTCAGGTTTGAGAGGGTCAGGGTTAAGGATATGGTTTAGGGTGCAGGGTTATGGGTTCAGGGTTAGGGGCTTGGGGTTACAGGCTTAGGGTTGAGGGTTAAGGTCTACGGGTGCACACCCTACAAAGGTTTCAGGGTTTAGGGTTTGGGGCGGGGGGGCAGGGGGGGGCATGCGTGGTGTGCAAGAGACTCATGATGATGGATTGTACAGTCGTGTGTCATGCTCGAATGGAGTGCCTTTCTTGAAAGATCCATACGCGCGTGCGTAGCCCCCGCTGCTTCGTTGGCTGGGCTGGCAGTCCCGCCCTAGCCTACACCTACAGGCTGACTGAGGATGCTGCACGGCTTGCTAGAGACTGAGCACGGCTGCAGTGGCCAGCCCCAGCTCCCAATCTCCCCCACACACACCAGCACACACACACACACAGGTCATATACCGTCCAACAGATTGCACAATCGACCACACACACGCAGTGAAACACACACGCACGCTTGCACGCACATTTGTGCGCACCCACATGCAGGTTTCGGCCGGTCACACACACACACACACACACACACGCACCCCGGGGTCCTCTGTGTCGATCGGCCGGTAGATAGCCTTGACGCAATACAGGCTGTTCTTCTGCTGGTATATGAGAGGCACCTGGGCAGCTACGTACCTGGCAGTGTGTGTGTGTGTGTGTGTGTGTGTGTGTGTGTGTTGTGTGTGTGTGTTGTGTGTTGTGTGTGTGTGTGCATTTGTGTGTGTGCGTGTGTGTGTGTGTGTGTGTGTGTGTGTGTGTGTGTGCTTGTGCATTTGTGGTGTACGTGTGCGTGTGCGTGTGCGTGTGCATGTGCATGTGCGTGTGCGTGTGCGTGTGCGTGTGCGTGCGCGTGCGCGTGCGCGTGCGCGTGCGCGTGCGCGTGCGCGTGTGTGTGTATGTGTGTGTGTGTGTGTGTGTGTGTGTGTGTGTGTGTGTGTGTGTGTGTGTGTGTGTTTGCAACGCACCAGGGCGCGCTGATGTACGTCTCCAGGGAGAACCCGGGGAGCGAGTCGAAGCCGGCCGGAGGGCAGCTGACTTCTGGCTTCTTCGTCCAAGGCAGGGAGTCAACGAAGCGGTCCCAGAAGCCCGCCTGTGCGCCGCAGCACTGGCAGGCGAGCAGCAGCACCGAGAGGAGCGCCACGAGCTGGTGCCTCATCGTGCTGCGCACCCGTGGTGGTGGTGATGGGGTCTGTGGAGGGAGCTGCCCTACAGATGCACACGTACGCGCGTGTGGCTTGGAGCAGCTGGCTGGGAGTCTTGGATGGGCGGTTTGCTCCTTGCAAACGAGCAGGAGCAACTCGTGCAAACGAAATGAGCAACTCGTGCCCAGGTGCGACGGATGTAAACGCTGCATGGCGTGTGGAGCGGGAGCGGGAGCGCGAGTGTGTGTGCGGTTTGGGCGTGTTGTGATGTGGCTGCTCGCACCTGGATCGCGTAGAGGCCTCTAGGGCGCCGCAGGATGCAGCACAACAATAGAACCAATGCAAGGTGTATGCAGCGCCTGCGTCATCGCGGTCACTCCTATGACGAACGGCGGGCATCTGCATAACACCTGGTGCGCAACCCCTAGATTTTGACCTTGCGAATCTGATGGCATCCGTCTGTCCGTGTTACAGCTAAGCTATTCGACTCGTTTGGATGGGATTTGAGTTTCGGTGTCGGTGTCAGCCTGGTGCCCTCTGTGGGGGTGAGGGTTCCACCGCCTGTATTGCTTAATACGCTTGGCGCACAGCGCATGCGTGTCAGTCAGTGTCCGGGTGCTTCTCTGCTCTCGCTCTCACCACCCCGCCGCAGCAGGGGTGGGGCGCAACGCGCACGCCGCTGCGCGCCGCCACACTAGTCGGGTCAAATCGGCCGGACGGCAGTCGGGCAGTCGCGCGGCCGCTGGCCACAAAACCCGCTCGACGGCGCGCTGCAGCGCCTTGGCCACGTCGACGAGGCGCCTGCGCCTCTCGCACAACAAAACGCGCCAGCGCACGCGCTGCTGGCAGCGCCCGGCCATCTCCCCACTGCTGCCGCCCCGCAGCGCTGCGGCGCCTCGACGCGGTATCAGCCACGTGCGCTTGCGAGGTCGCGCGCGCCGTGCGCGGGGGCGCGAGCGGCGCCAGCGGCTCGCCGCAACCTTCCAATGGACAGCCATGCAACGACGGGCGGTCCTGCCACTGCGCTCACTGCTGCCGCCCTCGGCGCGTCGGTGTGCGCGCCTTCGGGTCGCTCAGCGCAATGTCCGCCTCGCGCGCCTCGGGGTCGCGCGCACCGCGCGCGCGCGTGGGGGCGGCGCCAGCGGCGGCGCCGGTGCGCGCGCCGGGCGCGTCAACGTGGCGCACGACGCGGCATCCGATGTTCCGCAGATACTCTGTGTGCGCGTGCGTGCGTGCGAGTGTGTGTGTGTGTGTGTGTGTGTGTGTGCGTGGTCGATGTTGCAGTCCGTCGGACGCCTTTGATGGCACATTATACCCCGTATGTGTGTTGCGTGCGTGTGCGCGTGAGTGTTTGTGTGTGCGTGCGTGTGATCGTGTGCCTCCCCTGTGGTGTCCTCCTTGCACGCACCTCCGATAAAGTATGGGCGCGCTGGCTCGTCGACCTTGAGTAGGTCGCCATACCGCAGGAACTTGACCTCCCACCCGTTCTTCTCGAGCACCTGGCGCTCAAATTGGACGCTGCCCAGCAGCTGCCCGGTGTTGCGCGTTGTGTCAAAGTCACGGAGCACCTGCAGCCAGGGTTCGAGGTGGAGGGGTTCAGTGTGTGTGGGGGGGGGGAGGTAGGGTTTGGGGTTCAGGGTTTAGAAGGGGGTTCAGGCTTGGGGTTGAAAGGCCGAATCGGACGCCGCCCAGCAGCTGCCCTGTGTCGCGCGTCGTGTCAAAGTCACGGAGCACCTGCAGCCAGGGTTCGAGGAGTCGCGCGGCGTGTCGAAGTCACGGAGCACCTGCAGGGGTTCAGGCGGACACGGGGTAGGGGCGGTTAAGGATTGGGGGTTCGGGGTTAAGGGTTTATTAGGGAGTTCAGGGTTTAGGGTGAAGCGCCCCAACCCATCCACACCCATTCCACATCCATTCACACCCATCCATACCCATTCCA